>JANAVB010021998.1:6899185-7463657 GCA_029216955.1 Iris pallida
TACGGTTCCAGGTAGCACTGATTCCTGTTCCGGTACACCAGATGGGACGGCCGGATACTTTGCAACCAGCGGAATCCCCATTGAGGCAGAGTGGTGGTACCTTCGCCCAGGTCCCTTAAATCCTCGTTGGCCTCAAAACCCAAATAGATGGAACCAACTTTGGTGATCTTCCAACCCTGAAGACGGGATAAAACCTTTCTACAAACCGGGACACCAGTATGCGACCAGCTCCTCCGATGGAAACGATGAAGGAATGCATCTCCAGCCTTATAATCTCCTTCCGAGCCTGGGCTCATCACACTGGGATGATGCAGAATCAGCCATCCCATCAAATAGTGAAACGGCAGTTCGGCGCGCGGAAAGTTATTTTTTCTGCCTCTATCATGAATCACATTTCCAGCAAACTCTCGCAAACCTCGCTGCAGGTTACATACCATTGCGGGGAGAGCCAAGCGCCGGCCGAAGACCAAATTTACGGCTGGCAGGATTAAGTTTCGAGTCACCCTCTCGACGGTACCGGATCCACCTGCGAACACGCAATCCCGGAGCCATATCATCAGATAGGCGACCAAAACCGCCTTGGATGACATTGGATAAGCAAGGTGCCAGAAGCAGCTGTAGGAGCGTGCATCTGACTGCTGGTCTTCATTTCCTCGGGGATTCTTCTCCCCTAACGTGCTCATTTCGGACAGCACCTCGCTACGAGAGAGCGCCAGCGGAGTAGAAAACTTCGAAGAATCCTCTTTGTCTTGTCTAAAGACATAATCTCTCCAAGCGGTCACATGGGGCTGTGACCCGCTTTTATCCCTTCTCTGCACATAGTAATGATGACTCGCCACTTCCTTGAAGACGGCCGTCATCTCATCAGCTCTGTCCCCCAGGACCTGAAGTTCCTCATTGGTTGGAAAGTACTCTTCATAGGGCTCCGACCTCCAAGGGAGTTTAGACACCTCATACATCTCATGAAGTGCGAGCCCTAACTCCCCTACCGGAGTAAAGAAGGTCCCGGTATGAATATCAAACATCTCCAGGAGTGCGAGGAACATGTGCCTATTAAGGTCAACACCCGCCTGGGTAGCACGGATCGCGGCAGTCAACCCGATCTCTCGGAGCTCAGTCCGAAATCGCGACAAGATCCAGAGCGTCAGTTTATCCCATTTGGAGACGTAATGGCACCAACCCTCCACCCAAAACTCTCCTGTCGGGTAGGAGCGTTCCATCAAAAACATACGATGTGTAAAAGTTGAAGCACTATAAGCAAGCGTATCAATGGGTACATCACTGTAGAGGCTCCCAGGACGTAAAGTCTGCCAAGTGTAAGTAGACCCAGACCGTACAACGGTCAAAGCATCCCTTTGGTCGAAAGTAGAATCAATTTGGATGACACCAGTCACCGCTCCCCCCTGAGAAGGGGTAAGCTCCCAAGACATCCTCCTCTGGGAAACAAGGCGACAGAAGGACGTCAAAGGCCACTGACGTTCAAGTTGCTTAACAATCATATGCACTCCATTCGCAGTAAAGAACCAGTCCTCCTTGACCTTCAGCACTGACGAGTCAGTAGAAGTGAGACGGTCTCCAAACAGGAACTCAGGCTTCAGGAAGGTCACTTTATCAGATGTGGAAGATTTAATGACTCCACGCTCCATCATCCGTTTGAGGAACCAATACTGCTGTTCACGGATTAGGGTCATTCTCTCAGGAGGCTGATCCAGCATAAGAGCATCTTGAGCAGGGTTTATCACTTCCTCGTTATGCTCTACTCCCATTTGGTTGAAGGCAGCCTCCAAGAAAACTTTACTCAAAAGCGGGATTGCCATCGACACTAGCAAAAGATCAGAAAAAGTCAGAAGAGAACACACAATGTGTCTAAAGGAGAAAACTGCGGCGCATCATCAGGGATTGAATCCATGCGCGTCAGCAGTATAGCCTCGGCACATCATCAGGGTTTGAACCCATGCGCGTCAGCAGTATAGCCTCGGCGCATCACCAGGGTTTAAACCCATGCGCGTCGGCGGGCAAAGACCGCGGCACATCATTAAAGACTCAAGGCCTATGTGCGTTGGCGTACGGACAATGAGACTTACCAACCACCTCCGGCCGAACTTCGACAGGCCGACGGGGAACGACAGCCGCCGCAACTTCTGCGGACTCCTTCGCTTTCTCCTTCCCCTTGCCGGCAGCACCGCGAGGAGTCTTGGGAGCCATTCTCTCGAGGAAGGAGAAGTTAGGGTTTTGAAGAAGAAATTCTAAAGAAGCAGAGGCACAGAGAAGAAGAACCCTTTCTCTCTCCAACTCTTACCTATTTATAGGGCTTGGTCGCACGCGTGAACAGATGACGTGTGATCTCAGCCGTCGCCTCGGGTTATGTGCAAGGATAGCAGTAAATAAAACCAAAAGATCATCATTAATCTTTTCGGTTACCGAGGCACCATCATCATTAACTGAGAAGAGCATGCGCCCGAACAGGCATGCGTCCAGAAATCATGCGCCCTGACCTCCATGCTTCTTATTCAAAGTATTCCAAAACTTATTCAAAAGTTTTGAAAACTTTGAAGGGGGTCTTGTAGAAGCATGGAATTTCACAACCAGAAAGCCCATGCGCCAGATACTACATGCACTAGAACTCAGACGAAGAACTTCACAGCAAGATCAATAAAGATAGACATTCGAAAGAAGACTTTTTTTTGATATACAGAAGTCTATTACATGTCTAAGAAAAGGTTGTACAAAGGAGAATTTCTACAAAGGAAAGATCCTAAGTCTACAGCCAGCGGCTACCACGCGCCTCCAGATAAGCGCAGCAGCCACCATGCGCCATCAGTCAAGCGCAGCAGATATCATGCGCCTTCATCCAGGCGCATCCCGCCATCTCTTCAGCAGCTCAGTTATGTGCATCCAGCCCAGCTATGTGCATCCCTTCAGCCAAATTCTTCCAGCCAGGCTCACCTGGCCGAGCAGAGCCCAGTTATGCGCCGCTCTTCCAGCCAGGATCACCGTATAAGTGCTTCCACAAAGCATTTAACCCTCTGGCTGGAACCAAGGAAGAGAGGAGCACGGCAAAGCTGTGGCCAGGGGAGGCTTCGAAAGAGCCTCCAAAGCCCAAGGAAGACCGTGATCGAAATCATGGCACAAGGAAGCTCTCAACACAACCAGAGTGGGCAAACCCCACTTTGAAGGAAGATAGAGCCTAGCACCGCCATTCCGATCTACGGCTCTTCCGGAATAACGAAGACAAGGCCCGAGCATCCCTATCTTTGGATGCAACAGGCACCTTCCGCCTGCCTCGGAAGCCCTCGACTCCGTCTTTTGGATGTAACAGTCACCTTCAAGTGCATCGAAGACAACACAGCGTCTCATCTTCACCCTCGGGAGCACTTCGTCAACAGAATGCACCCGCATGTTCAAGTTTATGTCGGAAGTACGTGAGGGAATGAGAAGCAAATCTTCTCTCCATGCCACTATTTATAGGCCGGGCAGATCAAACCCACGCGCCAAGTGGATGGCCCAACGAATTCCGTGCAATGAATTTACATTAAATGGATGAACCGGACGCCTCGAATTCAGCCAAACGGCTATTTATAGCACTCGAAGAGCGAGACAGCCGCATCATTAAAAGACATGTCCGATGCGCCAGCCAGACAGCGCATCACACGGACGCGCCCTTCGCATCACACAGACGTGCCCTACAGTACTCGGCGCATTACAGAGGGTGCGCCCCCACACATCTCCATACCGAGTGGAACGCCAACCGACGCGCCCACTCAGCTGTCCATCGAACGTCACCAACATTAAATGCTGAACTGACAGAGTTGGCAGCACGCCTCCCAAAGTCTGAACAGTTCAGAAAACGAAGCGTCGACAACGTCAGCATCATCATGACTTTATTTCGACGGCTACTGCCACGTGGCCACTCAACCAACCGCATGCGCCTCTACGGCCATGCGTCCAAATCAGCATGCGCCTCTACGGCCATGCGTCCAAATCAGCATGCGCCTCAAAAGCCATGCGCCTCAGACTGCTCTCTGATCCCGAAAGACAGAAGAAAAGTCGCCTGCATGCGCCTCAAAAGCCATGCGCCCCAAATGGTTTGTAACTCCTAAAGGTTATTAGCCGCAGCCTCCTCCTGCGCCCAATCCAAGGCGCAGCCCACCAGATCACTCCTCTCCACCAAATCCGAGATCTTCGAACCATGAGTCGACGACACGTGTCCTTTGACTCAATTCATCCAAGATTTCAGTAACGAAAAGATCTTCTCTCTGCTACGTGCCGGCTCACAACAGCAGTATGAAGAGTTCTCCCCCTCGATCAGGGCGCAGCATCCATGCGCCTCCATCAGCAACCTCCACGTGGTGTCCCCACACCGACGCATCCTACATGCGCGCATGAGCAGCCAGCCTGCAAAACTATAAATAGAAGGATCATCTCCTTCACACACACACAGGACTCACAACACAGAGAGAATCCACAACAGAGAATCACCGGAGAGGCAGTTCTAGACACTCAACGTCTACCTCCTCTCAGCAAGCTCCAGCACCCAGAGCAATCAACACCTTCAGAGAACCGATAACCGTCGTCAGCCGGTCAACGGAGTCAACGCATTACCACTCGCTCCTTTGGCACTAAGGACCCAGCTTAAACAAAAGTGTACTCCTAGGACTACATCTAAGTCCTACATTGTAACACTGTTCTGTTTGTATTAAAGTTTTCAATCAAACAATTTTAATGGCAAACAGCGGCTTGCTAAAAGTTTTGCAGTTTATCAAAATAGAGCAAATGTTTATCCAACTATACTAGTTAATATGCAAGACTTTATAACATATATCTATATATGTATATGTGTATATATATATATATATATATATATATATATATATATATATATATATATATATATATATATATATAGTATAAAGAAAGATCAAATCAAACCAAAAATCTTCAATATCAACATTTTAATTTTTTTTTTTTGTGCGTGAAGTAGGAAAATGTAGAAAAGAGACTTATTTCTAAATATGAACACACAAAATTAAGTACTAAAATAGAGAAATACAGGGTCCTTGTACTTTTACCTTCCCGGCGTGCGGTCCAACTGTTCAGTTCTTATGTGTATGTCAGACTTACCATTGGAGAGTCCCATATGTCCATATGCGTTCGTTTGTTCATGAAAAATTCAAGTTCAAAAGTTCATGTCCACAATTGAGAGTTCAATAATTCATGTCCGCAATTTGATTCCTCTATTTGTGTCCAACGTATATGCACTTATCTGTGATACGTCCCAATTAATGATTCTAGTGCCTAACAAATTGAATTCCTTTGCCTATATCTATCAAAATTTGAACATTTACTAAAAATCAAAATTTGCCAAATTTTAAATATCTTGAAGTGGGTTAAATGCCACCAAATTTCAGAACTTGTAATTAACCATAATTAAAGATAATTTCATGACTTATATTCCAAATTATGATGAGATGAAGAGATTAATATCTAATTATGAGACTTTAAATATATAATTAACCCATACAAGTTCCAATTCCTAGTATTATCAAAATTATATCATAAAAAGAAAATTTGTAGGTTCTTAATTTAAAATTCAGAATTAAAAGTGAATTCCTAATTTATTCAGAATTAACATTGGGTAATAAGAAAATTTTATTGGAGAAGGCGAAGGAGAAGAGGACTTGCCTTGGATTGGGAACGACCTAAACTTCTCCACAACCCTAAATTGAACCCAATAGCAAAAATATCAACCTTGTTAGTATTCTAACCTAGTTGGAATTGGAAAAATAAAGATTGGGGAAAGGAGATGAAGTTTACCTAGGTTTTTCTTGCTTTGGAATTGATGAGGAAGAGGATAAAGAAATTGTGGTGGTGGAGATGAGGTTGCTGGCGGCGGGCGGCGGCGAGCGGGCGGCGGCAGCGGCGAGCGGGCGGCGGCAGGGGTCGGGTGCGTGTGTGAATGTTTTTGTTTTTGTTTTTGTTTTTTTTCTTCTCTTTCCTTTCTTTTGTGTGTGTGTGGTTTATATAGGGAAAGGTGTGTGTGTGTGGTTTTTATAAAGGGGGAAGGTGCTGGTGGTGTAGGGGCTTTGTGTGTGTGTTTTTGTGTGTTGGGGGGGAAGGATTATATAGAGGGGGAGAATGGTGAGGTGTGTTTGTGTGTGTGTGTGGGGAAATTTAAATGGGGAGAGTGGTGAGGTGTCCCCCCCCCCAAATAAATACAAGGGATACCTTACTCCTTTCTCCATTCTTCATAAAAATTCTATTGGTTTATTTATTTAGTTTGAAACAAATAAAAATAATAATACTAATAATAACAATAAAAATAAGAATATGACAAGTCTACTCCCCTTAGGAAAATTTCGTCCTCGGAATTTAAAATAACCAGTACAATAATTGATTGCTAACCTGGTTTATGGAATAGATACGGATATTGCCTCCGCATATCTTCTTCCTTCTCCCAAGTTGAATCTCCAGGCGAGTCCTTGCTCCATGCGACTCGTACTAATGGAATGATCCGATTGCGGAGTACCTTCTCTCTTTGATCCAAGATCCCAACGGATTTCTGTTCTATCCGTAGTGTAGGCCCAACGATGATTTCTGAATGGTCGAGTATATGGCTCGAATCCGACACATATCTTCGTAATTGGGAAACATGGAATACATTGTGAACTCCCTCTAGTGTTGGGGGTAAAGTAAGCCGATATGATACATTTCCTACTTTTTCCAATATGTCGAAGGGTCCAATGTATCTCGGACTCAGTTTTCCTCTGGTCCCAAATCTGATGGTTTCCTTAGTTGGTGAAATTTTCAGAAAAACGTGATCTCCAAGTTGAAATTCCAGTATCCTTCGATGCTTATCAGTCCACATCTTCTGTCTATCCTGGGCTGCTTGTAAGTGACTTCTTATTGTCTTGACTATGTCCACAGTTTGTGTCACTAGTTCTGGCCCTAACAATTGTCTTTCTCCTACGTCGGTCCAACATACCGACGATCTGCATTTTCTACCATATAGTGCTTCAAAAGGGGCCATTTTGATACTATCGTGATAACTGTTGTTATATGAAAATTCCACCAGATGTAGATGATCATCCCATGCTCCTCCAAAGTCTAAAGTACAAGCTCTCAGCATATCTTCTAGTGTCTGAATGGTTCTTTCAGACTGGCCATCTGTTTGGGGGTGGTAGGTGGAGCTAAATTTTAATTGAGTGCCAAGATTTTCTTGCAAACTTTTCCAGAAGTGTGAAGTGAATCGGGTATCTCTATCTGATACTATACTCACTGGCACTCCATGCTGACTGATAATTTGTTTCATGTACATTTCTGCCAGTACCTCTGTTGACTGTCCAACTTGAAAAGGAAGAAAACGAGCGGACTTTGTAAGTCTATCCACAATGACCCAAATAGCGTTATTACCCCTTTGGGTCCTAGGCAGTCCTGTCACAAAATCCATTGTGAGATGCTCCCACTTCCATTCGGGTATGGGCAACGGCTGAAGAAGTCCTGCTGTTCTTTGATGCTCTACTTTTACTTGTTGACAGACGAGACATCTGGATACGAATCTGGCGACTTCTCTTTTCATCCCGTGCCACCAAAACGTTTGTTTCAAATCTTTATACATTTTAGTGCTGCCCGGATGAATAGAATATTATGAGTTATGGGCTTCTGTCATGACCTCCGTTCTTAAATCTCCACTGGGCACACATAATCAATCTCCGAATCTTAGCGATCCGTCCGGATGCTTTCTTATCCCAGTCTGGAGCCCTGCTTCTGTTTGTTTCCAAATTTTCTGAAGTTTTGAGTCACTTTGTTGGGCTTCCTTAATTCTATCTATCAAGGAGGATTGTACTTGTAAGTTTTGCCATATCCCTTCAGTTATCGGGCATATTACTTCAATTCCCATTTTCCTCAAATCCTCAAGGATTTCCTTGGGTGTATTCAAAAAGAAAGCTTCGGGTCTTCTACTTAAGGCATCGGCTACCTTATTAGCCTTGTCCGGGTGATACGTTAATTCCATATCAAAGTCTTTCAATAGCTCCAACCATCTTCTTTGTCTCATATTGATTTTCTTTTGTGTGAAGACATACTTTAAGCTCTTGTGGTCTGTGTATATTTTGATTCTTTCTCCGTATAAATAGTGTCTCCATAATTTGAGTGCAAATACTACTGCTGCAAGTTCGAGATTATGAGTTGGATAATTTCTTTCATGTGTCTTTAATTGTCGGGATGCATATGCTATGACTCTTCCGTGTTGCATCAGTACACATCCTAGACCCTTTCCTGATGCATCACGATATATTTCATATCCACCCGAACCAGATGGTAATGCCAGTATTGGGGCTGAAATTAATCTTTTCTTTAATTCGTCAAATGCTGCTTGACATTTCTCTGTCCAGTTAAACTTTTCTTCCTTCCGGGTAAGACGAGTTAAAGGTTCTGCAATTCTTGAAAAATTCTCTACGAATCTTCGGTAATAACCAGCCAATCCTAGGAAACTTCTAATTTCTGCTATGGACTTAGGTGTCGGCCAAGACTTAACTGCTTCTATCTTCTTCGGATCTACCGAGATGCCTTCTCCGCTGACGATATGCCCTAGAAATAGTATTTGGTCCAGCCAAAATTCACATTTACTAAGCTTGGCATATAATTGTTCCTCCTGTAGAGTTTGCAATACTATCCTCAAGTGCTTTTCATGCTCCTCTTCACTTTTGGAGTATATAAGAATGTCATCAATGAATACAATCACAAATTTATCCAGATATTAATAAAATACTCGATTCATCAGATCCATAAATATAGCTGGTGCATTTGTCAACCCGAATGGCATAACTAAGAATTTGTAATGCCCATACCGAGTTCTAAATGCAGTCTTTGGAATATCTTCTTTTTTTACCTTTACTTGATGATATCCGGACCTCAAATCAATTTTTGAAAATACCCTTGCCTCTCCTAACTGATCAAACAATTGATCGATCCTAGGTAAGGGATATTTATTTTTGATGGTAACCTCATTCAAGGCCCTATAATCAATTACTAGGCGTAGGGTACCATCCTTCTTTTTCACAAATAATACTGGTGTACCCTATGGCGAAGCGCTAGGCTGAATAAATCCCTTGGATAATAATTTCTTTATTTGTTTGTTTAACTCAGCCAGCTCTTCCTTGTTCATTGGGTATATCTTTTTGGCTATGGGTGCAGCTCCAGGTATTAAATCTATAGAGAATTCTACAGCTCTATTTAGGGGTAGTCCTGGCAATTCTTCTGGGAATACGTCCTTAAATTCTTCTACTACCCTTAGAAATGGTTGCTCTACCACTTCTTGCAGCAGTACTGGTAATTCAAATTTCTTTAGTTTTTCTGTATTGAATTCATTCTGGTCTTTTACAAATTCATAAAATTTTCCGTCAGGAAGTTGAAAGGAAACTTTCTCCTGACCGCAATCTATGTTGGCCAATGTTGCAGTTAGCCAATCCATACCCAATATTATATTATAGTTGCTTGTTGGGAAAATGAGCAACCGGGTACGAAAAGCTCCTCCACCCAATTTTATGGGACATCTACTACATACCCGACTGACTTCTACCACTCCATTACCGGTGAGGACTTTTAGTGATTTAGGCAGCGGTTGGGACTCTATTTCACGTTGTGATATAAAAGAAGATGATATAAATGAATGGGTAGCCCCGGAATCAAATAATACTGATGCTGGATATGCAGAAATTAAAATAGTACCTAAAATTACTTCTCCAGGGATATTTGCATCTTCGGCTCCCATCATAAATGCTTGTCCTTGCTTATTCCTCTTTTTGTTATTATTTTGGGCTTGAGCCGCCCGTTGTGCTTGCTGAAATTGATATGCCTGAGGTGCATAGGGCAGCCTGTACTGATTTCCATAAGCCATACCTGCTTGTGATGTTGGTGCCTGCATCATAGGTCGAGGTTGGGTTCCTTGAACTGGAGGTCGATATCCCTGATTGTAGCTTTGTGTGATTGCTCCAGTTGCAGGCAATTGAGGGCATTGATTGGTTGAATGATTTTCTGCTCCATATTTCAAACAAAGCCCCAATCTCTTCCTACATACATTTATTTTATGGCCTGATTTGTGGCAGTAGTTATAGACAACGGATCTGTCTTGGTTGCCATTTTGAGGACGCTTAGGCGGTCCCTGCCAATGATTCTTGTTGGAGGATGCCCCCTCCTCAAAAGTTCTCTTAGGTTGTGAAGACCGGAAAGGTTGTTCTTCCTTTAGTATCCTTTTTTGGTCTCGGGCAGCTTCAGTTGCCTCTGAAAATGTCTGGCACCGATAAGAGGCGACCCTACTTTTTAGTTGGGTCCCAAGTCCTTCTACGAACCTGGATATTTTTGTTTCTTCATCCGCTATCATGTTGGGGGCAAATCGGCTAAGCTTGGAGAATTCTGCAACGTACTCGTCAACTGTACGTCTCCCTTATTTCAGATAGTTGAATTGTCGTTCTAATTCTATCCGCTCTGACTTGGAATAGAATCTGTCTTCAAATTTCTTCTTGAATTCCGCCCATGACATATCCTCGTCAGAATCTTCTGGGTACTCGGCACTCCACCAGTATCCAGCTATGTCTTCCAGCTGGATGCGGATTGCTGGTACCATATCCTCGGGTTTAACTTTGGCAGGCTTCATTAAACCTTCAATGGTTCTCAGCCATTGACTCGCTTCCATCGTATTTTCAGTTCCTTTAAACTTGGGCGGCCTAAGATCCCTGAACTCTTTTAGGGTTTTATCCTTGGTGTTGTTTGAATTCTGCATTTGTTCTAGTATCGTGGTATTTGCTGCATGGGCAGCATTGGCCTGTTGATTATTGGATTCCAATAATTGCTGGAACAATCGGAACATGTCAGCCACGGTTGGCTCAGTTGGTGTTTGAGGTGGTGGATTGTTTGATTGAGCATGATTGTCCATATCCTGAAATAAAAGACACAATTCCTCAGGAAATATTCGACTCACAATGTTCATTCATAACAAGATGTACAGCAGAGTCATGTATATTTCATTATAATGAGAGTATTACAAAATGTGGTTCCTACTCTCAACTTCACATTTGTTTACATTCTTTTCATCTAACCTACTCATGTCACTCCACTTCCCCAAAATGTGACATAGTATCTATCTCTATCTGTCCCTACTTGTATACATATCTGCCGATTTCAAAATACCATACAGCAGACAAAAAAAGAAGGATTCCTTCTTCACTGTACATATATTGGTTAGGTTTTTTCTTATTCTATGGCCTCGATGAGCATCCTTTCCTCAGTGAGGATGTCAACTTCTGGATGGAGTCTTTCAAAGTCATCTAATGTATCCTCATATCCATGTAGTCCGATGTAAATACGGTTTGGGTCTCGGACATGCAGGCAGTAAGTTGTATTTTCATAATATACTTCGGCTCCGTCTTCGATGTCCCTGATAATGGGACGCATGACTGCATAGAATACTTGGTAGACATGGATGTCGTACCAGTCGGGTGCGTTCCACATTAGTCTGGCATAGCGCTGGTATAAGTACAAAGTGTAATCACTCCCATCCCATTCCAAACTTGGCATAAATAGGTCCATACCTACATTCATAATATTCTTAAGAAAAAAATATTTACCAGGAATATAAAATATAGGAAAAGCATATTTATTTATTGATAGCACAACATGTTCCTACTACATACATTCATATATTACATTTCTACTAAATACATTCATATTCCTCCTACATATTGGGGGTTCTAATACTTATTTTACATAACTCACTACATACATTCACACACACCCTTTACATAATTAAGGATCTAATATTTACATATCTATATTTATACATCATCTTCATTCTAGGGGGGTCTAAATCCACATACGTCTTATGTTAAGGATCCTCGCCTCTGGGTATGCCTGCTTCCACTCTTCTAGTGTACCGTTACGTTCATTCTCCGGACCTTCAGAGGGTTCTGCCTTGATCAGTACATAATAATGTACCGTATTATAATATACTTTTCTTTCATCTACGATATCTGTCACCACTGGGTATTTCAGCTCGTAGTGTACCCCATAGGCTTCTATCATTCCCTTTGGTGCTACTTTCCACATCTTCTTCACAAATGCATAATACTCGTCCATGCTATGGCTGTCATTATTCAGTCTCGCGAAGGGTGCGAATCGGGACATGATCTACATCAAGAATTTCTTGAGTCACTATCCATTTACTAGGATTAAATAGTTGGTTAGAAAAGAGGTAATCATCTACTAACTATTGATATTTCCTTCTCCGGGATTCCTAGAGTGTGATTGGGACTCGTAGTGCTCCCTATGATTCTAGAACCTACGTTTTATCCGAACCTATGTCCTATCCTAGATTTTCCATTCTTGCTGACCTGCATGGGCCACCACTTAAAAGACGTGTCACGTCCCGCTTCCCGGGTGGAAGGGTAACGTCATAACACATCCCCAGGCTACGCGCCGAAATTCGCGATTGTCGCCCGTAATCATCAGCAGAATGGAAAATACAAGGTGTTTTCATGGTATTAAAAATATAGTGTAGCTATATTACAGGGAACTTTTCCAACAATACTATTACAGACGATTACAAAAGTAAATTTGTAAGATACTATGATACTGCTGGTCATAACTGTAGGTAGTCCAGACAGTTTACTCCTCGTTGTAGTGCGGCGACACTTCGGCGGAGGCGTCTTCTTCTTCTTCACCTAGTGAACAAATACTAGGTCGTTTAGAAAACGACGAGCAAATCCTCGGCCAAGAACGGTGAAAGTTAAACAAAAACAAGGAATATGTAGTTTAGAAAAAGATGAAACAGAGTATGCCAAATTGCACTGTTATATATATATATCTGCTTTAGTAAAACATGAACGAAATCATCGTCCTACTCCATGAATGATAAAATTTTCGAGCTTCCCTTGAGCTTTTAGTAGGAATTGCTTTCCTTGAGCAATTAAGGACACTGCTTATTTATAATAGGCAGCGTTGTTTCTGGAGTAAGATTGAAATGAAATGCAGATGCAGTTTTGAGAACAATACTCCGAATAATCCTCTAAATATTTTCCGTGAACAATCCCGTTAACCTGGGATCAGGCTGTGATTTCCGAGCCTCCCTTGGGCTAAAAGAATCATCTATTGATGTTACTGTCAAATAGATGAAATTGATTTTCGAGCCTCCCTTGGGCTAGTACACCCTAGTCGAAACTAGATGTACTGATTCACGAGATTTCCGAAATACTGATCAGCTTTTGTTATTTATGTTACGGGATATCTAGGGATATTCAGTTGTTCTCCCCTCCCAAATGCTTTCTTAGATAAGAAAGTTTCTAAAAATTTCTGAAAGTCAGAAATTTGTCTTTCAGAAATTTGTCTATCTCCTAAATTTCTCAAAAATTTCGGCAGAGTCTCCTTTGTAATTAGGAGCCCCAAAAATTTACAAGAAATATATATATGATAAAAGAAAAATATGGGCTCACCGACCCCTTCGGTGGAGCAACTCTCAACACCGGAACCACGCAAGTAAATAATTGGGCTCGTCGACCCCTTCGGTGGAGCAACTCTCAACACCGGAACCACGCAAGTAAATAATTGGGCTCGTCGACCCCTTCGGTGGAGCAACTCTCAACACCGGACCACGCAGTTATAAAAGAACAAAAGGAACTGGGGACTTTTACCTGAGCAAGCAATAGTTACCTTTCCTTTGGCAATTAGTCAGGTCGCGGCTTGCTAAAAGTTTTGCAGTTTATCAAAATAGAGCAAATATTTATCCAACTATACTAGTTAATATGCAAGACTTTATAACATATATATATATATATATATATATATATATATATATATATATATATATATATATATATATATATATATATATATATCATGTAGATAGTATAAAGAAAGATCAAATCAAACCAAAAATCTTCAATATCAACATTTTAATAATTTTTTTTTGTGCGTGAAGTAGGAAAATGTAGAAAAGAGACTTATTTCTAAATATGAACACACAAAATTAAGTACTAAAATAGAGAAATACAGGGTCCTTGTACTTTTACCTTCCCGGCGTGCGGTCCAACTGTTCAGTTCTTATGTGTATGTCAGACTTACCATTGGAGAGTCCCATATGTCCATATGCGTTCGTTTGTTCATGAAAAATTCAAGTTCAAAAGTTCATGTCCACAATTGAGAGTTCAATAATTCATGTCCGCAATTTGATTCCTCTATTTGTGTCCAACGCATATGCACTTATCCGTGATACGTCCCAATTAATGATTCTAGTGCCTAACAAATTGAATTCCTTTGCCTATATCTATCAAAATTTGAACATTTACTAAAAATCAAAATTTGCCAAATTTTAAATATCTTAAAGTGGGTTAAATGCCACCAAATTTCAGAACTTGCAATTAACCATAATTAAAGATAATTTCATGACTTATATTCCAAATTATGATGAGATGAAGAGATTAATATCTAATTATGAGACTTTAAATATATAATTAACCCATACAAGTTCCAATTCCTAGTATTATCAAAATTATATCATAAAAAGAAAATTTGTAGGTTCTTAATTTAAAATTCAGAATTAAAAGTGAATTCCTAATTTATTCAGAATTAACATTGGGTAATAAGAAAATTTTATTGGAGAAGGAGGAGGAGAAGAGGACTTGCCTTGGATTGGGAACGACCTAAACTTCTCCACAACCCTAAATTGAACCCAATAGCAAAAATATCAACCTTGTTAGTATTCTAACCTAGTTGGAATTGGAAAAATAAAGATTGGGGAAAGGAGATGAAATTTACCTAGGTTTTTCTTGCTTTGGAATTGATGAGGAAGAGGATGAAGAAATTGTGGTGGTGGAGATGACCGACGGTTGCTGGCGGCGGGCGGCGGCGAGCGGGCGGCGGCAGGGTTCGGGTGCGTGTGTGAATGTTTTTGTTTTTTTGTTTTTTGTTTCTTCTCTTTCCTTTCTTTTGTGTGTGTATGGTTTATATAGGGAAAGGTGTGTGTGTGTGGTTTTTATAAAGGGGGAAGGTGCTGGTGGGGTAGGGGCTTTGTGTGTGTGTTTTTGTGTGTTGGGGGGGAAGGATTATATAGAGGGGGAGAATGGTGAGGTGTGTTTGTGTGTGTGTGTGGGGAAATTTAAATGGGGAGAGTGGTGAGGTGTCCCCCCCACCAAATAAATACAAGGGATACCTTACTCCTTTCTCTATTCTTCATGAAAATTCTATTGGTTTATTTATTTAGTTTGAAACAAATAAAAATAATAATACTAATAATAACAATAAAAATAAGAATATGACAGTTGGTGCACGGCGTGCTTTGAAAATGACACTCGGTCCTTCGTCCCGTGGCTTGGGAGAAGGTAAAGTTGATATTCACCACAAGCTAAGAGTTAGCCAAATTCGTAGGCGTCGTCCACAGAAATGCTTCATAAAGCATGCACGGTCTCATCGCCCAAGGTGTGGCATAACCTCTGCTCGCCCGATGGGTTAAGTTGTATTGCACGGCTTGTGGCATAAGTATAGGCACCCCAAATAGCTTGGTGGTTCAAGTCAAACGCGTGCATGGCACGTTCCTATGACGCAAGGCTTGACGCACCCCAGATGTGAGAAGTGTTGAACTTAGCCCTGAAAGAGATGGTAACACTAGAAGTAGATTGACTGTGTGAGACGTCAGTTGAGTTGAGTCTTGCATGGTCATGGACAACTTCTCGACAAGGTAGAGTTTCTCCGTACGGCAACCTGTGGCGCCACGGGACCGATGCGGCCTAAGGAAACAAAAATGGCTCTGGGAGTCGAAAATAGCTGGACCTGGGGCAAAGTATTCGGTGGACGCTCATTAGGGCTAGCTACCCGAACCGGTCCATCCTATACTCAGCTAAAAGGGAGTCCATAATGGCTCTGGAAGTCAGTGACCAAGTTCATATAGATGAGTCAGTACGGGCGGCAATCCGCGAGTATGCCTTTGGACTGAGTCGAGTCATGAGTGCACTATATCAAGGAGTCAAGTCGAAGGTGTGTGTACCAGTTAGAACACAAGGAATGTTTGGGCCTAAGATTTGGCATCAATATAGGCATCGTGCTTCGGCACGAGATGTGGCGTTGAGCCTTGAGTTGTCGGCATATAAGTTGCATAAGTTGGTTTGAGTTGTCTTGAGTTTATGTCACGAAATATCGCAAGGCAAAGTCGGTCGAGTGACACTTAGCCCAGAGGTCTTGATTGGGTCAGTTGGTGACCAAAGTAGCACGGGCCGCAAGGCGGCGATGTGGTTAGACTTACTGAAATACGAGACACGGCCTCAATATGGTTTTGTAGCACGGTCACGTGGAAAAAGGAGTCTATCGTGTAGTTGCGTCTCTGATTTTGGGCCATAAGACAAACATGACTTGATAGGTTAACGTTGATGTTGCAAGCACGAGATGGTCTAGAGACACAAATAGGCCAAGGCGTCGGTCCTAAAACTGATCCTAAGGTAAGAGTAGAAAGACAATCATAAAGGGAACTATGTTGCATAGAACTAAATCAAACGTGTTGGTTTTGTATGGGTGGGCGAGGAGCTCATTCCACCAGTACAGTTGAGTACTGACACCCACATAGTTTCCATGTACAGGCACAGGTAGAAGCTCGTGGCACGGAGCTCGCTTGGACGCGTCGAGACACGGAGTTCCTTGGCGATTCGAAGCCTACGGCCGCATGGAGTCAAGACTTATATGGGACATAATATATGGACGTCGCCTTCCGAAGCTTCCGCTGGCTCAAGCGTTGTATCGAGAGATGAGAGAGAGCAGAGTGAACTTGTAATGTGAGATGAGTGAGCTTGAGTGATTGTAATCTTGGCCTTGCGCCTCCAATGTAACCGTTGTTTCAATATCAATAAAGAGTTCTTTTGAGTAACTTGTGTTTCGTTCTAATTTTTGCTGCTATTATTCAATGTCTCTGCATGGGACTTCTGTGCGACGACCCCGTCGTAGCCGCTGAAATCGGCCGTTATGGAAACCGCCTTGCACGAGCGCAATCTAGGCTCGTGCGGCATCACGCTTTAGCGAGGACGATCGCTCCTACGGGAGCGGGGCGTGACATAATGGTATCAGAGCACGACTTTACGTCCTTGGACTATCGATTGAATTCTTTAACTCCGTTGTTTCCGTAAACTCTGTTGCTTCCGCAAGTTGATATCGTTGGTGCGCTCTCTCTCAAATGTCCCACGGGATGTCCTTACAATAAGTCTATCTATTTTGCAAAACATAGGAGAACAGTTTTTGACAAGAAACGAAAAGATGGTTTACGTAAGCACGGTTGGCTAAGTCGGACTGGGCATATACACCAAAGTTGCGTCGACCTTAGAAAAGTCGAGTACGGGAATTGAATAGTGTTGAGTAAGAATGAGTTGAACTCGATTGAGTAAAATGGGATGATTATCGATAGGGGTGCTATCGAACGACAATGTTATCGTCGATGCGATATAGGTGAGCGTGCTTAAAATTTAAGGAATCGTTCGAACGAAAATTCGAGGAGATAGAATTATGAATTGAATGATAAGTTGAGGATTTGTTGAATGACTTCATCCCTGAGTGTTGTATGCGATAGCCTCAGGGATGTCGATCGATCGATTGAGGATGCGGGGTGTCGGTGAGTCTATCAGTAAGCGTCGCACATATGCAAAGCCTTAGATCGAGTGCGATTGAGTGAGTCGTTGTCTTCAAGTTGGATAAGTGGATTCGAACAAAAGTATAAATAACGCACACAGAACGTGCACGGGATCGAGGATTGCGCGAGTATGAAATACAAAATGATTGAGTAGGTGAAATCGAATCGAAGAAAAGTTAGGGTGTACGAATGGATGACTTGATCGAGGAAATTGATACGGATCATATACGAAAAGTTAGCACGACAGGTAGATAGCGTGCATGAGAAAGTTGAATTGTGAAGTTACGCAAATGACTCTAAGGATTGGATCGAATGTTAGTCGATGATTTGAGTTAGCAAGAAATGATACAAATTGAAGAAATACGTTGGTCGATGACTTAAGATAGACGGATGAACAATACGTGAAATTGGGTTGAGAAAATTGATGTTGTGAATGGTTCGAGGGATAATGACCAAACTTAAATTTGAATGTCGAAGAGATTATCCAGTCGGACGATAGCATCATTCGTACGACTCGAAATTGGTTGCAAAGGAAGATCGTCAGGTTACGCATATCATCGATGGTATTGAGGCGTATCAAAGATCGATATGCGATAACTCGAGGGTACTCTGACTCGGCGAATGACGATCGTGCAAGTGTTATTGTTCGGTTGGATGCTATACTTAGGATTTTGATCGAGATGAATGTTGGATGAAAATAATTGTGTCTTGATGGTTACGCGGATAACCATAACGTCGACGATCTTGTCTTGTACGAGCGCAACTCTAGCCTCGCACATGCGTTGCGTCGGATTTGGGGGCGATCGTTCCGCGTGAGCGCTGACATGGTGATTCATGTCGCGGGAATGATTAAACTTGGGAAATCACGATGCGGCAATTTTGATTGTCTCGACTTGTTGGCTTGATGCGAATGTGAACTCGAGGATTTGTAGGACTTACGATTGATGAATGAAATAAACTTGAGGATTGAGTAGGTCCAATCCGCGCATCGAGAATGAATTAGTCTAGACGTAAAACAAGAGTTACGTCCTGATGAGGATAATTAATTATCCTGCAGGAGCGTGCATGGTGATTCATGCCCACCGTTGATAATCTGACTCGCGTGAGATCGGGAAGCAACATATTGTTAAGTCAGATGACCTTGTGATCGATTTCGTGGATTAGGATGGATGACTTAGGGAGTATGGAATGTGAATTATGGTTTAGCGATGAATTATGTCGTAGCATGCTTGACTTGGTAGGATTGATAAGCGTATTATGTCGAACGTGTTCGAAGAAATAGACTATGCGAAATGGCTTGATGAACGAAGTGATATTGATATGTCAAGGAATTGGTTGAAACGTGAGTTATCGTAGGATGGCTTTGCTGAATGACTCGGACCCCGTGCGACAAATGTTGGGATGTGTATAGGAAATCTGTGCTCGAAGTTTAGAAATCGGAGTGATGCGAGCTTGGGTAGCAAACCCCCGTACTATCAACTTGGTTTGACCTTAGGATGGGGTCAGTGTTGATATTGTTGTTTGGGAACTATGATTCCAATACTGACGGAAAGACATAGCCTAGAGGTTAGGCAGACGTCCGAGTGCGAAGTGGTAGGAACTGTGGAGGCACCACTTGCGAGTATCGGTTGACGTGCATGTATATCAGGGACGCCCGAATATGTGCACGATCCGACTCGAGTGGTGATGGCGGATTTTTTATCACGAGGCTTGGCTGAAATGCATGTATTTTGGGGACGCCTGAGATATGTTCACGATCCAACTAAGTGATATGTTGAATCAAGTGAGACTTGAAGAACGAAAAAGTGTCGAGGATTTTGATATCGTGAGTTTAGAAGAAAAGGATTGTGGGTAGCACGAGCGTGGCTCGAATTTGAGAAAACGCATAGGAGAAGTGTGTGCGAGAGTCCTTGAATGTTGAGTAAAGTGATAAGTCGATAAGTGTACTCAGTTAGTTTTGAGGACGAAACTTTTTCTGAGTGGTGTATGATGTAGTATCCCGTCCCGCTCAGTCAATCAGAAGAATAGGAACGCCGCCGATGGCGTTCAAACTTAGCCTTGCAACGGCTGCTCAGAGACATCGCTCGGTCGAGATGACCGCTCGCTCAGGTGGGGTAGTTTCGGTGAACTTGCCTCATCTTTGCCTTCACATAATAAATCACATGTTTTCAACTTGCACAAGTAGGCTTGATAATAAAAGAGACGAATCAACATAGATAAGGGAATAATCCCGATGGGTCAAATTAAATTAGAATATGGAAAAGTCCAATGATCGTCTTAGAGTTGGTGCACGGCGTGCTTTAAAAATGACACTCGGTCCTTCGTCCCGTGGCTTGGAAGAAGGAAAAGTTGGTATTCGCCACAAGCTAAGAGTTAGCCAAATTCGTAGGCGTTGTCCACAGAAATGCTTCATAAAGCATGCACGGTCTCATCGCCCAAGGTGTGGCATAACCTCTGCTCGTCCGATGGGTTAAGTTGTATTGTACGGCTTGTGGCATAAGTCTAGGCACCCCAAATAGCTTGGTGGTTCAAGTCAAACGCGTGCATGGCACGTTCCTATGACGCAAGGCTTGATGCAGCCTTGCCCGTCAAGTTGTTGCAAAGTAAGTTAGGCGAGTTACGTTAAGCTAATAGGAGTAGTAGCAGACACGATGGCACGGACTTAGTATTTTAAGACACGGGCCACGGTTGATTTATTGAGTTAGGAAAGTGTTTCAATAGTTGTTCTTGAGTTGAGTGAAATGGTAGGGCAAGAAAGAAGAATGCTCACGACTGGGTCGTTGAGGCAAGAAAGAAGAATGCTCGCGACTGGGTCGTCGAGGCAAGAAAGAAGAATGCTCGTGACTGGGTCGCCGAGACAAGGTCTCAGATGTGAGAAGTATTGAACTTAGCCCTGAAAGAGATGGTAACACTAAAAGTAGATTGACTGTGTGAGATGTCAGTTGAGTCGAGTCTTGCATGGTCATGGACAACTTATCGACAAGGTAGAGTTTCCCCGCACGACAACCTATGGCGCCACGGGACCGATGCGGCCTAAGGAAACAAAAATGGCTCTGGGAGTCTAAAATAGCTGGGCCTGGGGCAAAGTATTCGGTGGACGCTCATTAGGGCTAGCTACCCGAACCGGTCCATCCTATACTCAGCTAAAAGGGAGTCCACAATGGCTTTGGGAGTCAGTGACCAAGTTCATATAGATGAGTCGGCACGGGCGGCAATCCACGAGTGTGCCTTTGGACTGAGTCGAGTCATGAGTGCACTATATCAAGGAGTCAAGTCGAAGGTGTGTGTACCAGTTAGAACACAAGGAATGTTTGGGCCTAAGATTTGGCATCAACATAGGCGTCGTGCTTCGGCACGAGATGTGACGTTGAGTCTTGAGTTGTCGGCATATAAGTTGCATAAGTTGGTTTGAGTTGTCTTGAGTTTATGTCATGAAATGCCGCAAGGCAAAGTCGGTCGAGTGACACTTAGCCCAGAGGTCTTGATTGGGTCAGTTGGTGACCAAAGTAGCACGGGCCGCGAGGCGGCGATGTGGTTAGTCTTACTGAAATACGAGGCACGGCCTCAATATGGTTTTGTAGCACGGTCACGTAGAAAAAGGAGTCTATCGTGTAGTTGCGTCTCTGATTTTGGGCCATAAGGCAAACACGACTTGATAGGTTAACGTTGATGTTGCAAGCATGGGATGGTCTAGAGACACAAATAGGCCAAGGCGTCGGTCCTAAAACTGATCCTAAGGCAAGAGTAGAAAGACAATCATAAAGGGGACTATGTTGCATAGAACTAAATCAAACGTGTTGGTTTTGTATGGGTGGGCGAGGAGCTCATTCCACCAGTACTGTTGAGTACTGACACCCACATAGTTTTTATGTGCAGGCACATGTAGAAGCTCGTGGCGCGGAGCTCGCTTGGACGCGTCGAGGCACGGAGTTCCTTGGCGATTAGAAGCGTGCGGCCGCATGGAGTCAAGATTTATACGGGACATAATGTATGGACGTCGCCTTCTGAAGCTTTCGCTGGCTCAAGCGTTGTATCGAGAGATGAGAGAGAGCAGAGTGAACTTGTAATGTGAGATGAGTGAGCTTGAGTGATTGTAATCTTGGCCTTGCGCCCCCAATGTAACCGTTGTTTCAATATCAATAAAGAGTTCTTTTGAGTAACTTGCATTTTGTTCTAATTTCCGCTGCTATTATTCAATGTCTCTGCATGGGACTTCTGTGCGACGACCCCGTCGCAGCCGCTGAAATCGGCCGTTATGGAAACCGCCTTGCACGAGCGCAATCTAGACTCGTGCGACATCACGCCTCAGCGAGGACGATCGCTCCTACGGGAGCGGGGCGTGACAGAATACGAAGTTAGCTTATTGATTTAATATGGTTAAATTGTAAAAATCAAATTCTAATAAAATAATATTTGCATAGATAAAATAAGAAAGGATATATTTTGGAAGTGATAAGTAATAATTGTCCAGTGTTGTGAATGTAAGCTTTTTTCCCCTCATCCTCCTCCTCCTCCTCCTCCTCTCCTTCTTCTTCTTTTCACGCACGCACACACACAGAGAGTAAAAATTCGAAGACAATTTATAATTGTGCCCCCAGTGGATTGTAATAATAGATCCGCTACTGCATACATAGTGATACAAAGGATATAATTTACCAAAATACGTATATAGAATTGTAGCTATTACAATTTGTTGGGAGAAAAATGCGACCTACACTCACTAATATCATCTCCAACCCAAGTCCTCAAACATCAAGTTGAGGGAATCCCCTCAAAATCCATCTCCAACCAAGCCTCAAAATGAGGGAATTTTCTCAAATTTTTTGAGGGAAGGAGAATAGATCCTCAAATTTGAGAAAAGAGAGAAAATCCTCAAATTTGAGGATCCACTATTCATGACCATTTTGCCATCAAAGTTGTAGTTAATTACTAATATATTATACATATGTTAAACACTAAAGTATTTTTCTAATTTATAGTTAATTAACTTACATAGTTAATTAACTTACTTAATTAACTTACCATATTTTCTAATTTGAGAAAAGAGAGAAAATCCACTACTGCATACATAGTTAATTAACTTACCATATTTTCTAATTTATAATTATAAATAATATAATAATTATATTATTAAAATATTCATGTTGAGATCTTCAAATAGAATCTAATATTAAATATATTTGTTATTAGTATTTTTTATTAGATTCATCTGATTAATAAAATAATATTTAAATAATCTGGCCAAAATTAATAAATAATATCAAACTTTCCAAAATTAAAATACAAACAGAAGCAAGTACATCAAAATATAAAATAATACAACCATTAATATAATATAAAATAAAATGATATTTTATATAAATATTATAAATTACATTAATGTAAATGATTATATTAAATAGTTGTATAAATATAAATAATATAATATTGTTAAATAATATTAAAATAATATAATATTATCTCGATAAATAATATTAATAATATAACATTAATGTATACGATAATATTAAATAATTGTGAAAAAATAAATTTATGTAAAAATAAATAATGGTTGTTTATTATTTGAGGATTGATTGGTTGGAGATGTAAAATTTTGAGAATAATATAATACAGGTTTTTTTTTTAATTCTCAAATTAAGAGAATTTATAAGAATGAGTTGGAGATGGCCTTGGAGAACAAGAAAGAAAAGCAGAAAGCCACGTGGAAAAGATGGAACATCTAATCAAAAAGAAAAAGAAAAAGAAACATCATGTCGTGGGTCAACTATCCAAGGACCATCCATCTATCTTTACTTTTCCCACTTTTCCCACAACTCCAAAAAAAAAGTCCCACTCTTTTCCTTTTTAAAAATTTATTCAAAATGTTTGCAAATTTCCTTCTATGTGACCTAAAATCTCAGCATGAGTTTATTTGAAAAATAAGTATCAAGTCATCTTAAATTTGTAGCGTCCAAATTCATTATACCTCTTATGTTTAACATACAAACAATTTTATTACTATTTATAGCTGCTATCACTTGGCATAGTATCTAAGTTTTGGTCACAAGTCCTACATATAAATTATGGACCGAATTGGACCATCTAGATAGATATCTTACTCGATTAACCCACCAAAAAATTTGGATAGGTATAGGTTGTGAATAAGGATTACAAATTTGACACTAATATACAATATTGATGCCATAACTGGTCATATTTTTTATGAAATAATTTATTGAGCTTTCTTATTCTTTATACTTGACTTCATTCCAATAGGAGAGGCTTGGATGATGAAGACGACGTAATATTTCGGTTTTGATTGATCATATCGGGTCAGGTCGACAAGTCTAATATGAGAAAGGATTAAGATTTCCGCTCTTAAGTATTTTCAAATATTTTCTAAAATAACAATTGTTGGATTACTATTTTTGACCGTTCAAAAAATCAGATTAGATCAAAAATTTCGTAAGAAATTTGATAGTTTAATTATGTAATATGAATGGTCTGTTATTTTTCGAGAGAGATGATAGATCGTGATTCCACTTTTAAGCATCCTTATGTTTTTCAAAATAGTAGTAATTTGATTATCTTTTTTGACCGTTCGAATTAGATCAACATATTGCAAAAAATTAGATAGTGAAGGAACTAATCTGAACAAGAGCAAAAATACCAATCCCTCATTTTATATATATATAATCTTCTATGAAATAGCAGTTAATGGATCTATCATTTTTAACCGTAATCCTTAAACTACACATTTTTTGCAAATTGCATTTGTACACTCTATCCCAACACTAGAATATTAAGGCTATTTATAAGGGCACATGAAAAGTTGATCAGGGCTAGCCATGATTGGGGCTAGCCAATGTTTGAGGAGAATTTACTGGGACTATCCAAATTTTCTATTCATGGGACTGTCCAACCCACCCCCCCTCCAAAGCCCAAATTTCACTCTCATTTCTAAATTTCACTCTCTCTCTTCCAAAACCCTTCTTCTTCTTCTTCTTCTCCACCATTTTCATTCTCACATCTCCATCAAAATTCTAGTTTTCTTCTCATCTTCATATTCTTCTTCTTCTCTACCATTTTCATCATCACCATCTCCATCAAAATCATAGTTTTCTTCTCATTCTCAATTTCGATGGCACCCAAAAAATTAAATAAACACTAAAATGTATGAAAATAAATCTTAAATACTTCTTTCCTCACAAAGAATGCATAGAAATAAACCCTAAAATGTATATTTCACTCTATTATCAAGATTGAAATAAACCCTAACATGTTTTTTTCATTCGAAAATTTCGACTTTAGGACTGCCAGAAATTGTTCAGGACTGCCTCAACTTCTGGCAGTCCTCAATATGTCTAGGACTGTCAGAAATTGTGGCAGTCCTGCTGTAGAGCATGTCCCTTTCAGGACTGACACAATTTCTGGCAGTCCTCAGTACGTCTAAGACTGCCAGCAATTGTGGCAGTCCTCTTGTACATCAAGTCTATTTCAAGACTGCCACAATTTCTGGCAGTCCTCAATACTTCTAGGACTGTCAGAAATTGTGGCAGTCCTGATATGAACCCAATTCTTCTACAACTAGGATTTCTTCCATAGTGATTTCATGCATAATTCTTTTATTAATAAAGAAAATTTGGTTAATAGACTAATAGATTAATAGATTTGATAGATTTGATAACCCAATTTCTTCTACAACTAGGGTTTCATCCATAATGTCCGAACAAGAAGAAGAAAAATAAACTAGGGTTTGGAGAAAGAGATCTGAGAAATTAGAAGAGAACAAAAAATCAAAATAAACTGGGTTTGAAAAAATTAATGTTCTTGTTCTTCTTGTTCTTTTTCTTCTTCTTCTTTTGTGAGGAAAGAGAGGAGAGCCAAAAAAAAAAATAAAAAGTTGACTTATATACTCACATGTTGGCTAGTCCTGATTAATTTTTTCAATGACAAACTTGTAAATAAATCAAAATATACTTTTGGCTAGTCCTGATCAACTTTTCATATGTCCTTATAAATAGCCAATGTTAAATGGTAAATTACAAGAAAGGTGAGGTTTCATGCAACATACCAGTGACAAATAAATTCAGCACCGTGAGTGTGAACGAAGAACAACAAATTCGAACGAAGAAGAAGAAGAAGAAGAAGAAGAGAGAGAGAGAGAGAGAGAGAGAGCCCTAACCCTAAATTCTCCTCAGCGATCTCCCAGGTGAGATTCCCTCTCGTTTTTCTTCAAATCTGTTAGATTCATCTCCTGTTCGTTCAATTTGTAGTTTTTTTTTTCGCGGATCGGTTCGATCGCTCGAAATCGTAATTTCGGTCGGAATCTGACGTTTTCCCCAAATTTTTCGTTAGGTCCTGTTAGGGATCGATGGCTTCGAAGCGGATTGTGAAGGAGTTGAAGGATTTGCAGAAGGATCCTCCTACTTCCTGCAGCGCTGGTGTGAATCATTCCGTTGAACTCTTCAAATTTGTGTTTTGGGTGGATTATGCGAGTTTTTGCTTCCGATGCAAATATTTTGCGTTAATTACGCGTGTTTGCGTGTGCGTGCCTGAAATAGACACTCCAAAATGCACTAGAAATCTGTGTCGTGTCATGTTCGTGTCTGTGCAACATCGGGGATCGTGTCGTATTTGTGTCTGTGCAACATAGAAGGCCGGAGATTAAGTTGCAAACGTAAGTAATCAGGCCACATATTTTGATTGTGTAGGGCAACATTTTTGTTGTTGTCGTTTTTGTTGCTGCTTGAGAAGCGATTCTCGTAGGACTTGAGAGTACAACTGTTATTGAAGGTTGCATGCAGGCTCTTCATTTTTTTGGGAATGGTTATTTACCCGAATCTTTTGTGTTGACATGTGATTCTTGGTTTTAACTTTTATCTATACTAGAGAAGTACTGTGTGCTGTTTACGCGCACACGTGTGATCTGACATGATATGGATGCTGCGACAGCGTACCCTAATATACTTTTGGAGTGTATGTGTTGTGTCAAATATGTGTCCGACATCACACGGCACAATGTGGTCACTGCACGATGCGGACACGGCTCTTATATGGAGTCCTTGTGCTCCCTGAATTGTGCAAGATGGTAAAGCTTCTGTATTTCGATTTGAAGATGCTAGAGAGGAGGATCATGTCTAGATGGGTGCCATGTTGAGTTGAGAACAAAATTAGAGAAGTATGCACGATCTCCTGGATAATCAAGAACGTATTGGTATGGACCACTAGAGAAACGGCCCAATGTTAAAGTTGAGAGAGGCCTGAGTGTTAGTTCTCAAAAGCATTTTGGGGTTACATGCGTGAGTAATGTAGAACTTCGAGGACTTGCTAAGTTGACTCCATTCCCCTGAGATGGGAAGGTTAGAAATGTGGGCATGCACTTAATAACAGAAGGAATTGTTCTTTTTTGTTAGTTATGTTATATCGAGGGTAGTCAAAGATGCAAGGCGCACTCGAGGCGCAAATAGTCCATATCACCTGAGGCGCAAGACGTATTTAGGACGCACCTCCGAGTGAAACAAGTCGCAAAAATAAAAAATAATAAAAATATACATACACAAAGAAATAAATTAGTAAAGTAAGAAATTAAATCAAATAACATAATAAAACCAATAAAAAAAATATGTTAAAACATAACCAAGTGAACTAGCAGAGCAACAATAACAGTCAACAGAACTAACAAAAGTTTGTAAATTTTAGTTTTTTCACTTCAACTGTAACCAACTTTTGCAACCGTGGGAAGGGCTACCTTTCTCCCACTTGTATGAGATAGGGGCTATCTCCCCACCTCAAAGTTTTTTGTATTAAAAAAATTCCATGAGGCGCACATTTTCTTGGTTGCGCCTTGCTGAAAGGTACGCCTTTGGTGTGCCCGGAGAAAGACATCTCGTCTAGTGAGATGTGAGGCGCAGGTGCTGTGCCTTTGACTACCATGGTTATATCTCAACAATATTGGGTTAAAGGAATTGTTGATGTTGGTCTTTCTTATAAGAAGTCATAAATGTCTCCAGATGGAAATATGTTTGTGCCAAAAGTTGGTGCTGTTCTAAGGCCTTATTGTATATTTAGGCCTTGTTTCTGACAGTGAACAAGAAAGGTACATGAAATATCCTGATTTAATTTCTGGCCGACCAGTTGCGTGTATTATACCAAGTTGTTTATCCATAGGTTACAAGTTAGAAAAGATAATTCAGTAGTTTTCAGGTTTATTTGGACATCTTACAGGATTTTGATATGCTCTGTTGTTCTGAAAGTTTTGATGTTAGTGACTGGACAATGAAAGGGATACTGTAAAAAGCTTTTGTAAGGATCAAGTGATGTATTGCGCAGGGAAGAATGAGATAGGATCTGATTTAAGGTGTTGTCTGAAAATAATTTCCTCAGTTCTGCATATTTAAAAATAGGCTTTCCTTTGGAAATTAGAGGGGGGGGGGGGGGGGGGGGGGGGGGGACTCAAGTATAGTTTGATTTATTTTCTGCTGTAAAATTCATGGTAAGTATTGGATAAAATTTCTAACGTGCCTCGAATCCATTATTTTAATTCATGTTCTTAGATTTTACATCTTCTGATTTGCATTACTCAAGTATAGTTTGATTTATTTTCTGCTGTAAAATTCATGGTAAGTATTGGATAAAATTTCTAACGCATGCAAATCAGAAGATGTAAAATCTAAGAACATGAATTAAAATAATGGATTCGAGGCACGTTACAACGCTGTCCTTAAAATAGAATTTTGTCCCCACGAATAGTGCAACAGGTACCAGGCGATCTATTTCCGAGATACAACGAATTCCTTCGATCCACAACACCGTGCACCCGGTAATGAATCCCACGAACGATCACAGCCTTTGCCCGGAGAAGGAGTTGGACGGAGGAGTTGAACGGAGGAGAAAGAGTTATGGTTGTGGTGGTTTTGTCTTTTTCTGTCTCTGTACGAAAAGATCTTTCGAACGAGAATTTCTTATCGAAACAAATATTTGTTTCTGCTTTAAACAAATCTCTGGAGCACTGATCGTGTCCAGGATTATCTCTCACAAATTCCGTAACGGGATTACGTGAGAAAATGTCCGCGAAAGACCAGCCAACTGAACATAACGATTCAAAAATTAAAACAAATAAAATTTAGAAAAGATTAGAAAATTACCTTTATAACCCCGGTCCGCGGCACGCAAGCATGCAAAGTGCTAAGTGCGCGACAAATTAAAAGATATAGAGCGATATAATTATAGGAAAGAGAACAAGATATGGACAAGCACACTGTGTATCAGAGGAAGGTGTCTTGCGGACTTGAACTTCCCTTTAGTGTTGTACATTTTATCTATACAGACCCAAAGTGACATAAGTCTTGAAGTTAGGATCTTACTTGTACATACTCAACATACACACAAACACATTGTGGACATTTTGATCGTATCTACAGTTGTGCACTTTTCGGCCATGTGCGTATCTCGGTTTCTTGAGAGCTATAGAGCCCGAGTTCCCATAGAAAGCTGTCCCAGTTTCACTCTCAAATAGGTGAATCTCTCTGGGTATTCTGCAATTTATATACCCTGCTTTACAAGCCAAAATTCATTAAGGTTTTACAATCACCCTCTTATTTATTGCAGATCAACACTATATAGTAGAGGAATGGTTCATTATAATTATAATTATATATTGTTTTCAGTCACACATCAATTTTGTTGTTACCCATTGAACCTTTTCTTGGTGTTTCCAATCAAAGGTTGGGTTGCCTTTGAGGTGACTTAATCTATGGATTTCAACCCCATTCCTCTTGTCGTCTCCAGCACTAGTTTTCTTGAGAGACCTTTAGTTAGAAGATCCGCTTGATTGTTCTTTGATCTGACGAAGTCAATTGCAATTATTCTACTGGACCGCAATTGCTTCACCCGATTGTACCTTAGACGTATATGTCTGGATTTTCTATTATGACTCGTCTTTTGAGCCTTTGCTATTGCAGCTTGACTGTCACATTGTATAGTGATAGTAGGAACTGGTTTGCTCCACAGAGGAATATCTGTTACCAGATTCCCGAGCCAGTCTGCTTCCTTATTGGTGAGGTCAAGAACTATGAACTCTGCCTCCATAGTAGATCTAGATATACAGGTTTACCTGGTAGAGTTTTAAGCGACAGCAGCTCCTCCCAATGTGAATACATATCCACTTGTGGCTTTGGTCTCATCTATATCTGAGATCCAATTTGCATCAGTATACCCTTCCAACACAGATGGGTATCCTCCAGAGAATAATACATGGAATAACATGCCCTTCAGGTATCTCATTACCCTTTCTAAGGCAGTCTAATGTGAACTATTCGGATTGCTTATGTACCGACTAAGTTTTTCTATTGCGTAGGAAATACCAGGTCTGGTACGTTAGCAATATAGTTTAAACTTCCAATTTGCCGAGAATACTTCAGCTGAGCCACATTATCTCCTTTATTCTTCTTCAACTTGCTACCTACATCACAAGGTGTGCTTACAGGTTTAGAATCAAAATAGTTAAATCATTTCAGGAACTTTTCTATATAGTGAGATTGGGAGATACCAATTCCCTCAGAAGTGCGACTTAATTTAAGTCCTAAAAGCACATCAGCAGGTCCTAAGTCTTTCATATCAAAATTTTGAGATATAAATGTTTTGATATCATAAATAATATCCATGTCAGTGCCAAAAATAAGAATATCATCAACATATAAGCACAATATTACGCATGAGCTACCAACATTTTTGCTGTATATACATTTATCAGAATCATTAATAGCAAAACCATAAGATAGAATTACTTTATCAAATTTATCATGCTATTACTTTGGCGCTTGTTTGAGTCCATAAAGATATTTAATTAATTTGCATACCTTGTGTTCTTGTCCTGGAATAACAAACCCTTTAGGTTGTTCCATGTAAATCTCTTCCTGTAAATCTCCATTCAAAAAAGCAGTTTTTATATCCATTTGATGAATAAACAGTTTATGAACAGATGCAATAGCAATTAACATTCTAATTGTAGCAATTCTAGTAACTGGAGAGTAAGTGTCAAAGAAGTCTACTTCTTTCTTTTGTTTGAACCCTTTAGCTACAAACCTTGCTTTGAATTTCTCAATAGACCCATCAGGTCTTAGTTTCTTTCTGAAGGTCCATTTGCAACCAATTGGTTTGCAAGCTACAGAAAAATTAACCAAATTCCAAGTTCTATTTGACATAATAGAATCTATTTCACTATCAATGGCCTCTTTCCAAAATAAGGAATCTACAGAGGACATAGCCCTTTGATAAGATATAGGGTCCTCTTCAACAAGGTAAGTGAAAAAACTTTCTCCTAGGTTTGGTTCTCTTCTGGTTCTTTTACTCCTCCTAGGTTCTACTAGGGTCTCTACGTGAGAACTAGAAGTTGAAATAGGACCTTGTGCAGATATATAATATCTAGGAGTTCTATTTTTAAAAAAAAAAATATTTTCAAAAAATGTAGCATCCCTAGATTCCATAAGTGTGTTTGCATCAATACCATTTACCTCACTCTTAATAACAAGAAATCTATAGGCAATATTGTTTTGAGCATAACCCAAAAATATACAACCTATGGTTTTGGATCCCAATTTCCTTTTCTTAGTAGGAGGGACAAATTTTAGCAAGGCACCTCCACACTTTGAAGTATTTCAATGATGGCTTTCTGCCCTTCTATAATTCATAAGGGATTTTATCAGTCTTTTTAAAAGGAACTTTATTCAGAATATAACATACAGTTAGTAAGGCTTCCCCCCAAATTGTCAGATAAACCAGAGCTACCTAACATAGCATTAATCATATCAAGAAAAGTCCTATTTTTCCTTGATGCTACCCCATGCTTTTGAGGAACATAAGGAGCAGTCACTTCATGTATTATTCCAATCATTTCACAAAAAAAATTAAATTCAACAGAGATGTATTCACCCCCACGATCAGACCTAAGAATTTTGATTTTCTTTTCAAGCTGATTTTCAACTTCAGCTTTAAAAGATACAAATTTACTGAAAGTCTCATCTTTTGTTCTAAGTAAGTAAACATAGCAGGGTTGGAATGATAGGAGCGTCTGCAGCAGGAGCTCGACGATCATGATTTTGAAATTCATGATCCTTCTTCCTGCGGCGGCATTGCCTAGCAAAGTGGCTAGGCTTACCACAGTTATAGCATTTCCGCTTTGGCCTCTTATCTTTCCCAATAACAGGTTTTGGCTTAAGGAACTGTTTTTTGCAGGGTTCCTATTCTGGGGGTTGTTCCACCGTTGATAGGATTGTCCCTTGGATTCAACTCTATATAACTTTGCCTCGAATTCAGTACTAAGTGGTTCCTTGTCCCTAGTTCTACTATCTTTCTCAATACGGAGAGATACGAACAGGTCATCTAGGGACATGGGTTACTTATTGTGTTTCAATTTCAAACCAAAGGCTTTCCAAGACGGAGGCAGTTTATTGATAAAGGCAACAATCAAAAACTTATCAGCAAGTGGCATGTCTTTTTGAGACATCTCGTGAATAATTGTTTGCAGGATGTTGGTCTTTTCTACAACAGGTTTATTATCTGTCATATTAAAATCCATAAAGCTGTCTACAACATATATCTCAGAACCTGCTCCTTCATTGGAATACTTTTTGTCGAGAGCTTCTCAAAGCTCTCTAGAAGTGACTGTCGTGCAGTAAATGTCATACAACATGTCAGACATACAACTTAGGATTTTTCCGTGACAGATAAAATATGTCTCATTGTAGGATTCTAGTTCATAAGTTTTGGCAGGTTCATGTAAACCAGGTAGGGTTTCAGGTTCTTTGGGAACATTTGACAGTTTCAGGCAAGTTAACCAGTAGGCCATCTTGCGTTGCCACTGTTTAAAGTTCTGACCATCAAACTTCTCCGGTTTGGAGGAGTTGTAAATGTTGGTCGAGAAATCATCTAATGTGGGATTCATAATGTTTAGGAATTTCAACAAACAGAAGATAAACAGAAGCTACGAAATTTTATTCTAAGATTGTTGGATAAAATTTCTAACGCATGCAAATCAGAAAATGTAAAATCTAAAAACAGGAATTAAAATAATGGATTCGAGGCACGTTACAACGCTGTCTTTAGAATAGAATTTCGGTCCCACGAACAGTGCAGCGGGTACCAGGCGATCTATTTCCGAGATACAACGAATACCTTTGATCCACAACATCGTGCACCCGGTAGTGAATCCCACGAACGATGACAGCCTTTGCCCGGAGGAGTTGGGAGGAGGAGTTGAACGGAGGTGAAAGGGTTATGGTTGTGGTGGTTTTTTCTCTTTCTGTCTCTGTACAAAGAGATCTTTCGAACGATAAAAAGAACAAATATTTATTTCTACTTTAAACAGGTCTCTGGAGCACCGATCGTACCTAGGATTATCTCCCACAAATTCCGTAACAGGATTACGTGAAAAAAGGTCCGCGAAAGACCAGCCAACCAAACAGAACGATTCAAAAATTAAAACAAATACAATTTAAAAAAGATTAGAAAATTACCTTTATACCTCCGGTCCGGTCCGCGGCGCACAAGAGTGGAAAGTGCTAAGTGCGCGACAAATAAACGCGTGAAAAACATATATTAAATCGCGCACCCGCTCGCGGGTTGGATGAGATGTAGCCCATCCCCTACAAAACCCACTTATCCACTAAGGAGGGTAAAACATTATATACAAAGGAGAAATTTTTCTCCTTTCCAATGTGGGACTAAAAGAAATGAACACTTTCTTGAATCACATATGTGTTGCTACACCAGCAACAACCAATAGTAAGTCCAGAGTTGCATCGTTGCGGTTAGTACTGCCAAATAGTGTTCTCAGGAAGGAGAAAAATTGGCAGCATGAGATGAGGAAAGAAAGAAAGAAAATGAAAACTGTGTGTCCAGTCTGGTATGACAAAATAACTGATCAGTCAGACTTGTAGGGGTGAGCATCTGTTCGGTTGGAACCAAACCGTTTATATTAAAACCGACAAAACCGCAAACCGTTTTCTTCAAAACCGAAAACCGTACTGTTCTATAGAAACCGAGCAAAACCGAACCGAATTAAAACGGTTCTCTTCTTGGTCGGTTCGGTTATGTGGGCCGATTTAATAGGCCAGAAGTTTAGCGGTCTACATTTTTTTCGATGACATTAAAATAGATTTGATGGTCCATTGGCAAGCCTGCAGGCTGCAGGTAAAATACTTTAAAACAGCCTTACATTACATAGTTACATAGGCATGGCCTGTAGTAAAATAATTACAATTTAATAGGTCCAGACTATACATTACAATTTACAAGCCATTACAAGACGAGCTTTTTCATTACAAATACAAACGATGTTTTCTTTCCTTCTAATTACAAATACAAAGGAGCATACAAGTTCCAAAATCCTGACTACAAAGTACTATACAAGTACAGATACATCAGCTATAATCCAGACTTTTGCACTATACAAGTCCAACCAAAATTTGCACAAATACAGCAGCTATACAAGTCCAGTTAAAATTAAAACAACAGTCCAAACTAATACAACAGCTATAATCCATACTTTTGCAAAAATTCAAAGTCCTATATATATTATTGTACACAGAGATCAAACCTAGTCGCCCAAGTATCAAATGTCACCAAACTTTGGCACGATCAAGACTCAAAGCTGCATTACACAATTACTAAAGAATGACAAGAAAGACTCATAATGGCTCTTTACGCATCATTAATGATGCAGTATATGCCTCGCCAATGGCTGTCACCATTGGCTACACTGTATGTATGCCAAATCATCAACACCAATTCTTATGTAAAAAATTAATAACCCTTCAGAATATTAAACAAAATATAAAATCAGATTGACTACAGTGAGTGAATGCCTCGCCACTGGCTGCAACGAATGCCTCACTAGTCACTAGCTGTAGTAACAATAAGGAAATAGCCAAACATAAGTCCAACTGTCCAAATATATCATGCAAAATAGTAGAGCCTGCAACAAATCGTCATATCCAGCACAAAAAATAAACAATAAATCTACAACAAATCCAGCAACAACAAATCCAGAACCATGATCTGCAGTGTATATATCAACTTCAAACAAAGTGGCAGTATTGCACCCAACAGTTCATCAAATATAGTATCACAAATATAGTCACCCAAATAATATCTACCTAACCCACTCCTGGTTTTAATATCTACTTTCAATCAAAATTGGTGACCTATGTACCCATGGATCACTTTGCACGTCTACCTACATCACACCTGCATTTAATTTCCAGGATGTAGAAACAAGCCTTCTTATTCTGACATATGAGAAAGCATAAATAGTGCACACAAGGGCAACATGATCGCTTCAACATATTCTGAACCCAATAATATCAACCAACTTTTTTTGTTTCGAGCTTTTGAGTATCTCAAACAACAACTTTTAGTGATAACAAATGAGTTTGTGTTGTAATTGATTGATGATTTTATTGATAGTCCTCTTGGCTTTATATAGCCTAACAGTCAATATTACAATGATGGAATATCCTGTGGTATATTCTGGCATACCAAATATGTCACAGGATATTCCAATATCCTTTATGCTAATACAATCTACTAAATATGACATACTAAATATTCCAACACTCCCCCTCAAGATGAGCGAAAGATATTCACTAAGTCCATCTTGTCACATTCTCTAATCATGCTCACAGAGGTAAGTCCCTTGGTTAGTTCGTCTGCTATCTGATCCCTGGTCGGAACGTGGCCAAGCTCCAGCAATCCGCTATCCAGCTTCTTTTTGATGAAGAACGTATCAATCTCGATGTGTTTGGTCCTGTCATGCTGTACTGGATTGTTGGTGATACTAATAGCTGATTGGTTGTCACACCACAATTTCATCTTGGCTCCTTGATCCAGCTTCAGTTCTACCAGCATGTTCTTCAACTATAGCAGTTCTGCAACTCCCAGGGCCATAGTTCTGTATTCTGCTTCCGCTGTTGATCTGGCCACCATAGACTGCTTCTTACTTCTCTAGGAGACTAGGTTGCCTCTTACGAATATGCAATATCCTGAGGTAGACCTTCTGTCGTCGGCACAGCAAGCTCAGTCAGAGTCACAGTAGCCTTCAATGCTCACGTGATTGTTCTTCTTGAATATCAGCCCCTACCCGGGGGCATCCTTCAAGTACCTCAGGATCTGGTACACTGCATTCATATGACCATTCCGTGGGTCGTGCATGTAGCGGCTCACCACACTCACTGTAAAGCAGATATCAGGTCGTGTGCGGCTCAAATAGATCAACTTGTCCACCAGTCTCTGGTATCTGTCTCGATCAACTGGGTCTCCAGCCTTGGCCTATAACTTGAACCTCTGGTCTATTGGTGTTGCTGCAGGTTTGCACCCCAACATCCCTGTCTCTGTAAGAAGGTCCAGTGCATACTTCCTTTGAGAAAGAACAATCCCTTCTGTCTCTCGAGCGATCTCTATCCCAAGGAAGTAGCAAAGAAGACCAAGGTCCTTCACCGCAAATTTTCTGCCAAGCTTTCCCTTGAGTCGGGCGATCTCCTGCTCATCATCTCCTGTGATAATCATGTCATCCACATACACTGCAAGCATGGTGATGTGGCCTCCACTCCGTCTGAAGAATACAGTAAGATCATCATTGATATGCTGATATTCCATCCATATCATCGCCCTCCTGAATCTATCAAACCACGTCCGAGGAGACTGCTTTAGTCCATAGAGGGACTTCTTCAACCTGCAGACCTTGTCCACTGTCTGGTTGGTGCCAAATTCTGGTGGTATCTCCATGTATACCTCCTCCACCAGATCCCCATAAAGAAATGTATTCTTTACATCCAGTTGGTGTAGCTTTCATCCACCATTCGCTGCCAAAGAAATCAGGGTCCTGACAGTACTCATCTTTGCGACTGGTACAAAGGTCTCGTCATAGTTGATGTCGTACGTCTGACTATATCCTTTTGCCACTAGTCGAGCTTTGTAGCGCTCAACCTGTCCATCTGCGTTCTGCTTCACAGTAAAAATTTATTTGCATCCGATTGCGCTCTTCCCCTATGGCAGTCTCACCAGCTCCCAAGTGTGGTTCTTCTCAAGAGCTCCTAACTCCTCGAGCATTGCTGCTTTTCACTTTGGGTCGTTCTTGGCAACCTGCTAATTGTTAGGTACAGGAATACTATCCAAAGATGCAATAAATGCTCCATGAGAAGAAGATATATGGTCATAAGAAACAAACTTAGCAAGGTTCCAACCATATCTGTCCGAAGGATTTTTCGCATTGCTGCGAGTGGTCTTCCGTACTGATAATGGTGTGGGAGGAGTAGGGAGAATGATATCACCTGAAGGGGATGGGTGGTAGTGTAGGTGTCTCAGGAGTCGAGACGGACGCAGGCAGGGGACTTGGCACTGGCACTGTAGGTACTGGTCCTGCAGTTTGCTTCCCTCTCCTGTTGTAGGTAACCCCCCCTGAGCCGTAGGCCTAATACCTCTCATCTCCTCCCCCTGTTTCTCTTCACCTTCCTGCTCCTCCTCAACCGTGCCTCCATGCCAAACTCCTAAATCGGTTACTACCGAGCTCTCCTTCTCCCCCTTTCGCCTCATACTGGCAGTATTAGGCGTGTGGTTTGAAGTTCCCTCCTGACGGTAGTATGGCTTATGCTCCTGGAAGTGGACATCCATACTTACAAACTTCTTTTCTACTGGACTCTAGCACACGTACCCCTTCTGAGTCGTCGAGTAGCCCACGAAGATGCACTTGACTGCTCTAGGATCAAGCTTCCCAACTGACGGCCTGTTATCCTTCACAAAACGTACGCACCCAAACACCTTCAGTGGGAGTATCCCACTATTATTGTCTTGCAATATTTCACATGAGGACTTCCATCCCAGGACCTTCGAAGGCATTCTGTTGGTTAGTTGAGCTGCTGTCAACCCTGCATGCCCCTACAGACTCTGTGGGACATTTATGTCGATCATCATGCTTCTTGCGACCTCCATAAGGTGTTTGTTCTTCCTTTCTGCTACGCCATTTTGTGTAGGTGTGTATGCACAGGTGGTCTGATGCTGTATCCCGTGTGCTGACAAGTATTCTGCAAGTGTTTTATTTGTATACTCTGTTCCATTGTCAGACCTCAGTACCTTCACAATTGTCCCATACTGAGTCTGGACATGTTTGTAAAAATCCCGAAAACAAGTAGGTACATCACTCTTATTTTTTATCAGGTACAACCAGGTGACACGAGAAGTACAATCAATGAAGGAAACAAAGTACTTATAACCATTCATAGTATTAGTGGCACATGGACCCCAAACATCAGAGTGTATAACCATTCTGAGTGAATGCTGCAGTCAGCCCTTTGAGAAATTTCATTGTTCTCTCTTGTAGACATACCTGTCTCTCTTTACACTTCGGGTCCTTGCAGCTTGTCCGATCTGAGGTGTGATCGTAATCCAGCCACAGACGTTCCAACTCCGTGGCATACTCCTGCACCGTCTTCTCTCCCTGTACGGTGTCGTCGATCTCCCCCTTGATCTGGAAGACCCGTAAGTTGTTCTCCACATCATCATAGGTCCGCCTCAACTTCTTCCACACATCCTTCACCATCTCAATGTCGTCTACTGTGGAGGCAATAGACTGGACTAAGGAGTTGAGAAGCCAGATGTAGATCACCATATGTGTGGACTTTCACTCGTCGTGTCCTGCCGAGCCCTCGTCCGACAGGAACCCCTCCAGGTTCTTTCCTGCGAGGGTTCGCCTCACCCGTCGTGACCAACTCAGATAGGTAGCTGGTCCATCTAGCTTCAGATCGATGGAGGGAAGCTCCAACCTCGTCGACGTTCGTATCGTGCTCTCACCAGTCGACATCTTCATCAGTTTCATCAACGTCGCAACCTCCGCAGAATCCAGCTTCTTGATGATCTCCTCCATCGATCCTCCTCTTCGATGACCACGTCACACCCGTCAAACGACTTACGCTCGTCCTCGTCGTCCGCTTCTAGATCCGAACATGTTTTTCATCCGATCTAGGCCTTCGGTGTCAACTTTCGAAATGATCCGAACAACGGTGACGTGAGTGCCGTCGCGTGCGTCAGTGTCGGCAACAGCCGCAGGAGCCGTGTGCGCCGTGACGGGGGGGGGGGGGGCTGGGGCGCCCGGCGCGCGTGCAACAGCATCGCAGCCGCAACAGCATCAACCGCGGGACACGTCGGGGCCGCGGAGGCTCTGGCCGCGTGTGGGAAGGGGTGGTAGCGGTTAGGGTTAGGGTTTGGTAGGAATAGCGGAGGGGTGGGTCGGTTGGTGGCGGCTAGGGTTAGGGTTTGTGGAAATCTGGCTCTGATACCATGTTATAATTGATTGATGATTTTATTGATAGTTCTCTTGGCTTTATATAGCCTTACAGTCAATATTACAATGATGGAATATCCTGTGACATATTCTGGCATACCAAATATGTCACAGAATATTTCAATATCCTTTATGCTAATACAATCTACTAAATATGACATACTAAATATTCCAACCTACTAAATATTCCAACAGTTTGTATAGATTCGCGAAAAAATATATTCACGAGGGTTGTTGCTTCTTGCGCCGACATACAAGCTCTCAATGTCATGCTTATGCGTTCTTCCATACTACACATATGCTAGAAATACTCGACGTTTTCCCTACTACACATATGCTAGAAATACTCGACATTTACGAAACAGAGAACTTACGAAACAGAACTTATAACAATTAATAGGCAGAATAGCTGAGAAAAGGGGATAAATTTATAAATCCTAGTCTACATTAAATTAATATAAAGAAGAATAGTAAATGACCTTAGCAAAATACTGAAACCAATGTTATAGATTTCTCTAGACGGACTCGGTGCGCCGAGGGCCCGCCTAGCGCCTAGACGCCGCCTAGGCTGACGATTTTTTTTTTGCACACACACACACACACACACACATATATATATACATATATATATATATATATAGTATATGTAACAAACTAACACAAAAGGCTATGAACTCCTATGGCCAGTAGAGGTGTGTTTGAGTCTTGGTTTGAAGGGTTAAGGGATCGAGCCCTATCTTTTCTACTTTTTTCAAGTTTTTTTTTCTTACCATAAAAAGGGAGAGGAGAGAGAGTGCAGCTACCTCCTCTCCCTCTCCCTCTCCAGGCTCCTCCCCTCCCCTCCCCTCCCTCTCCTTAACTACCACCACCACCAGTAGCAATAGCAGCAGCAGCACCGCCACCACCATCTCTCCTCCCCTCCCTCTCATTTTTCTATCCGCCGCCACCACTAGTAGTAGCACCACCACCACCACCATATCTCCTCTCCTCCCTCTCTTCGTAATCGCCGCCACCCCACCACAACCACCGCCACCACTAGCAGCAGCCTATGTTGTATTAAGCGTGAGGCGAGGCGAGGTGACATCGTCTCGCTTAGTGGCGCTTAAGCAGCGCTTAAGCGGCGCTTAGTTAGCACCTCACTTTTTTGTTGCTCATACATGTAAAATACTCTATATATTATATAGACATAAATTTCAATATTTTTTCATACAATCATACTAGTATATACATGAATAACAATACCAATTATCAATCAAGCAAAGTAACAATATAAATACTAGAATCAAAATGCAAACTACAAGCCACATGCATACATACTACATAGTTATCAAAATATCATCAAACATAAAAGTTCTCTAAAGTTCCTACTTAAACTTTTTCAACTATCCAACTATATAAATAACAAAAGATTCGTTTAGTTTACTAAAAAAAATCAAAAATAAAAAATAAAAAAAATAAAAAATCGTTAAGCGAGGCGCTACTAAGCGACGCCTAAGCGCGCTTAAGCGCTGATCGCTTTTCTGGAACAAAAATTCATTAACTGAGGCGCCTTAATTCTAAATCTAGCTTAAGCGGCGCTTAAGCGCGCTTTTCACAACATAGGCAGCAGCACCTCAAACCACCACCAGCCGCCGCCGCCGTCAGGTAAGTATTGAACTTTTTTTTTTAAATTTCAAATCGAAGTGGCTGCCTAGGGCCGCCTAGCGCCTAGACTGGCCGTCTAGCGTCTAGGCGGCCGTCTAGGCCGCAATTTAGAACACTGACTGAAACAAGCACAGTTGCACAAGACATAGTTACAAAAAATGAAATTAAATAAATAAACATTTGTAGAAGGAAAAAAAAGAGAGATCAAGTGAAACATTTATGTTAGATCTTACCAGAGTAGAGGATTTTGAGTGTGTTCGTGTCTACTTTGAGAAATTTAGGTTAGATCTCGAGAGATTTAGGTTAGATCTCGAGAGATTTAAACCAATTCGTAGATTTAGGAAGCCAGAGAGATGTTGGAGAGGGAGAGAGATTAGAGAGCGAAGAGGATGAGATAATCAGAGGAAGAGAGAGGCTAGTTAGGGTTTCTCCCAGAGAGTGAAAGGGAGCAGCGGGCGGGAGCTGCTGCGCTTCGTAGAAAATAATGGAGGAGAGAAATATATGGGTTAGGTTTAGGATTTTTGATATATATGGGAGGAAGGATAATATCGTAAATGTACATATTCGATTTTCGGTTCGGGTCAGAAACCGAATCACAAACCCGTAACCCGAACCGAAAACTGCCTTTTTTAGAGGTAAGAACCGAATTTCGACCCGTATTTTTAAAAACCAACCCGAACCGCTATTTCGGGTCGGATCGGGTCGGTTTTCTGTTGAAAAACCGATATTTGCTCACCCCTAGTCAGACATTCTATCATTTTATATGTTCCTGTACTTCTTCTCGGTTGCTTGGATTGAAGATGAAACTCTCTTTTGGGGTGAAGAGGTAGACTCCTTTTTCTTGATCGAACATTTGTTTTAACCTTGTGCATCTTTATCACGCACATAAAGAGTGTTGCTCGGTCTTGGAAGTCATGTGCCTATCTTGTTCCCATTTAAGTGGTTAAAATTCTTAATTTGAAGGCATCTTGCAAGGATAGGCACATTCCATTTAGTTTTTAAATTAAGAATTTTAACCACTTCAATGGGAACAAGATAGGCACATTACATTTAGTTTTTACTATCATCATAATTCTTTTGGTGGTTCCCCTTAGAATATTCTCCTTCCCTATCTTATTTTCTTATTTTGAATCTTGATATTCTGCCGACTTCCATTGTAATTCAAATCTGGTATTCTGTAAAGTTACTTTTATGTATTATTTATGATGTTTGATGTAATTGGAATTTGGCCTACATAAAGAAACACTTTTTATTGACAGATGAAGGTTAGGTGTTGACGTCATTGTAACCACAGGGCCGGCATGATAGCAAGGGTCATTCTTTCAGTTATACATTCCTTCAAGTTCAAACTATCAGAAATAATTTGTTGATTATGAACCAATCTTGATGGGGAGGCTGGTTGAGAAAATTGTATAAAATATTGAAGTGGTTATTTCTGTAACTGAAAGTATTATTGTAGTTGATCATGTTATTTAGTTTGCAATTCGTTTACTGTCATATAGATTATAGAGTTATAGACTAATTGTTGAGCTGTTAGCTATATGCACTGATGGCGATCTTGGTTTGTGAATCAGTTAAAGATGGATGGTATGCACTTGTAATTTACTCCTGAATGGGAATCAGTGAAGGAGGATAGAAGCACACATGAAATAATTTACGTGACTAAGCACATGAACATAGAAAGATCAAGTTAAAGGAACATGTATTTAGGTGACCACCGAGGAGTGTTATAGTTCAAAGTGATCACGTGACACCATGTCTTTTATAGAAGTGCCATGTGGGATCAGTCATTTGTGCAATTGCAAACATGATTGCTAGTATGGCCTTTCAATTTTCATATTAAATAAGATGATTATATGTTCGATGTATTCCCTTACATTCTTTGGCTTGTGCCATAGAGATGAATGCAATTTCCTATAGTGAATCATAGAGGTGGATGAATGGTAATATGTATTTTACATACTGAGAATGAGACATGTATTTAATTGCCTCAAACTATGGTTAACATGATAATTGGTATTAATGATGATGTGCCAACATTACAGTGAAATGTATCAACATGATTTAATGACTTGAAGGTGCCCTTGGGTGGCAAAGCACTTCTATGATTTTGTGACTTGATTTTATATGATTGATATGATAATGAAGGTGTGCTTAGAATGATAGAAGTCCCCTCCTTCTATCCTAGATGCCGAAAGTCTCGAAATTTGATATCTGTGTAATGCTAAATTGCCTCATATTGTAAAATGAATCACCTTCTTAAAGAAATCTTGATAGATAGGCTTCTTTGTCCTACACAAAACACTTCTGCGATGAGTTTTTAGTTTATTGCACCCAAGAGTATCTTGATCCTCTAAATTGATTTTAATGTTTATAAATGATGTTTTTTTAAATTTATCATTTATTTCAATGGTGTCCCAAATTCTGCATGTTTTTATATGCTGAGTATTTTACTATTATGTATGTAGGCCCTATTGCGGAGGACATGTTCCATTGGCAAGCAACAATCATGGGGCCTTCTGACAGCCCCTTTGCAGGTGGTGTCTTTCTAGTAACTATTCATTTCCCACCAGATTATCCTTTCAAGCCACCTAAGGTAATTACTCTGTACTCTGCACCCTAAAAGTGGTTGCTTCGATGTATTTGCCATCATTTGTGATCGTTGTTCTCCTCCATAAATATTGATCTTGATAAACTACCACAGCAAACATTACTTGTAAATGCATTACTTTTATGAATGTTTCCAAATTGTGGTTTTTTAGTAGGTAACTTGGTAGGTCTAGGCTATGTTTGGAGTCTTTGGATATTTTCATCATGAAATGATGATGTCATTAGCTTGCCATGGAAATTTGTGGAGAACAAATATCAAGAGAGATTATATCGTTGTGGTTGGCAGGTAGACTGAGAGACAAAAGACAAGATATCATTAGCAATGGAATTAATAAATCTTTAAACTTGAAGTTTCTAGTCAAAATAGAATTATGGAACTCATGATTTGGCGTTCTTTTGAGATTCAAAATATAATTCTATTTAAATAAGTGATAGTTTCTGCTATTTGCTTTTTTTGCTTATTACATGCCATAACCTTATTTTACGAGTCTTATCACATGGTTTGCCTTTTAAAGCTTGAGCAAGTGGAGATTGATGATGCAAGTAGTCTACCTGATGGTCACTTTCTTTGTCAATGTCTAATTTGTAGAAACCCTAGAGGGGGGGTGAATAGGGTCAAGCTAACTAATCAAGCACTTAGCACAAGCTAATTGGCAATTTAAAAATATAAGTGCAAGAGAAGAAGCAAACACAATACCGACACCCGATGTATCCTGGTATCCTCCTAAGAGGCAGTCCAGTCCCGGAACTCTCTCCGGCTTTGATCCACTATTTGAGCAAATAGTTACACACGAGTTTGGATCCGAAGAACTCGCCAACTTCTTACACAAGAGCTTTAATCCGAAGGGCTCTCCGACTTCAACCGAGAGTTTGGATACGAAGACTCCCCAACTTCAACCGAGAGTTTGGATACGAAGACTCTCCAACTTCAACCTTTCACAATAGGTTTTGATCTCCTTACAATAGGATGAAGATCTCACTTTTCAACTCAATAACTCTAACACAATTTGAAGATGGCAAATGAAGGCTTTGTAGAGTTGTATGTGGATAAGCTTTGGTGGTTTAGAAATTTTTAGGCTCAAAGCATCAATCTTGAATGAAGGGGTTCAAGGCTATTTATAACCAAAGCTTTAAAAAGAGCTCAAGGCAACTTTTCAGTCCACGAACCGGCATACCGGCGGTATACCGGTCTGGAATTGCAACGGCTAGAAATAGAGCCGTTGGGAACATTAATTGCTGGAAATCCGACCGTTGGAATTTCAACGTTTCGGAAGCGGTATACCGTCGGTATGATCCGGTATGCCGTCGGTATGCCGGTTTTGTAAACAGAAACTTTCTGTGAACAAAAACCGGTATACCGTCGGTATACTCCGGTATACCGTCGGTATGCCGCTTATCCACCAAAAATGATCCTGGGCTTATTTCTGCCCTAGCTTTCGATTTTGCCATCCATTTCTTGTGTTTACAATTATTCCTAAGACTCATTACAGACTCCAGATATACTTAGACAGGTGCAGGCTTCTTCAGAGTCTTGAAATGATGATGGCATGGCTTGGCTTCTTCCTTTGATAGGTGCTGGCTTTTTCCCTTGGCGGCAGCTGTCCAAAGATATCCAGTTTGTAAAAACTGAATACCTTTCGGGGGCTTCGCCCCCGAACCCCCGACGAGGGGCGCTGCCCCCTCGACCCCCGTCCGCTGACCGGGCAGCGGAACCCCCGGTGCGTGGCTCCAGAGATGACGTCGGGTGGTTCAGAGAAATCTTGTGGGATCCGTCGTCTTTGGCCCACCATGATTTCTTCATTGCATATGTCCACATTGATCTTGCTTATTGCTTTTCTGCACGTACATGTTAGACGAACAAAGCAATATACATAGTAGCAAGTATGATAAATTAAAGCACATTAGGACTATGCAAAGTTTAAGTATAAGTGCTAAGGTGATAGCATAAATGTTAGTGATATCATAATGATTAAACTTAATTGAATGACCACAATCAAAAACATAGTTTTGATTTTGGCAACCCGATTAAATTTAAGATAGATAAGCTCATATCACTAAAAAGTAAACCAATAGGCATATATCACCAAAGGCATAAGTATAAGTAGAAATGCTATAGCGATAGTATAAAGATTAGTGATAATGAAATGCTAAACTTAACATATTAACCATATTCAAAAACATGATACAATTATTGGGCCAACATAATTCCCCTTCTCAAGGGGATTGGCTGACATGAAATCTAGAAACCATGACATTGAATTTGAAAATTCATGATTTGGAGATCTTTTGAGAGTCAAAGTAGAGTTCTATTTGGATAAGTGATTGTTTCTGCTATTTGCTTTTTTGCTTATCTCCTGATTTGCATTAAAGCTTGACCAAGTGGAGATTGATGATGCAAGTGGTCTACCTGATGGTCACTTTTTTTTGTCAATGTCCAATAACCAATTCCCTTTTCAAGGGGATTGGCTGACATGAAATCTGGAAAACTTGACATATTTGTAGTATGATGCAATCAAAACCCTAATATGTTGTTTTTAAAAAGATTTCCTTAGACTTGAAAACATCCCTGGATGCTGATGCAAATATTTGTAGTTTCTTTCTATCAAACTGAATTCCCCGGGTAATTCCTGTATGTATGAACTATGAAATAATACATAGTTGAAGTAACATCTTTTTCAATGTCTAATTCCCCTTCTCAAGGGGATTGGCTGACATGAAATCTAGAAACCATGACATAGAATTTGAAAATTCATGATTTGGAGATCTTTTGAGAGTCAAAGTAGAATTCTATTTGGATAAGTGATTGTTTCTGCTATTTGCTTTTTTACTTATCTCCTGGTTTGCATTAAAGCTTGACCAAGTGGAGATTGATGATGCAAGTGGTCTACCTGATGGTCACTTTTTTTTTGTCAATGTCCAATAACCAAATCCCTTTTCAAGGGGATTGGCTGACATGAAATCTGGAAAACTTGACATATTTGTAGTATGATGCAATCAAAACCCTAATATGTTGTTTTTAAAAAGATTTCCTTAGACTTGAAAATATCCCTGGATGCTGATGCAAATATTTGTAGTTTCTTTCTATCAAACTGAATTCCCCGGGTAATTCCTGTATGTATGAACTATGAAATAATACATAGTTGAAGTAACATCTTATACATGTTGCTGCACTGCACAGTTGAAGGAACTGGTTGCGAAAGCAGCATTTAGACTGTGTAGCTGTTTGCTATTAACCAATAATCATTGGAGCTGTGGATAGGAATTACTTTGTGACTTACTAATGTTTATTTACTTGCTTGCAACATTATTGTGGCATTTTGTTAGTTGTGAATATCTATTTTGAGATAGTTGCAATGCTATTATACATTCTATTTCAGGTATCTTTTTGCACTAAAGTTTTCCATCCAAATATTAATAGCAATGGCAGCATCTGCCTTGACATCCTCAAGGAGCAGTGGAGCCCTGCTCTGACCATTTCTAAGGTGATTTTAAATATCTTCTAATTCTGTTGTTCTAAATTGTTCTTATTTATTTGATAATTGGGTCAGATGTTATCTCTATCTAGTCTGGATTGAGTAGCGAAGTTCTGAACAAGCTTTTAGAAACCAGGCATATTTATGAAGTAATGTTCATGTATGTAGCTTTTCACCATTTTATCCGATAGCTCAGAATCTGCAGTTGATTCCAAGTGTAATTAGTGAAACTTTTTTTTTGGGTTATTGTTTTGGCTTATGAAATTTTATCCAAGTCTTTAATAACATAGTACATTAGGAAAGGTTATGGGGCAGTTCATCTGAGGTTCAGTACCCCTTGTTTCATACATAGCTGGAAGAGTGAAGAGGAAAGAACCCAAAGGCACGGAAGAGTGTCCTGTGTTAGGATAGGACACCCCCACCCACCCCACCCCACCCACCACCCCCAAAAAATAAAATGTCACAACCTTATAACATTCTGAAAGGAATCAATGTTTGATGTTGGACCTATCGTATCAGTTCAGCAGGTTGAGCTTAGGTTGAAACTTGTATAGCTCTAAATACAATGTTACCTGGTAGTAGTAGTAGTAATAGTAATATTAATAGTAATAGTAATAGTAATAGTAATAGTAATAGTAATAGTAATTATTATTTATTTGGCAATTTGGCAATTTTTTATATGTGCCAATTTGGCAATTGCCAAGGCCAGTTCAAGATGACTTTGCATTCTGTTGTTCTATTTTGTGAATCACCAGGCCAGTTCAAGATGACTTTGCATTCTGTTGTTCTATTTTGTGAATCACCAGGCCAGATCAAAATGACTTTGCATTCTGTTGTTCTATTTTGTGAATCACCAGACACCAGAGCAGCGAAACTGGTTTTGTTGCATATCTCAGTTCACTTCATATATATTCAGATACATTTTTTTCTGATTCATGCGACCAAATGATAATACAGGTGCTGTTGTCAATTTGCTCTCTTCTTACGGACCCGAACCCAGATGACCCGTTGGTGCCAGAGATTGCTCACATGTACAAGACCGACAGAGCCAAGTACGAATCTACTGCTCGTTCCTGGACGCAGAAGTATGCCATGGGTTAGCAAACAATTTGTTGTATATCTATGGAGGGTTTCAAAATGTAATGTTGTGACCCCTTGGTAATCTCGGTAGAAGTATATATGCATAAATCATGGACTTAATTGTTTCCGAGGCCGTGTATTGTTGTATTGAAGGTGCATAATAACAAAACTAACTGTTGTGGTTTCTGCCTGTCTGATTTTTTGTTCACGCAGTAATTTTTTATATTACAAATGTGATGATTACTGATTTTTTATATTAGCAGATTATATATCAAGTTTAGGGGTTATGATATTGTAGCAAGCTAGAATTGGTGGTTCTCTGTCACATATCAGATTGTGGCTGCAAAACGAGCTTTTGCTAACGTTATTAGATTACTGAACAAAAGAGAAAAGGATGTGAATATTAAGTGTTGAGGTTTCCTTTGTTTCTGGTTTATTCTTCAAGTGGCATCCAGGTCATACGCAAGATGTGATACTTTGGGCTCTATCCAAGTTTGCTAGTTAGTAGTTATGCCTATCATCTGAGGTTACCAATCCGTGGTTTCAGGGTTTGGGCATGCGTGTGAGAAATGCATGGGCTTTAAAAGGGTGGTTCTTTGCAGCATCCTTGGTGTGGATCTACCAATATCATCAGTCGTTTATTATAACTAGGGTTGAGCACCGATTTTGGACCGAAAACTCAACCGAATAAAATATTCAGTTCAGTTTGATTATTTTTTTGGTTTGGTTTTAGTTCTAAAAATTGGAAAATTTCTTATTCAGTTTTAGATTTCGATTTCGATCCAAAAAACCGGATAAGATTTATGCGATTATTTAAATACCTTCAACTTTTTTGCATATTTTATGATTAAGAATATGTATATTTTGAAAACAACAATTATATGTGTTTTTTGAAGTCCGACTTTGTTAATTTAACAATTAATTCAACTTTGGCTCAAATTTAAAATACAATAAGTGTGTATAAAAATTATATATTTTTAATATAATTTAATCAAAAATTTATTTTTGGTCCGATTTAATAAAAAAATTAAATAAACCGAATAGATTATACTGTTTTGGTTATGCCTAATTTTGATTCGGTTTTAATTTTTGATTTTTAGAATTTTAATTTATTTGATTTTGACTATTTCGAAACCGAACGTCCGGTCCCTAATTGTAATTGATATACATATCTTATAAAATGTGGAACTTTTCATTTTATTTTTCTGCATACTAGGATTGATGATGGTCACTCGCATACTTACATGTGACTTGCTCTGCAAACAAACAACTCTTTTATGTGCACTTGCTTGTACCTCTCCTGCAAAGTTGCTCAACTTCTTCTCTTTAGAAGGTTGTTGGTTCTGGTCATCAAGGGAACCTTCTGGTTCATTTGTCTGTTTGACGCAATCTAGCATTTGATGGAGACGTGGGACCCAACTCTCATGCATAGGTGGGTTAGGTCTCCAATTGCCATCACTGGATATTGCTGCTGCTGCTGCTCTGTTTTTTCTTTTTTGGTACTACAAGTAACAAATAAAATAATCTAAGATGGATCCAAATAGCCTATTTTCTGGCATGTGGGCCAGGAGAAGGGGTCCAGATGTTCATGCATTGATTTTCTTTGGGTTGTCATGCATTGATCTTATTTGGGTTATTAAGACAAAATTTTGTACAAAAAGGAGATTTTTGTATACTTTACAGTGGGAAGGAAAAATTTTGAATTTTTTAATTTGGAGGATTGGACGCTAACTTACATGACGTTTGACGCCAACTCTCTATGGCGCCTCATAGGAAGGAAAGTAATGAGACGCTAACTCCTATGACATCTCGATGGTTGGAAAATGAGACATCAACCGAGTTGGCACCCCTAAGAGAGAGGGTGTGGGATGCCAACTTTCGTGACGTCCTGTATTACTATTATAGGATGTGGGATGCCAACTTCCGTGGCGTCCTAAGAGAGAAATGATAAGATTTTTGTATAAATAGGAGGGGGTTGGGGGTTGCTGTGGACGATACTAAGAAAGAAATGAGAATAGAGAAGAAGAGGAGTGGGAGAAGAACCAACAGCTTGGGGGAGAGAAACGGTAACAAAAAGGAGAGAGAAGCACTAGCCGCAAGGAGGGAGAGAAGGTAATTATTTTTGGCAACTTTTTACTAACTTTTATTATTTTTTAGTAATTATTTATTTATTTAGTCCTAACCGAAAATCCTAAACATAACCCTAATCCTAATATGAACCCTATTACTACTAATTCAAAATCCTATCCTAAAATCCTAACCTAAATCCTAGAATCTTAACTTTAACCCTAACTCTAACCATAATTATAATCTAAACCCTAATACTACAAATCCAAAATACTAACCCTAACCCAAAATTCTATCCTAAAATCCTAATCTGAACCCTAAAACCCTAACTCTAAATCTCTAATCGTCATGTAACTTTAAAATATATAGTAACCATAACAACGATTATTTTATAGATGACTGACTATAAGGACTTATGTATTCCTGCTTAGTCCACTACTGTGCGTGAGATAGAGAGAGAGAGAGAGAGAGAGAACCACATACCTTGCTTGGTATTTGTTGGAGAGGTAATTTTCATAAACTTAATTGTGTTTGTTATATGTTCCACATAATTAATATTGACAAATTATAAATTAGATTTACAATTATATCATTATAGCCTCGATCTGCAATTGCGGGAGCACGTTATGTGGCGGTATGAGAACAACTAACTCATTCGTGTGATAGCATATTTAGTGCACCTTTATGTGAGCATAATATTTTTAGGTTTTGATCCATTGAGATCAGTGGCGGATCCACATGGGAGCCACTAGGGGGCGGGGCCCCCAGTGATTTTTTTTTAATATATTAGTGTACTTAAAAAAAATTTGAATGCATTGTTTCCGAATCCCTTTATAACCCAGTGAATTATAATCCTGGATTCGTTAGTGATGGAGATTAGAGGTTGCATAGCTTCTAAGTGTAGAACTTCTAAAAACATATTGCAGACAGCTTCTGAGTGTAGTATAGAACTTCTAGAGATGAAGATTTGAGTTGTATGAAAAAGAGATGAAAGGTTCAGTTGTGTGAATGAAATAGTTTCTCCCCACCTCCTTTATATATCCTAAAGTGATAAGGTTAAAAAATTCGAACATTACTCCAACGGTCAAAAAATGATCATTTAAAAAAAGTAATTAATTAACAAAGCAGACGCCACAGAAGTTGGGGCCCCCACCCCTCCTAAGACGCCACTCGGTTTGCCCTCACTCCCTCCTCCTATAGGGGTGCCACAGGAGTTGGTGCCTGAAACATCCTCCTAAAGACGCTATGGAAGTTGGCGTCCCATCTCCAAATTAAAAATTATCCAAATTTTTTCTCTTCGCTGCAAATTAGAAAAAATAAAAATAAAAAATAAAAAACTCCTCTACCTACAAAATTTACTTTTAGTAATACTATTGCAAGGTTCTTGGATTCGTTTCCTGGCTTCTCTCTAGTGGGTCTGCCTTTCTTGTTGCATACTGACCTTGAAGAAAAAATCTCGAGCAATAATCCATTTTTATTTTATGTTCAATTTATAAAATTTTATTTAACCACATATTTATTCAACTGGAAATTGCTGAGAAACCCAATTTCGGGGTTGGTTTTTATGAAAAACCCACCCGTATGATGGGTTTTATGAAATGTCCAGAATTATAAATTTTCACGTTAAGTATTCCAAGATTCCCTTTAGATGCTCTGTATTTACAAAATTAATACCATAACTACCCCTCCGCACAAACTCAGATTTGGATTGCGATTCTCGTCTTCTTCTTCACGAGAGATCTGAATTCCATTGCTCACATCTTCAGCAGAGATCGCAAAGATCGTTCGTAGTTCACGTGCTTTTTTTTCAGTCGAACTCCGATCATCGCTCATCATCTTCTTCTTCTTCTTCTTCTTTTCAGACAATTAGGTCAATTATGGAGAGAATATCTTCTTCTTCTTTTCTATAAGAGTTAGCATCGTTTTGAAAGAAAAACAAAAACTCTTGAATCTTTATTCATGTCAAATTTCTTTCCACAAAATAAAAAATAAAAAATTAGGTTTCTGTCAACTGTTCTCCGTCGATATAACACGAAAAATAATCATTCTCCTGCATTTTAACAAGGAGAATGCCATTCTCCGTATAAATTATAACATGGAGAATGCCATTCTCCGTGTTACTAACACGAAAAATGGCCATTCTCCAGTGTTTTAACATTTGAATGACCATTCTTCGTGTAATTTAGCACGGAGAATGGCCATTCTCCGTACTAAATTACACGAAGAATGGTCATTCTCTTACGTTTTAGCACTGGAATGGCCATTCTCCGTGTAAATTAACACGGAGAATGTCATTCTCCGTGTCATTCTCCGTGTTATTTAATACGGAGAATTGCATTCTCTGTGTTAATTTACACGGACCATTCTCCTGCGTTTTAACACTGGAATGACCATTTTTTGTGCTAAATTACACGAAGAATGGCCATTCTCCGTGTAATTTAGCACGGAGAATGGCCATTCTCCGTATAATTTAGCACGGAGAATGGTCATTCTTCGTGCAAACTAACACGAAGAATGCCATTCTCCGTATTACTAACACAGAGAATGGCTATTCTCCGTGTAAATTAATACGAAAAATGACATTCTTTGTGTTACTATGTCACTCTCCGTTCCCGGAATATGTAAATTTTTGATTTTCTGTATATGGTATCTGGCACCTGTATCTTGATTGTATGTATAATGTATTTACAACTGGCCATGACATGAAACAGTATCTTGTCGCAGATTAGTGTGCCACCCCTTGTCCTTGTCTGGTTGTAGGCGTGGTTCACTACTTCGATGATAAGATTTCTGAACCGTGTTGTGGTTAGGATCACCACAAAAATTTGTTAGATTAGCGACGTTCTAAAACGTCGCTAATCTCGGCCAAAATGTCGCTAACCTAAATTAGCGACATTTTCAGCGACGTTTTGGAAACGACAGAAAAAAGCGTGTCGCTAATCGAGAAAACGTCGCAAAACGTCGCTACGGCGACGTTAGTTAGCGACGTTGATAACGTCGCTAATTCGCGACGTTATTTGCGACGTTCTCACGTGGTCGCTAATTAGCGACGTAATTTACGACGTTATTGTGTGATCGTCGTTTAGCGACACTTTTGCGACGTTTTGGCGACGACGTGCTGACATCAGATTCGGTGCCACGTGTTGCCACGTCAGCAATTTAGCGACGTTTTTAGCGACATTTATTAACGTCACAAAAATTTAGCGACGCTTATTAACGTCGCTAAAAATGTCGCTAAGTTAAAAAAATATAAATAAAACAGAATCCAGAATACAAATGGAGCTGGAGCTTGAGCCAAAATACAGAATCCAAAATACAAAATACAGAATCCAATCCCTGGGTTCGCTGACCCCCTCGGTGGAACACTCAACACCGACACGCACAATACATTCCAGAATATACAAAAAATATAAAGAAAAAATAATATCCTCAACGAACAAAGTTAATAATATCCTCAACGAACAAAGTCAATATCCTCAAATACGTACAAAGTCAATATCCTCAACGAACAAAGTGAATATCCCCAAATACATACAAAGTAACAAATATAGTACAGTCCGAAAATGCAAAAACAAAACTACAGATCGCCTGAAGCTGGAGTTGGACCCGAAGCTGGAGCCGGAGCTGGAGGAGGAGCACCACCAGATGACTGTCGTTACAACGCCAGGATCGTCTGATACTCCTCCGGTGACAACAGGTGGACGAGCATCATGTCCTCCCGTGCACCGCCGGATATAGACGATGCTCCTGGCGTACCAGCAGACGGTCGCTCCATAGCTATCTCCTAGAACTGCTACATCTGCTCGACCAACTGCTGCGTAGCCTCCTGCAAAGCGCGGGTCATCTGTCGCAGCGCCTCAGTAGTCTCCTCAAGCCTCTCAAAGCGTGAGATGAGCACAGAATCATCTGTATGCGGCGCCACCATCCTCTGCAGCATCTCGTCATGCAGAGCTGCGATCTGCGCATCGACACTCTGCTGGTGGAGGAGCGACTCCTCAGTTTGTGCGGGGTCGGACACACTAGTGGCGGTCGTAGAGGCCTGTGACGCAATGAAGGCACCATAGGAGCCCGTACCATAGTACGTACCCCTATGCATGCCACCAACGGCCCTCATCCACAGCTCGTCATCTGACTGAGCTGCGGCGGCCGGGGGCTGCTGGGAAGTGCTAGCACCAGTTCCCTCTGACCGTGTCGGTCCGGCCTCCCAAAGCCTCAAAAACTCGGCCTAGAAATAACATCTGTATGAATTCTCACGTGGTCGCTAAAAATTAATATTAATGAACTAGCATTAAGTAAAACTTTAAAAACTCGGCCTAGAAATAACATCTATATGAATTCTCTACGTAACTAAAAATTAAGTAGGTGTCCCGGGCCTTGTCGTCTATGAACCGCTCCCCCTTTGTGTGCGTGGCGAGGAACAAGGTAACCATATTCGGATCTTCTTCCGATTCAACCTGTTACGAAATTATTATATAATTTGTCAGTTAAGTTGAAAGAAATACATTACTATAAAGTATTAATTATGGGTATACGGCGAGATATGTACCATATGAGTGAAGAAATCTATGATGGACCGTGACCCACCACACCACTGCGACCCCGCCTGTCGTGCTCTTTTAGACTTTGCGGACTTCTCCTTGTAGGTTTCCTCCTCGAATCTCCTCTTCATTGTCGCCCAGTCGGCGACAGAGATCCAACCCTGAATAGGCTCTCCCTGACGCTCGCGATCCTTTTTGTCGAGGATCGCGTCCCTAATAAGCTTGCTGGCGACGCTGAAAAAAATAGACTCGACAGCAACGACGCGGTAGGGAAGGAAGAAGTAAGTCCGCTGAAAAAATCATAGAAGTACGTAAGCTATAACATAATATACTAAATGTTAAAAGAAAATAAACTTTTACGTAACGAGAAGTGCTCAAACCAGAAGGCCTTCTTGTTGGCCGGGACATCCCTCCAGTTGATCCAGGGCCCCCCGTAGTTCTGTCGCAGGAATATACCCAGCGACCGGTGTACGGAGGAGGGATAATACCTGTAAAATAGAAATTAAAATTTATTAAACAAGTTTATAATAAATTTAAACAAATTAAATACAATAATATTTTTACTTACCGCCTGGTCCGAGTACAGGCCCAAATCTCCAACCTCAGATTCCCCTCCGGGCGACACGGAGGATCTGTCTCAAATGGGAGCTGCAGCCTTCCCCTGCCCCCCTGCCCCTACCCCTGTCCTTGCCCGCAGCCTGCCCCTCGGCCTCGGCCTCGCTCTCGGCGTGAGCCTCACCATCGCCCTCGCCCTCGACGTGGGCTTCGGCCTCGGCCTGCTCCTCAGTAGTGGGGTCGGCCTCTGGAATACTCGACGGTACTAGCTGCATAGAAGAAGAAGGCCCTAGCCTGGAACTGCTAGAGCCGGGTATGGAGACACTGCCGGCGACTAGAACGCTAGTGTATATTGGAGTGCAGGGGGATGACGAGTTGGTAGGAGGAGTGGTAGATGGAGACTGTCGGCCTCGTCGACTCCCACCAGCACCGGAACCAAAGGATCTACGTCGAGCCATATCTGAAAATATACAGAAGTAAACCATACTACATCTGGAAAAAACAAAAGTAAACCATACTACATCTGAAAAATAACAAAAGTAAACCATATTACATCTGAAAATTAAACATATTCAATCCTCTTCTGAAAATTTATCTTGTTCCGAGTCCTCTTCCTCTTCACTTCTATCAACTTCATCTTCCTCTTCTGATACTTCTACCTCTTCCAATTGATGAAACATGTCATGAGAAACTTCCGTTGAGTTCACATCGACAATATTTGTAATAAGAGGTAGTTCGTCCTTCTGATAAGCTATCTCGTCGACATCGAAGGTATTTCGAGCTTTAGTCTTACAGACTGCCCACCAATCTGATCTTTCGGCTCCTCGTTTTGGATAACTGGTAAAGTAAACTCGCTGAGCCTGGCTTGATAGAACAAACGGCTCATAAGCTTGATATCGACGGCAATAATTTATGTCAACAAGACCATGTTTATCAACTCTCCAACCTCGATCTTGGATCGGATCGAACCAGTCACATCTAAACAAGATGATCTTACAAGGTTCTATAGCATAATTGTATGTCAGTTCCACAATCTCCCGTAAGACGCCAAAGAAGTCATTGTCTGGGTCGACGTCTTTGTAGTTTGAAAATTTTATGCACAAACAGCTATTCTTCGTAGAATCCAAATCCAAGAAGTCGTCTCTTATTCAAGCATTTGTTGACTTGAACCTGAAGCCATTTACGCAGTAACTTGGCCAGGTCTTCACTTGATAAATTGGTCCCTTGGCTAGAGTTTTAATATACTCATTCTCAAAGATTGTCTCTGGACGATCAACCTAAATACCAAATAAACGATGCTAACTTAATTATTCTGTGCAAGTATATACGTACAGAAAAAGTAAATTGTAAAGATATCCGTACATATGCTCTCAACCAAAAAGGAAAATGAAGTCTCATTTGCTGTTCTACTTCCTCCTCGGTTGCCTACGGATTGTTGGACGTTACCTCATTCTTAAACATGCTGAAAAGCAACGAAGCATAGGTATATTAGTTATATTGAGAAGCAACGAAGCACACAAAATAATTTTACTTACCCCTCTAGCTTGTCCACTTCTTCCTCGTCGCAGTTGAGCAATACATATAACATTGCAGCGCTAACCTCGTCGTCATTTAGATATCTTTTTTTTTATTTTACCAGATGATTTTTCGTAGGCAGTAAATACTTTCAGCTTTGCCTCAATACCAACTTCATAGTCGTCGTCATTTCTGGGAGCTCTTGTTCTGTTTGTAGCAATATGAGGCTAAAAATTCATGGAACAGAAGTTTGAAATCTCTTCAAGGACATATGCTTCACAAATAGAACCCTCCACCCGTGCCTTATTTTTTACCTTCCTCTTGAGGTGGTTCAACTGTCGCTCGAACGGGTACATCCAACGATAATCGACAGGTCCAGCAACAAGAGCCTCATGGATAAGATAAATCGGCAAATGCTTCATTGAGTCGAAGAATGCAGGAGGAAAAACTGTCTCATGTTTGCAAAGTGTTACCACAATGTCCTTCTCTTGCTTCTCTAAATGATCGACGAGCAACTTGCAAGAACAAAAATTTCTGAAGAATATGCTAAGCTCTGTTAATGGATCCCAGACTACCGACGGTAATAATTCCCGAAATGCAACAGGAATTAACCTCTCCATGAATACGTGGCAATCGTGGCTCTTCATTCCGGTCAGTTTACACTCTTTTATGTCGACATATCTTCTTAGATTGGAGACGTATCCGTCCGAAAATTTCAAGTCCTGGATCCATCTACAAAGTCTCACTTTGTCCTCCTTGTCCAGCGAGTAGATTGCCTTAGGCCGCAAAAGCTTTCCCTTCCCTTTGTCTATCATGTGTAATGTAGGGCGTCTACATATTTCAGCTAAGTCCAATCTAGCCTTCTGATTGTCTTTTGTCTTTCCCTTGACGTCCATTACGGTATTAATTATGTTATCAAATACGTTCTTCTCGATATGTATGACTTCAAGGTTATGTCTAATCAGATTTGTGCTCCAATATGGCAGATCCCAGAATATACTCCTTTTGGTCCAGTTATGATCTTCGCCAAATCTCTCGCAACGGCTGCTCGTTGTAGGATCTTCAATAGCACTTGGGATTTCTTTTACTTGCTCCCATGTGTCCTCTCCAGACCACATTGGTGGTGGATTGCCCTTCTCCATAGCTCCGGCACGGAAAGCAGTTCTGTTCCTACGGTACGGATGGTCTTTCGCCAAGAACTGCCGGTGACAATCAAAGAAGCATGGCTTTCCTCCGTGTCTCAAATGAAAAGCCTTAGTACAGTCCATGCAATACGGACATGAAAGCCGACCATGAGTGCTCAATCCAGATAACATTTCATAAGTCGAAAAGTTGTTGATTGTCCACATTAGTGCTGCCCGTATCTGAAAATTCTATTTTTTTTGAAGAATCATATGTGTACGCCCCTGTTTTCCATAGCTGCTTCAGCTCATCTATCAACGGCTGTAAGTACACGTCGATGTTCTCCTTCGGGTTGTTCGGACCGGGGATGATAATAGTTAAGAACATGTAAGGTGTCTTCATGCACATCCAAGACGGTAGGTTGTACGGAGTGAGGATTACCGGCCAGCATGAATATTGGGAGCCTGAAAGACCAAATGGGGTGAAACCATCAGAGCAGAGCCCCAACCTTATATTACACGCATCAGAAGCAAAATTAGGATATGCTCGATCGAAGTGCTTCCACGCTTCTCCATCAGATGGGTGATCCAACACTCCTTCGGTCTGTTGTCGCTTGTGCCAACTCATATTTTTGGCAGTCTCTTTCACCATGAACAACCTCTGCAACCGCGGCGTCAATGGCAAGTAGTGCATTGAAGCAGTCGGTCTTCTAGACTTGCGTGCAGCAGTTGGCTTGTAGCGATCAGTACCATAGAATTCGCACACTTCTACATCCTTGTGATCTTTGTAGTAAAGCATGCATCCATTCTGACAGAAATCGATCTTGTCGTATCCCATTCAGAGGGATCTCACCATCCTCTTAGAGCGATAGAAGCCTTTCGGTAACTTGGCACCCTCCGGCAAGATATCGGTAATCAACTCGAGCACTCTATTGTAGCATTCTTGCGACATATTAAAGTCAGACTTTATGCTCAAGAGCCGAGTGATCACCTCTAACGGTGAATGGTCCTCACAGCCAGGGTACAAAGGAGTTCTTGTATTCTCCAGCAACTCCATGAACTTCGCGGCATCGGCATTCGGTGCCTCCTCAGTTGCGTCATGATTGTATGGATCGAAACTAGGTCCCGCAGCATCGAAGACCATGTTCACGTACTCGTTGTCGACACCATTTCGGTTGTGGACATTCATATAAGGCTCCATATAAGGCTCAACATAAGGCTCCACATAAGGCTCCACATAAGGCTCCGCTTGGAATGCTAAAGGTACAAGCTCTCCGTGTGCGGTCCATTGGTAGTAATTCGGAAGGAAACCCTTTGTGTATAAGTGATACGTCACATCCAATTCTGGTTGAAACTTCATGTTCCGACATTTTGCACACGGGCACTTAATGTCCATGTCGTCCATGGATTGAGGAAACGTCTTCGTGAATTGGAGGAATTGTTCTACTCCGGCGATGTATTCATCTCGTACACCACACCTGTCATCTCAAATGTGGTTGTACATCCACGAACGGTCTAGCAGATACATGGATATAGCCATTTCTAGATATCTGTAAATATGAATAAACTTCAAAACTAAAACGAATATACTACATACTACATACATACAAATATACTGCGAGCCCCCTAGGGGCCCCACGCCGAGCAGCAGACCCCCAAACCCCACGAGCAGCAAGAAGGTCCTAACCCGACGTACGGCCGTGACTCGGGACCATTCCTATGAGTATCAGGATCAAGGAAAATAGACGACGGCATTAACCAACCAAAAAAACTACGTGTTACAAATATCGACACTATCGGTGGTTTCGAATCGGAGTATCATATTTTTCGGTGTCGAAAATCAAATAATTATTACTAAATTATCAGATTTTTTGGCACTATCGGTGCCCCTGACCCAGCCCTCCCCCTCCTACACCACCCTAACCCTAACCCGAACCCTATACCTAAACCCTCCCCCACCAGCCCCCCTTTCCTCCCCAGCCCCCCACCCCCCTGCTTCCCTCCCCTACCAACCACACCTAACCCTAACCCGAACCCTTACCATAACCCTCCCCTCCCCCCAACCCCCCGCCCTCACCCCCCCGCCCCACCTCCCCCCACACACCCTCCCCTAACCCGAACCCTAACCCTCCCCTCCCTCCAGCACCCCCTCCTCACCCCCAGTCGCCCTCACCCACCCTGCCCCACCCCCAGCCACCGCCCAACCATTCCTCACCCCCAACCACCCGTACCCCCTGCCCCTCCCTCCGAGCCACCATCAACCTCCAACCACCAACAACCAAAATAGAGAGAGAGAGAGAGAGGGAGTCACATAACGGAGAGGGAGTAGAGTCGCTGGAGAGAGTGAGAGTCGCCGGAGAGAGTGAGAGCGCCGGAAAGAGTGAGAGTGAGAGCGCCGGAGGGAGAGAGTGAGAGAGTAAACGTCGCTATTTTTGTCGCTAGTAGCGACTGTTAGCGATGTTTCAATTATACATCGCTAATGTCCACAATTTAGCGATATTTTACGAACGTCGCTAAATTTACGTCGCTAATTGAGCAGATTTTAGTAGTGGATTATATTTAATTAATTTAATTAGTTGTATCATGTAGCATTTAACATGTCATTAGTCATATGGTTAAGAGCATGCTTAAGATTATGATTTCTTTGAGTCAACCCAACCCCTATATATAATCTCTTCCACACTCTCTCTCCTTATTCACTTTTCATTTCATTTTTTCCTCCAACCAACATTTAGGCAAGTACATCTTGCACCAAATGGAGAGATTCTTGCATTTTTTATTCTTGATTTTTTCTTTGATATTATTTGTCTATATTGTTCTTCTCTTCATTCTCTACAAGTTTAGTTCTTGGAGTTTTTGATTTCAATTGCTAGTTTTGTGTAGATCTAAGTTTCTAAAACTAGGGTTTTATGGATTTTTATGGTTTTGATCTATCAAACTTGGTTGCTTTCAATAATTACTTGTTTCATGTTGTAAGAAATTTGATTCTACCCAATTTTGACCTTTGAAAAGTTAGATTTTGACTTGTTTTGAGAAAGTTATGGCCAAAGCAATATTTGGACATCTTCTATGTTCATCTGTTCTGGTTCTGGCAGGGACGATGAATAGTGCCGCAGGATGAATAGTGCCGCATGGTTTGCATAGTACCGCAGGCATGAATAGTACCGTAGGCTTGCATAGTATCGTATGGCTTGCATAGTGCCGCAGGCTTGTATAGTACCGTATGGATGAATAGTACCGCATGGATGAATAGTGCCGTATGGATGAATAGTGCCGCAGGTTTGCATAGTACCGCATGGATGAATAGTACCACAGGCTTGCATTGTGCCGCATGGCTTGCATAGTGATGTAGGCTTGCATAGTGCCGTATGGATGAATAGTGCCACATGGATGAATAGTACCGTAGGCTTGCATAGTGCCGCATGGCTTGCATAGTGCCGTATAGTGCCTATTTTGGCTGTTTTTGGTTATTTTATGTCCTATTTGGCTGATTTGTGGCCAGAATTTCTCCTAACTCCCAACATAAAAGTTGTAGATCTTTGCATCGACTTCAAGGATCTTTATGTCTCACTTTAACCATAATTCATATGTAACTTTTATGTCACGAGGGGTCCGTGTGACTTCCTGACTTGACCGTGTTCCTGATTTGATTACCTGTATACGTGCTGGTACCTATTCTAAGTGTGTATTGAGATACAATATTAGTATGCACTGTGGTGCTATTTATTGAGTGTATTGAGGTGTGACTCTACGTGCTAAGTGATCATTCATGTTATATGTCAATAAATATGTACCTTTCAGCACAGTCAAGGTAATTGGTCAGTAATAGTGTCGTGGTATATTGATTGTGGTTTGATGCATTACACAAAGCATAGATCTAGATTTGGGACTCTTTGAGCCGATGTGGATTCATACTTAGGGTACACGTACTATGGTACGACATATAGGAGGATGACCATGTGACCACGACATGTAATTCCAATATCAAGATAGGGTTAATCTAAGCAACTTAAATAGGTAGAAGCATTGGGAGGGAACAGAATCTCGAGATCGTACGTTACCAGCCATCCCAGGTCCTGTCCTGACGTGTCGGGTTGGCCGCCACGGATACAGTTTCATCCGCCTATAGAGGATGACTATATCCGACTCCTACGTGCTATGTGTTATATGTTTTAGCACGGTGGCCTTAAGGAGGACCGGTGCATAATCAAAGTGCTACGTATATATATATATATATATATATATATATATATATATATATATATATATATATATATATATATATATATATATAATGGATTGGCTGGCCCTGCTTGGATGCGATACGATCTAAGGATTCCTATATATTGCATTACTGGGACAACCCAGACAAATCATAGAAAGCCGTAGGATTGATTGGCCGCTTGTAAGCCGACTTGTTTGTGATATGTTTTCTTCTCTTAGCAACTAAGGAACATGGACTATCGTGGTGCATGGTCCAACCCATGTCCTTGTTTGGTTGTTGGGTTGGGCTATTGTGCTGCGATAGGCTATGGACCGAAGTCGCGATCAGAAGCCCTTCATCTGCCCATGGTTATAGGATATATCCTATATCAGCATGATATTGGCACCGTTTGTCCTTGTTTGGTTGTAAGGGTGTCGTATTGTCTCGATGATATGGTATAAGCCTATAACTCTTGAATCAGGTCTTATTATTACGCTTGGTTTTTATCTCACTCTTTTGTGCTCCCTTGTGGTACTTGCTATTCGGGGCCTGACCCCGCTGGTATTGTTTCGCCAGATCTCGTAGCAGCGCCAGAGGATGCAACCTTCTATCCGAACAACGGCGCACACTAGGAGTATGGACGACATGGACCATGAGTGGGTTTCTTCTTCACCGCTCTGATATCTTCTATTTTGTACTTGGCGTTTAGCCACCGGCACCTGTTTAGCCGGCAGTTCTGGACTTCAGTTCCTTATATAATTGTAATTAAATCAGACTGCAGCTGACTATAGTTATGTACTATTGACTCTCGGTACTAGCTTATTATTTTGTATAACTAGGCTCATGAATCATTTTGATGAAGCGTCGGGGACGCCTTACTGCTTTGTCTTATATGATCATTATTTACTGCTTCTTATTTTGATTGATCGAGACATAGATGCTCTGTGAGATCATAGGAGACTTGATTGTAGCATGCATGTCACGACCCGCTCCCGAATAATCGGACACGAGTCGGACACGCCCAGCCTTCGTCGATGTACACGACGAAGTAAGCTGTAAAATTCTAAGGAAAACTCTGAGATATAAGAAATATAAAACATCACAGCTACTATACACGTTCCTAGAATTACCACAATCCACAAGTTATATTTACAATATCATCCGGTAACAAATTCGGTAACCAGAATAAAATTATACAATCCTGAAATCCTCAATACAATACAATACATGATAAAATCCTCTAAAACAAATCTAAGAAAAGACCTAACTATAACTCTGAAAATTCTAAGTCTATCCTGAGGTACAACTCTATCCTGGCTTCGGGCTCTGGCCCATGAAGGAGATACAACATCATCAAGTAAACCTGCAACGTATCCTGTCAGGAAAAGAGCAAAGTACAACCCCGACAAGAAGTGCTAAACAATGTAAACTGAAATGCATGAAAAGAATCACAATATGAACTATGGTACAAGACAGGGATATGAAAATGTGGTACAGGAATAACAATGAAACTATAGTACTGGATCTAGAAACAATAAACTATACTATCAGTGTAACATGCATTTGAAATAACTATCAGAGTATGTGACCGGCTGGGTAAACAGTGAACAATGAGCACATGAATATTGGTACGGCTTAGAGTCCTACGTGTACGATGTGAGACCTAAGCTATTAGTCAATCCCTAGCTAAAATAGGATTGGTCACATATCTGTAGTATTTTCCCACCCCAATGTACAAGTAAGAACAATAAACTATTAACGATGAACGGTGAACAATCGTGTGTACAACGTGTCAATATGAGAACATGAAGCAAGACAGAAATACAGAGTAAATGGTTCGAGTCGGTGTACTTGCCTTGCTCTGGGATATCACGATTAGGGAGATCGTAATTTCTCCGATCACCTATTTTAGATACAAGTTGGTTAGGGTTCTTAACAATGTCATTTGGCTAAAAGACTACAATCCACAAACTAGCTAACTATATATACTAGTTACAATATATATAATATAGCTTTAATCAAAACAAATACTAATGGAGACTATATTTAGCAAAAAGTCATTTATGTTTATAAAAACTTGATGTCTAAAATATTTATTTATACTAACTATCAATTTAGTAATAAAATCACTAAATGTAACCATTTATAAATTCAAATTGGTTGCTAAAAAAATATATACTAATAATTATCAGTATTCTACAGGCTCAAATATATGTCCAGTAATTTTTCTAAATAATTTTATAGTAAAATATTAGTACCAGCAAAATTGTGTGTGTGTGAGACATTTAATTGTAATATTAAGCATAGCTATCCAGATTTTAATAAGACTAGCAATACTTAGAATATTATTGACTATTATATAATAACACTTATTAAGAACATCTAGATAGTTGAAAAGACTGTACATCACCAAAATTAGTTATAACCAATACTTAGTCCAGTCCCACTGTCCTACTGGCTCTGGTTTATGCCAAGGGCCACCTCAACCTAAGTTCAGCTCAAAGTTAGCCCACAACCTAACAGATGGTCACCTGTGCTCCTAATCAACTAATATATAACATCATCCTTCCTTCTTGAGTTTACGTAAGACACTCCCAAAGCCCAACTAAAAATTTAACTCAGCCATGATAGTCACACCACTAACCTGCAAAATCTTGTGCTGAACTCACATACACAGAGCAGTAGTACAATATTCAAACTAGAATCCGCCAAAGACACAACAGAAATCTACCCAATTGTATTATTAAATCTAACAGTATGAACCCAGCCTTCATTAGAGTAGTACCAATTCAAGGCATAGCTCGATCAACCCAAGTCACAAATGAATCTTACCAAAACTTAGCAAAAGATAGGAATATAGGAACTCTAGCCTACACAAATGCTGCAACCCAGAAATTGGTTGTATTCAAACTAAAATTTTGACGAAAACTAGAAGGACATCAACCAACATCCCGTCCACAAAACAGTCCCAATTATACACACCAAGTAACAAGAATTTGAAACTCAGTCTGCTACAGAAATGTCCCAGTCAAGCTTGCAACCACCTCCTAGAATAGGCCTGTCCCGTTCAACCCTACGCCACACCTCTGGACACGATCAGATAGAATCCTGGACACGAACTCTGCTAGACACGAACAGAAAATCGGACACCAACGTCCAACACCCTGCATCCCGAGCTAATATATTAACTAACAATAATCGATAAGAGCAGAGTAATACCTGAGCGCAAGATCTGATCTGGAATGAAAATAAAATCTCAAAAATTTAGACACGGCTCTACGGATCGGACACGGTCCTGACGTGTCCAGATATGAACCACTACTTGGTTCAGGAATTACGCCCAACATCCTGCCGTTCAAACAATAGAGTACTAAAATAAGAGTTCAATTGATTATACGCAAGGTCGAACTCAAATAATTGATCACATAATAAGTTCGATCGAGATCGGAAGGAACCGTCGATCCCTACTTGATCGACTGATCGATCCGATCAAATCAAGCAAAACCGAAACAATTCCCCTACAATCGGATCGGAAAATGAGAAGGAGAAAAACATTGAACAAATGAAGAAGGAGAACTCAAAGGACTCACCAATGGATGATTAGAGAGAACGCCGGAGTTGGTGTCAGTCCTTGTCGGGGTAGATAATGACCGAACAATCTCAAAGCAGTGGATCTCGACTGATGCTATGATCGATCGAACGGGGATTTTCGATCGACTTGACAGGGAATCGCAGTGTTCGGATCGATCGCTGAAAAAAAAGCGATCCCGCGGCGAAGAGCGTCGAGAGAAGGAGAGACGCCGCCGGAGAAGAAAAATCGCCGGAGAAGAAATACTGACACCGCCGCTCGAGACGAACGGAGCGCCGTCGGATGGAAGTCGCCGGCAAGATGCACTGATGAGAACCGACTCCTAGCCGCGGCTGTGGTCGGAGCAAAGCAGCGCCACCGCCGGAAAATCTAGGGTTAGGTCGAAGTTTGGGGTGGGGGGTGGGGAGCTCTGTTCCCAATTCGATCAGAGGAAAAAATTATAAGAAGACAGAGAGAGAAAGGCTTTGAGTGTTTTAAATATGTAAAAATGTCTTTTTACAGAAAAGACCCCTAAGATTACTTTATTACAAATTTGCAAGAAAATCAGTTAGAAAAGTTAGTGGGATTGTAGGAAGTTTGTTAGAAACTTGGAGAGAAGGAAAAGAAATGGTGGGAAAATAAATTTGTACAAAATTTGAATTGTTCTCTAGAGCTAAGTCAACAATTTAATTTATCCAAAAATTATTTTATTAAAAATAAGAAAACCAATTAAATAATTATTAGATTCATAATAACTTAAAAGCCAAAAATGCCTTAACCATATAATAAAATAATTATAAAATTCTAGAAAAATACAAAAATTTAAAAAATTTGAGAAAATGGGATTACAAATCTACCCCCCTTAGAAAAATTTTGTCCTCGAAATTTCAGATGGCACGATTTGACACGATCAAGATAATCAAGCACAAAATTTTGAAGTTGGCAAAAATTTTAAAGTGGTTCAGGAAATAGTCGTAAAAATAAAATCAATGGATAATAGTCTCTATAGTACCCGACAATCTTCATATCTGAAATCAATTTTCCTACAGTTCCTGCCTCGCAAGTATGCATCTGGTTGCAGTGAACCTTCGGTTCCATAATCCTGATAATAATAGATTACCGCAATATTTTTATCAAATTTATCCGATAATAAGATAAATTTAGGACTTAGCTTCAATAATATTTGAGAACCTGAGAATACCCGTAATTACTTTGACTTAGAGCCCCTGTCTCACCAGTGTACAACTAGCTGCAATGGACTCATGGTCTCCATAATCCAGGTCATAGTAGGTTGTCAAATATTTTCTCAACTTTATCCAGAAGTTTTAAGGAAGTTTTAAGAAAATTCCAAATCATGAAAGAGAGTGCTTGTATCTGTTCTTCAGAAGCAAAATTTTTATTGGATACCAAGAGACAATCAACAGTCAACAAGTAGCTCATAGGTACTATGAAACAACAGTAAGATAGGAATACTGTAAAACAAGTCTTGAATGAAGAAACAACAAGGAAATGCAAAAAGGAACATCAAGAAAGGTAATGATCACAAGTGCCTCCGGTCGTCAGTACTCGTCCGGAATAGGAATGGTCTCCACTTCCTCGGCTGTCATAAGGTAGACTCACCCCTCTGTCCGATCTCCCTGCGGCTGCTGGACATGAAGAGGTAAGTCCTCCTGCTGGGGTCCCGGTGCTCCTCGTGCTCGTCCCTCAGCGGCTTCTGAACAATCTCTGACCTGGTGAGCAGGTGATCCAAAGAACAAGCAAAGCCTTAGCCTCTTGCGGCATTCATCATAATGATGCCCCGGGCGATGACAGTAATTGCAAGTGACTGCCAACTGCTATTTTTGAGGCAGATCTGCATGAACTCTGGCTGGACGGTGCTGAACTGCTGCCTGCTGAACTGGCCTCGTCTGAGTTTGCATCTGCACCCTCTTCGCCGGTGCCTGGTAACTGTTGTTGCCGATGTCCCTATCCCTCTTGGACCTCGGGTCCATCTCCTTCTTAACTGCCTGAGCGATCTTGAGGATGCTCGAGTAAGTAGTCGCCTGGCTAATAGCTACTGCGTGCCGCAGCTCCCTGGTCAGGCCCTTCTTGAATCTCCAGGCCCTCTCCTCCGGCGTGCCGACTAGGTTCTCTGCGAACCTGCTGAGTCGGGTAAACTCTGAAGTGTACTCCACCACTGTCATGGTCCCCTGCTACAGTGCCTCGAACTGCATCCGAAGCTCGTCCCACTCCACATCGGGGAAAAACTTCTCTTTGAACAGTATTTTGAAATCTGCCCAAAGAACCTGCAGTGCTGCCAACTGGGGGTCCTCGCAGTACCAGGCTCTGGCAAGGTCGAATAGCCGCATATTCGCCACCTCCACCTTCAAGTCATCCGGGATCTGTGCCATCTTTAAGGTCCTTTCCGTATTTTTCAGCCACTCGTCTGCATAGACGATTCCCTCGTTGCCCCAAAAGTCCATCGGACAGAGGTTTTGGTAGTCCTTGGCCGTCCCTGGTCTCGGTGCTGCTGGTGCTGCACGTGCTGCTGGAACTGGTGCTGCCGGCTCTCTGGTCCTGAGTACGTCGACGATGGTCGCTCTGAACTGTGCGGCTTGCTGACTCTGAGCCTCTCTGCACTGCGCAGCCTGGTGATTCTGGGCCTCCAGGAACTGCTGGAACATGGCCATCACCTGGGCACCGTCAAACATCATCGTCGAAGGCAGCGGTGGAAAGATAGGAGGCGGTGGCAGAAGATGATCGGCCGGAACATCTGGCTCAGGCTGTCCCGAACTGCCTGCAACTTCTGGCTGATCCGCGGTCTTTCTCGTAGTGACCATCCTGCAATAGAAAGAAAACTTCGTTGATTGACAAACCCTAAAACCTAATAAACAATGTTTTATAATATCAATGCACCTGATAAACCTGATATACCCTTATTTCTCGATTTTTCCTATGCTATGATCAAGTTTTCCTAGTGTAATCAAGTCCCCCAATAGTACGCTAAGACCTAGATACCATTAGGATAGACCTGCATGGGACTCCACTAAAAATATGTCACGACCCGCTCCCAAATAATCAGACACGAGTCGGACACGCCCAGCCTTCGTCGATGGATACGACGAAGTAAGCTGTAAAATTTTAAGGAAAACTCTGAGATACAAGAAATATAAAACATCACAGCTACTATACACGTTCCCAGAATCACCACAATCTACAAGTTATATTTACAATATCATCCGGAGACAAATCCGGTAACCAGAATAAAATTATACTATATTGAAATCCTCAATACAATACAATACATAATAAAATCCGCTAAAACAAATCTAAGAAAAGACCTAACTATAACTCTGAAAATTCTAAGTCTATCCTAAGGCACAACTCTATCCTGGCTTCGGGCTCTGGCCCATGAAGGAGATACAACATCATCAAGTAAACCTGCAACGTATCCTGTCAGGAAAAGAGCAAAGTACAACCCCGACAAGAAGCACTAAACAATGTAAACTGAAATGCATGAAAAGAATCACAATATGAACTATGGTACAAGACAGGAGTATGAAACTGTGGTACATGAATAACAATGAAACTATAGTACCAGATCCAGAAACAATGAACTATACTATCAGTGTAACATGCATTTGAAATAACTATCAGAGTATGTGACCGGCTGGGAAAACAATGAACAATGAGCACATGAATATTGGTACATCTTAGAGTCCCACATGCACGATGTGAGACCTAAGCTATTGTCACGCCCCAGAACCAGAATACTGGCAAGTAGGGACGGACCAGGCCAGCTACGTATACCAAAGAACTCTAGTACTCCGAAATAACGTATAAGCTGTATAGATGGGGGTTACTACTACAAGCCAACAGTCGATCCTAGGTCAAGCAATCCTAGGTATCTCAATCACAGGCAGTAAACACTGTACAAGAAGTAAGATCTACTGGAATATAAAATAGTAAAGCGTCCCAAACTATCATATATTAATGATCATGAAGCTAGTAATACAGAGTGAAGACTAGCAAGAGTAATAGTCATACATGATAAGCTCTAGCTATAGTCTAGAATACGTAAATCATGTTCTGGCCCGTAGGCTAAATGTCAAGTCCAAAATACGAGCTAAACACGTGCTCGGAGGCTAAACGCCACAAAAGAATAATGTACATAACTAGTGGGAGAATGAAATAGAAAACCTACTAAGGTACTCTGGTGCTCTGGGTAATCACCAACGAATGGAAGGTACGGAAGATCCTCCGGGCTCCTCTATCAGATCTGGCCAAACAAAACCAGTGGGGTCAGACCCCCAATAGCAAGTACCACAAAGGAAGCCAAACTATGAACTAAAACCAGCATGCAAATCATAGCAATGGATAGAGAGAGAGAGAGATGAGTAAGTGCTAATCGAGACTCGTGCACTACCAATGCACTTATTCCGAGAATAGAAGGACAATAAGTAAAGCAACATGTAGCATAAAGTAAAGGACATGTGACGTAATATAAACAGTGTACATGTAAGGAAAAGGAAGCATATGAACATGAAAGATAAACTAGACATGTGAGCATGTTAAGTAGATGGGACATATGAGCATGTTAAGTAGACGGAACATGTGAGCATGTTAAGTAACTGGAGCATGTAAGCATGTTATGTAACTGGAGCATGTGAGCATGTTAGATAACTGGAACATATGAGATAACTGGAACATGTGAGCATGTAGGATAACTGAGACATGTGAGCATGTGAGATACTATATAGAACGACAAATGATAAGATGACTTAGGAACTATTCCGAAACCCAAGTTACAACCCGTAAACCAAACAAGGACCGGGGTTGTAACCCTTCTCCCGAACAGAACATTAGTATCTAATCATTTATCGACAAAAGTGAAGCATAAACAAAGATGTGCTGAAAATAAACAAATCCGGACACTGCCTAGACAAACTAGACTAGACTGGACTCCATACAATAGTCACGGCCAAGCATGAGTACGGCTTTATACATTAGCTAACTAGGGTTGTCACAATCCTAATTACTAACAAATGCAAGTCTGAGAATTCTAAGTCCAGCTCCTGCCTGCTACTACCTGAATGGTCCAAGCCAATGGTAATAGTGGATACATCGCCCAGGAGACAAATATATCCTATAGTGGTGGGTACATCGCCCAGAAGGCAAATGTACCCGCTGCAACACTCGACGGTGCACTGGAAGTGTGCTCATCATGACAGATAGCTCCAAATCCCAATGTATATATATATAATGCCAAGACCAAAGGGGCAACAGGTTACTGGGAAATTCTCAATGATCTAAGTAATCAAGCTAGTTATTTAGTCCTTAACATTTTTTTGTTGGATTTCGGGTGTGGCATTCCGCAGAATCCATCCTAGACATGAGACATGCAAGACTGGACAAGACAAGCAAGATTGTGCACCATAACAAGCCACAACAAGAAAATATAATAAATAAAAAGCCAGAAGTGCGCTACGACGAGCCACTATCAAGGAGCAAGACATGTATTGGAATCAAGAGTGAGCCATGACAGGCCACTATCATGTAGGCAAGAAGGCATGGCAACAATTATCATAGGTTGTAAGAAAGAATATCAAAAGACAAATCATGGCATGTGGAGAAAAATAATCAAGGCTAAGTACATTTCATAAAATGGTTGAACATGTGCTAGTATCAAGTCTATATAGGGTGTACAATCATTATCTAACTGAGCAAGATCATCTTATCATGTTAAGAAATTATTACAATCGAAGAAAATATCAAAAACGGACAAAAACGGGCAGAAACGGGCAAAAATAGACTAAAATAGCATAAAACGGATTATCCGGCGGATTACTGCGGATTTTCGGCAGATTTTCCACAGTGTCACAGCAAGTTTTGTGGTGCAAGTTCGGATTTTCCGACGGATTTCCGCGGATTTTCGACGGATTTTCCGAACCGTCACAGAAAGTTGATTTTTGAACTCAAAACTTGTTTCGGCCATAAAAACTTCGTTTTAAATCGAAATTCGGATTTTCAAAAGTCAAAATTGCATAGAATTGAATTCCCTACAACATGGGATTATTAGTTTTCATAAATCAAAACATTTGATAGATCAATACCTCAAAATACTCTCAAACAGAGGTTCTCGGGACACCGAAACGGGTTCCGATTGCCACCAAACTCAAAATCTATGATATACAAACTATGTGAGGGCCTCATATATGTATATGTGACCAAGATACATGATGGCAACACTAGTATTACTCTTGATACCAGGTTTTCTACTAAGTCCATATTGGGTTTTAACAGAAAATTAAAACCTTGCTTAAACAAATTTTGGAAACATGCATATATACAAGAATCATAAGGAAAACATATTTTACAAAATGAGTTTAGAAAAATTCTAAGCATTTAATACCAAGGGAAACAAAAATGACAACAAAACAATATGGTTCATGGATTTGGCAAGATGTACTTGCCTAAGTTAAGCTCCAAGCCTAATCTTCTACTCCTCCTCCTAGGAGGGTTAGACACCACACCCAATGCCTCAAGGCCAAGCTCTTGGCAAGCTCCAAGGGGGAGAGAGGGAAGAAGAAATGAAGAGAGAGAGTGAAAAGAATAAAAAGAGAGAGGAGAGAGAAAGTGAAATGGTATATATAGAAGGAGGAATTAATCTTAGCCGTCGGATGGTGATCCATGTGAAGATCTAAGTCAATCCTAACCATCGAAACAAAACCAAATATCCAATGGGTAATAGGGTGCATCTACACTATTCATAAAAATATCTAAACACTATTCATCAAAATATCTAAAACACTATTCACGAAAATATCGGAAATACTATTCATGAAAATATCTGAAATCGAAAATATCTAAAATGTGAAAAATCTATCTGGACGGTATGCCGTCGGTATACTCCGGTGTACTGGCGGTTTGTCAGCCAAGAAAAAATCTATAAGTTAGGAAAATTTTAAAGCATTATGAAAATCAAGAAAATACGAAATACACTACAAAATACGTATCCGTATATAAATATCGATACTGTGAGACGAGTCTCACAACTCTCCACAACTAAAAAAATAAATTCCGTCCTCGGAATTTTCTAAATCTAGTCAAGCATGAAAACCAAGCCAAAGAGCTGAAAAATCATATCAATCAAAACAAAGCATGGCATGTTGGTAAGATAAAGACAACAGTAATATAAGTAAATGCGTAAGCAATAACACAACCATAATCAAGAAGGGTTGGAGGCATATGAATAAATATGTCTCCTGAGTCAGTTGAGTAGGAGCAGGCCTACGCTGACTCCACAACTTAGATAAAAGTTAATTCTCAAAATAAGTCGGTACCAATGACTTAATCAAAGACATGACTCTACCCAGGACGTATCTTCGTAGTTGATACCAATGAAGTTATCACATGCCTCGACTACGAAGACAGAAGAGTAGGACGAGAAACTCGCCAAATATGCGTAACCCAAGAGATAAATAAGAGTGGAAGCAGAATAGGACAATACCTACAACATAATCGCCCTCGGCCAAAACCTGCTCTAACATACCAAACTCTGCCTGTCCACGTCTCAGAACTGCTGCTCTAACCGGCTGCTGCTGAACCGGTACATGAGCAATATACTGCTGGACTGCCGGGGTAGCCGGTGAAGCTGGACTCTGGCATGACTGACCTTGCTGGCTGATCAGACTGAACTGGCACCTCCGCCCTCGGGTCATCTCTGAACTCTGTCCCTGAATGCTGAGACTGATCCTCCTTAATTGGCCTGACAGAAGATTGCTGACCTGCCATCGGCAAAACCCAAATAATATGATCGGAAGGATGAAGAACGGTGCCCTTGAAAGTTAAAGGACACAAGGATTAAATCGAGAGAATAGGAAGGATCAACGATCAAGGCAGATATCAGGTCAAAGGATCAGAGATATAGAATAACACGAAGGATATCAATAAAGCAGAATTGTGACTGAGATATCTAAACATCAGTAACCCCTACATATCTGATAAATCAGACCTACATGGGCCACCACTAAAACCTATGTCACGCCCCAGAACCAGAATACTGGCAAGTAGGGACGGACCAGGCCAGCTACGTATACCAAAGTACTTTAGTACTCCGAAATAACGTATAAGCTGTATAGATGGGGGTTACTACTACAAGCCAACAGTCGATCCTAGGTCAAGCAATCCTAGGTATCTCAATCACAGGCAGTAAACAATGTACAAGAAGTAAAATCTACTAGAATATAAAATAGTAAAATGTCCCAAACTATCATATATCAATGATCATGAAGCTAGTAATACAGAGTGAAGACTAGCAAGAGTAATAGTCATACATGATAAGCTCTAGCTATAGTCTAGAATACGCAAATCATGTTCTGGCCCGTAGGCTAAATGTCAAGTCCAAAATACGAGCTAAACACGTGCTCGGAGGCTAAACGCCACAAAAGAATAATGTACATAACTAGTGGGAGAATGAAATAGAAAACCCACTAAGGTACTCTGGTGCTCTGGGTAATCACCAACGAGTGGAAGGTACGGAAGATCCTCCGGGCTCCTCTATCAAATCTGGCCAAACAAAACCAGTGGGGTCAGACCCCCAATAGCAAGTACCACAAAGGAAGCTAAACTATGAACTAAAACCAGCATGCAAATCATAGCAATGGATAGAGAGAGAGAGAGATGAGTAAGTACTAATCGAGACTCGTGCACTACCAATGCACTTATTCCGAGAATAGAAGGACAATAAGTAAAGCAATATGTAGCATAAAGTAAAGGACATGTGATGTAATGTAAACTGTGTATATGTAAGGAAAAGGAAGCATGTGAACATGAAAGATAAACTAGACATGTGAGCATATTAAGTAGATGGGACATGTGAGCATGTTAAGTAGACGGGACATGTGAGCATGTTAAGTAACTGGAGCATGTAAGCATGTTATGTAACTGGAGCATGTGAGCATGTTAGATAACTGGAACATATGAGATAACTGGAACATGTGAGCATGTAGGATAACTGAGACATGTGAGCATGTGAGATACTATATAGAACGACAAATGATAAGATGACTTAGAAACTATTCCGAAATCCAAGTTACAACCCGTAAACTAAACAAGGACCGGGGTTGTAACCCTTCTCCTGAACAGAACATTAGTATCTAATCATTTATCGACAAAAGTGAAGCATAAACAAAGATGTGCTGAAAATAAACAAATCCGGACACTGCCTAGACAAACTAGACTAGACTGGACTCCATACAATATGTCACGCCCCGATTACATAGAATCGATAGTCGTCCCCCGGGCGTGATGCCGTGCAAGCCTAAGTTGCGCTTGCACAAGGCATAGTCATAAGGTTATCCGAAACACAACAACAAGAGAATGCGCAGAGTAAATTGAACACACATTATAGAGAAAGAAACATAAGCTTTATTGATAATGAACATCATATTACAGACTCGATACAAAGGCGCCGCGCGGGCTTCTTACAATCTGACTCCAATACAAAGTAGACGTCGATGAGATAGCCATTACATACATTCATCCCTTGATTACAACCAAAATTACAAAACACCTGGGATGGTGGGAAGGCGCTCCATCTGTCTTCGATCTTCAACAGCGGAGTCTTCAAAAGGGTCGATCCAAGCTTCAATGCACGGACGAAGCTTCAAAACACACGAGCGTTGCCTCCCTTTACGTAGCACGCCCTTCCAGATCTATCGCACCTGTATAGAGAGCGAGGATCAGTACAATCAACATGTACTGGCGAGTGGCTAATTATTTTCCAGGCTCTCATTTGGTTCAAGAATTTGATAAAATCATACAACTTGCTTTTAGTGGTCTTTCTAACCATCCTGGATAATTTCATAGAAATATTAAGTTACACCAAGGTTTCTTCCGGCGGAGCGCGCCGTGCGACATAAAACTTACCATGTTAGCTGATAGCAATTTACATCAAGTGTTTGTTATGGGATTGGCCTAACCAGCCGCCTTGGACGTAGCCTGGTAATACGGGACCCCTGCAACGCAGGTAGCGAGCCCCGATGCAAGTCCCCGTCTTACCGATGCCTTACCGGCGTTGCATAAACAGCGCGGCTACAACCAGTTTCTTCCTAGGCCGAGACGGTCCCGTGGCCCCGGAATTCCGCTCGAAGAAACCACCCCTTGTCGACAAGTTGTCCAAGTTCATAGGGTTAACATGGAGTATTTTAGGATACCGTTGGGGCTTGTTATGTGATCACTTCATTCACTTGGTTGTTTTGCAGGCATGAATTAATTCTATCTCTTTTCAACATAACGCATTTGTTATTCATTTCTAACATACAAGACTTGTGTTCTGCAAGCGAATCATTAAATCTTAGTAACATTACCCGAGTTCTCATTTGAAATAGAGGGTCGAGACGAAGGGGGTCAGCCACTCACCTTGAGATTTTACTTGAGGCGAGGGACTTGTTGGCTGCGCTAGACGTCGCCTACGCGATCACCTGAAATCGCACAAGCAACCGATTAGAACACTGTATTTATGCAAGAGTTCGATAGAAAATGCGAGCTCGAAATGTAAACCATGAAAACCATCGAAAACATTCACGAAAACGCATTCGGAAAACCAAAGCCAAAACCAACGCAAGCGGCGTGAAAAGCAGAGCAACGGGAGGTCTCTCCCGACTCAGCCGCAGAGTCAATCCTCGAGGCGCAACCCGCAGAATATGGGACTTGGTTCCGAAGAAGACATTCCATAACGAGGAATGGATCTTAATTCAACCGTTCCCGTTCGATCGACTCGGTCGATCCCGACCTATCGGTCCCGGCCGAATCGATAGCGACAGTGTTCCTTTCTCGCGCACCCCGTCGACCGAGTACGGGGCACGATGTAGGGACGGGGCACTACACCATAACCAACTAAGAAAAAGTTTCGTCCTCGAAACTTAAGAATAGAACCTACCTCTATGAAAATAATGAAGGAAACCTTTCCCTCATCTCCGACTCAAGTTCCCATGTCGACTCTTCCGCCGCATGGTTCTTCCAGAGTACGCGAACGAGAGGGATCGTCCGATTCCGTAGTAGCTTATCCTTGCGTTCCAAGATTTGAACAGGCGCTTCAACGTAGGATAAGTCAGACTTCAACTCTAGCTGGCCAAAGTCTACCACGTGGCTAGGGTCGTGCACGTACTTCCGCAGTTGGGAGACGTGAAAGACATTGTGTACACCTTCAAGCGCCGGTGGTAGGGCAATCTTATAGGCTACGGGGGTGACCCGTTCGAGTATTTCGAACGGCCCAACGAATCTCGGACTCAGCTTCCCCTTCACGCCGAACCGAGTAACTCCACGCATGGGCGACACCTTCAGGAACACGTGATCGCCTACGCAGAATTCAAGTGGTCTTCGATGGGTGTCGGCATAGCTCTTCTGCCGACTCTGTGCAATCTTCAGTCTTTCCCGAATGAGCTTGACCTTCTCCACGGTCTGTTCCACCAGTTCTGGGCCGAGTATCTGCCGTTCCCCGACTTCATCCCAGCAAATGGGCGATCTGCACTTCCGGCCGTACAAAGCTTCATACGGCACCATTTGGATGCTGGACTGGTAGCTATTGTTATATGCAAATTCCGCCAACGGTAAGTGGACGTCCCAGCTTGATTTGAAGTCGATTGCGCAGAGCCGTAGCATGTCTTCGAGAATCTGATTAACGCGCTCCGTTTGGCCGTCGGTCTGTGGATGGTAAGCTGAACTGAACTGCAACTTGGTACCCAGCGCCGACTGAAGGCTACTCCAGAATCGCGACATGAATCGTGAATCCCGATCAGAGACGATGGATACTGGAACTCCGTGCAGCCGTACGATCTCGTCAAGATAAATCTGCGCCAGCCGATCAACGCTCCAAGTAACTTTAATGGCAATGAAGTGCGCTGACTTGGTTAATCGATCGACGATGACCCAGATGGCGTCGCTCCCCCGTGGTGTCTTCGGCAGGCCAACAATAAAGTCCATCGTGACATGATCCCATTTCCACTCTGGGATGGCAAGGTTCTGCATCTCCCCGCCCGGTCGCTGATGCTCAGTTTTCACCTGCTGACAGGCCATGCATTGTGACACGAAGAGCGCCACATCTCTCTTCATCCCGTGCCACCAGAAGGTCGTGCGGAGGTCCTTGTACATCTTGGTACTGCCTGGATGCAAGGTATATTTCGCGTGATGCGCCTCCGACATTATTTCCTTTCGCAGTTCTGAATCATCCGGAATACATAGTCGGCCATTAAATCTCAGCACGCCGGTCTTGTCTTCCGCAAAGTCGGTCGCACTACCTGTTGAAATTCGCTCGCGCACATTCTTCAGGTACGGATCATCCTTCTGAGCGGCCATGATCTTTTCCAGCAAACTCGGCTCTAACTGCAGCTGCGCCAACCGTATATCCCTGAATCGAACCCGGAGATCGATGCCCATTTCTTCGAGATCTTGTAGTAGTCTGCGGTTGATGGAGAGCGAGGCAAGATATTTTCGACTCAGAGCGTCCGCCACCACATTTCCCTTGCCCGGAGTGTAGTCGATCGTCAAGTCATAGTCTTTGATCAGTTCGAGCCAGCGCCGCTGTCGCAAGTTCAACTCCTTCTGAGTGAAGAGATACTTGAGGCTCTTATGGTCGGTATAGATCGCGCACGCCACACCATATAGATAGTGACGCCACAATTTCAACACGAACACAATCGCCGCTAACTCCAAGTCGTGCGTAGGATAGTTCTTCTCGTGCGGCTTCAATTGTCTCGAGGCGAAGGATATCACCTTGTTCCGCTGCATGAGCACACATCCCAAGCCCTGGCCTGAAGCATCGCTGAATATCTGAAAACCCTCTGGCCCATCCGGAAGTGCGAGTATGGGTGCCGAAATCAGCCGCTGTTTTAGCTCCTGGAATGAAGCTTCACAGTCATCCGACCACTCATACACGACTCCCTTTTGAGTGAGGCGAGTCAGTGGCGATGCAATCTTCGCGAAGTCTTTCACGAAGCGTCGATAGTATCCCGCCAAACCAAGAAAGCTTCTAATCTCGCTAGCAGACGCAGGCCTCCTCCAATCAGCAACGGCTTCCACTTTCTTCGGATCGACTGCAATGCCTTCGGACGAAATGATGTGACCAAGGAAGGACACGCTGCTGAGCCAAAATTCGCACTTACTCCGCTTCGCATACAACTGGTTCTCTCGAAGTGTCTGGAGCACGGTCCGCAGATGTTCTGCATGCTGCGCCCTGTCTTTCGAGTAAACGAGAATGTCGTCAATGAAGACTACCACAAATTTATCAAGGAAGGGTCGAAACACCCGATTCATTAGGTCCATAAAGGCGGCAGGGGCGTTCGTCAGGCCGAATGGCATCACCAGGAACTCGTAGTGGCCGTACCGAGTGCGAAAGGCTGACTTTTGCACGTCGTCCGACTTGATCTTGAGTTGGTGATAGCCTGAGCGGAGATCGATCTTCGAAAATACCGAGGCGCCTTGCAGTTGATCGAATAGGTCGTCTATGCGGGGCAATGGGTACTTGTTCCGGATGGTGGCCTTGTTAAGCTCTCGGTAGTCGACGCACAGACGCATGGACCCATCCTTCTTCTTCACGAACAATACGGGCGCTCCCCACGGCGAAACACTAGGCCGAATAAACCCTTTATCGAGTAACTCTTGTAGCTGGACCTTGAGTTCCTTCAGCTCGGCGGGAGCCATTCTGTACGGGGCCTTTGAAATCGGTCGAGTATCGGGGAATGTATCGATGCTGAACTCGATCTCTCGGTCGGGGGGCATGCCGGGTAGCTCGTCCGGGAACACATCGGGGAATTCTGCCACAACGTCGGTCTGACCTACGTTTGCACCTTCCTGTCGCATGTCTCGGACGGACGCCAAGTAGCCTTCGCACCCAGAATGCAGCATCCTCCGAGCAGAGATTGCCGAGATCAACATGCAGGTCGACGACGCCTCACCACACGAAAAGCAGAATTCAGGCACTCCTGGTATGCGGAAAGTGACCGTCTTCCTGGCACAGTCTATGGTTGCGTTGCACGGCCCGAGCCAATCCATCCCCAGAATGATATCGAAGTCATTCATGTCTAGGACCATCACGTCCAGACCGATCTTTTGACCGCCGATACAGATAATCCCGTCGGTGCAGGCTGAATTTGTGAGTATTGGTGTGCCCGAAGGTGTGCTCACGCTAAGGTCGAGGTTTAATGATACTGACGGAAATTTGTGCTCGGCGACAAAGTCTGCCGCTATAAAACTATGTGAAGCACCTGAATCAAATAGTACGCGAGCAGGCACATTATTAAAACTAAGTATACCTGTCACGACCGTGTCTGAGGCAAGCGCTTCGTCTCGAGTCAAGGCGTAGACGCGGCCCTGGGCATTGGGGCGACGGTCTTGACCATTTTGCGGTACAGGTTGATGGGCTCGAGGTGCTGGGACTTGATTCCCTGGACGGTGCTGCTGGGGCGCCATTGGACGATGTTGTTGGGGCGCCGTTGGGTTCGGCCTTCTGATTGGACACTCAGCACGTCGGTGGCCCCTCTGGCCACAGTTCCAGCACCCTTCCTCTGGCATCCGGCAGTAGTCAATCGTGTGACCGTGACGACGACACCGATTGCAGTATCGTGTGTCACGCCCTTGATATCCGCCTTGGGGCCCGTTGTTCGGACGCTTGGTCACGCTGTTTCCTCCCGCGTGGCTAGGGCGTTTGTGATTGTAGGCATGCACAGCGCCGGCAGCACCTGGAGGGTATTGGCTTTCAAGGCGGAGGGCATGGTTGAGTGACTCCCCCATCGTTGGGTACTTTGGAACGGACACATGGGCAGAAATAGATGGCCGTAGGCCCACTTCGAACCGTCGTGCACGACTCGCCATGGAAGGCAGGTATTGTCCAGCAAACTTGGCCAACTTGTTGAACTCTGCTGCATACTGCCGCACCGTCATATTCCCTTGCCTTAACTGCATAAACTCGTTCTCCTTCTCTTGTCGAATGGCATCGGGAAGGTACTCGATCTCGAACGCCTCTCGGAAGGTGGCCCAAGATATTGCTGTCGTCTCGTCGTCGTGTCTGATTGCTCGCTTTTGCACGGCCCACCAGTCGTGCGCGTTCAATCGGAGTAGAAGTTGAGCGCATGCGACTTTCTTGGACTCATCAACACCCAGGAGCTCGAACCGGTCTTCCAACTCTTCCAGCCAATCGATCGCCAACGAAGGGTCTTCAGTACCACAGAAGGAAGTACGGAAGCTCTTTGTGAATTTAGACACGTCGAAGCTGGAACTCCTCGGCGTCGCAGGCATAAGCTCGGGTACCTCCGGATCGACATCACTTTGTCTGGCCGCAGGCTCGGTCACGGCAGGAGTTGTCGTAGAGTTATTGTTGTTGGCCACCACCGTCTGTACTATTTGCTGAAGTGTATCAAGCTGCTTCTGCTGCAACTTGAATTGTGCATCGAATCGGGCCTCGAACTGGGTCTGGCGTGCCTCTACCTCCCGTCGATGTGCCTCAGTCTCCCGTCGATGTTGCTCATTCAGGCGTTGATTCTCCAGAGCTTGTTGTTGTTGCGCTTCCAGCATGCGCAACATCCGTCCCATGGCATCGTTTGAGGGTCCGGGCCTCGAGCTACTCGAGCCGCTCGAAGCACTTTCTTCGTTCGCCACATTCACCGTCGCACCTTCTGGGATTTGAAGGTAAAAATGCATTAGTAACCAAACTTATTATGGACTCCCTTGTATGGAACGACATATCTCATCGACACGAGACCAACGACTTGAGACTGAAAACTCGACACTAGAGGCCAAGGACGTAAAGCCGTGCTCTGATACCATTATGTCACGCCCCGATTACATAGAATCGATAGTCGTCCCCCGGGCGTGATGCCGTGCAAGCCTAAGTTGCGCTTGCACAAGGCATAGTCATAAGGTTATCCGAAACACAACAACAAGAGAATGCGCAGAGTAAATTGAACACACATTATAGAGAAAGAAACATAAGCTTTATTGATAATGAACATCATATTACAGACTCGATACAAAGGCGCCGCGCGGGCTTCTTACAATCTGACTCCAATACAAAGTAGACGTCGATGAGATAGCCATTACATACATTCATCCCTTGATTACAACCAAAATTACAAAACACCTGGGATGGTGGGAAGGCGCTCCATCTGTCTTCGATCTTCAACAGCGGAGTCTTCAAAAGGGTCGATCCAAGCTTCAATGCACGGACGAAGCTTCAAAACACACGAGCGTTGCCTCCCTTTACGTAGCACGCCCTTCCAGATCTATCGCACCTGTATAGAGAGCGAGGATCAGTACAATCAACATGTACTGGCGAGTGGCTAATTATTTTCCAGGCTCTCATTTGGTTCAAGAATTTGATAAAATCATACAACTTGCTTTTAGTGGTCTTTCTAACCATCCTGGATAATTTCATAGAAACATTAAGTTACACCAAGGTTTCTTCCGGCGGAGCGCGCCGTGCGACATAAAACTTACCATGTTAGCTGATAGCAATTTACATCAAGTGTTTGTTATGGGATTGGCCTAACCAGCCGCCTTGGACGTAGCCTGGTAATACGGGACCCCTGCAACGCAGGTAGCGAGCCCCGATGCAAGTCCCCGTCTTACCGATGCCTTACCGGCGTTGCATAAACAGCGCGGCTACAACCAGTTTCTTCCTAGGCCGAGACGGTCCCGTGGCCCCGGAATTCCGCTCGAAGAAACCACCCCTTGTCGACAAGTTGTCCAAGTTCATAGGGTTAACATGGAGTATTTTAGGATACCGTTGGGGCTTGTTATGTGATCACTTCATTCACTTGGTTGTTTTGCAGGCATGAATTAATTCTATCTCTTTTCAACATAACGCATTTGTTATTCATTTCTAACATACAAGACTTGTGTTCTGCAAGCGAATCATTAAATCTTAGTAACATTACCCGAGTTCTCATTTGAAATAGAGGGTCGAGACGAAGGGGGTCAGCCACTCACCTTGAGATTTTACTTGAGGCGAGGGACTTGTTGGCTGCGCTAGACGTCGCCTACGCGATCACCTGAAATCGCACAAGCAACCGATTAGAACACTGTATTTATGCAAGAGTTCGATAGAAAATGCGAGCTCGAAATGTAAACCATGAAAACCATCGAAAACATTCACGAAAACGCATTCGGAAAACCAAAGCCAAAACCAACGCAAGCGGCGTGAAAAGCAGAGCAACGGGAGGTCTCTCCCGACTCAGCCGCAGAGTCAATCCTCGAGGCGCAACCCGCAGAATATGGGACTTGGTTCCGAAGAAGACATTCCATAACGAGGAATGGATCTTAATTCAACCGTTCCCGTTCGATCGACTCGGTCGATCCCGACCTATCGGTCCCGGCCGAATCGATAGCGACAGTGTTCCTTTCTCGCGCACCCCGTCGACCGAGTACGGGGCACGATGTAGGGACGGGGCACTACACAATAGTCACGGCCAAGCATGAGTACGGCTTTATACATTAGCTAACTAGGGTTGTCACAATCCTAATTACTAACAAATACAAGTCTGAGAATTCCAAGTCCAGCTCCTGCCTGCTACTACCTGAATGGTCCAAGCCAATGGTAATAGTGGATACATCGCCCAGGAGACAAATGTATCCTATAGTGGTGGGTACATCGCCCAGGAGACAAATGTACTCGGTGCAACACTCGACGGTGCGCTGAAAGTGTGCTCATCATGACAGATAGCTCCAAATCCTAATATATATATATATAATGCCAAGACCAAAGGGGCAACAAGTTACTGGGAAATTCTCAATGATCTAAGTAATCAAGCTAGTTATTTAGTCCTTAATATTTTCTTGTTGGATTCCGGGTGTGGAATTTCGCAGAATCCATCCTAGACATGAGACATGCAAGACTGGACAAGACAAGCAAGATTGTGCACCATAATAAGCCACAACAAGAAAATATAATAAACAAGAAGCCAGGAGTGCGCTACGACGAGCCACTATCAAGGAGCAAGACATGTACTGGAATCAAGAGTGCGCCATGATAGGCCACTATCATGTAGGCAAGAAGGCATGGCAACAATTATCATAGCTTGTAAGAAAGAATCTATCAAAAGACAAATCATGGCATGTGGAGAAAAATAATCAAGGCTAAGTACATTTCATGAAATGGTTGAACATGTGCTAGTATCAAGTCTATATAGGGTGTACAATCATTATCTAACTGAGCAAGATCATCTTATCATGTTAAGAAATTATTACAATCGAAGAAAATATCAAAAACGAACAAAAACGGGCAGAAACGGGCAAAAATAGACTAAAACAGCATAAAACGGATTATCCGGCGGATTACTGCAGATTTCCGGCGTATTTTTCGGAGTGTCACAGCAAGTTTTGTGGTGCAAGTTCGGATTTTCTGACGAATTTCTGCGGATTTTCGACGGATTTTCCGAACCGTCACAGAAAGTTGATTTTTGAACTCAAAACTTGTTTCGGCCATAAAAACTTCGTTTTAAATCGAAATTTGGATTTTCAAAAGTCAAAATTGCATAGAATTGAATTCCCTACAACATGGGAGTATTAGTTTTCATAAATCAAAACATTTGATAGATCAATACCTCAAAATAATCTCAAACAGAGGTTCTCGGGACACCGAAACGGGTTCCGATTGCACCAAACTCAAAATCCATGATATACAAACTATGTGAGGGCCTCATATATGTATATGTGACCAAGATACATGATGGCAACACTAGTATCACTCTTGATACCAAGTTTTCTACTAAGTCCATATTGGGTTTTAACAGAAAATTAAAACCTTACTTAAACAAATTTTGGAAACATGCATATATACAAGAATCATAAGGAAAACCTATTTTACAAAATGAGTTTAGGAAAATTCTAAGCATTTAATACCAAGGAAAACAAAAATGACAACAAAATAATATGGTTCATGGATTTGGCAAGATGTACTTGCCTAAGTTAAGCTCCAAGCCTAATCTTCTTCTACTCCTCCTAGGGGGGTTAGACACCACACCCAAGGCCTCAAGGCCAAGCTCTTGGCAAGCTCCAAGGGGGAGAGAGGGAAGAAGAAATGAAGAGAGAGTGAAAAGAATAAAAAGAGAGAGGAGAGAGAAAGTAAAATGGTAGGAGGAATTAATCTTAGCCGTCGGATGGTGATCCATGTGAAGATCTAAGTCAATCCTAACCATCGAAACAAAACCAAATATCCAATGGGTAATAGGGTGCATCTACACTATTTATGAAAATATCTAAATACTATTCATCAAAATATCTAAAACACTATTCACGAAAATATCGGAAATACTATTCATGAAAATATCTGAAATCGAAAATATCTAAAATGTGAAAAATCTGTCTGGACGGTATGCCGTCGGTATACTCCGGTGTACTGGCGGTATGCCGGCCAAGAAAAAAATCTATAAGTTAGGAAAATTTTAAAGCATTATGAAAATCAAGAAAATACGAAATATACTACAAAATACGTATCCGTATATAAATATCGATACTGTGAGACGAGTCTCACAGCTATTAGTCAATGCCTAGCTAAAATAGGATTGGTCACATATCTGTAGTATTTCCCCACCCCAATGTACAAGTAAGAACAATGAACCATGAACGATGAACGGTGAACAATGAACAATCGTGTGTACAACGTGTCAATATGAGAACATGAAGCAAGACAGAAATATAGAGTAAATGGTTCGAGTCGGTGTACTTGCCTTGCTATGGGATATCACGAGTAGGGAGATCGTAATATCTCCGATCACCTATTTTAGATACAAGTTGGTTAGGGTTCTTAACAATGTCATTTGGCTAAAAGACTACTATCCACAAACTAGCTAACTATATATACTAGTTACAATATTTATAATATAGCTTTAATCAAAACAAATACTAATGGAGACTATATTTAGCAAAAAGTCATTTATGTTTATAAAAACTTGATGTCTAAAATATTTATTTATACTAACTATCAATTTAGTAATAACATCACTAAATCTAACCATTTATAAATTCAAATTGGTTGCTAAAAAAATATATACTAATAATTATCAGTATTCTACAAGCTCAAATATATGTCCAGTAATTTTTCTAAATAATTTTATAGTAAAATATTAGTACTAGCAAAATTATTTGTGTGTAAGACATTTAATTGTAATATTAAGCATAGCTATCCAAATTTTAATAAGACTAGCAATACTTAGAATATTATTGACTATTATATAATAGCACTTATTAAGAACATCTAGATAGTTGAAAATACTGTACATCACCAAAATTAGTTATAACCAATACTTAGTCCAGTCCCATTGTCCTACTGGCTCTGGTTTATGCCAAGGGCCACCTCAACCTAAGTTCAGCTCAAAGTTAGCCCACAACTTAACAGATGGTCACCTGTGCTCCTAATCAACTAATATATAACATCAGCCTTCTTTCTTGAGTTTACGTAAGACTCTCCCAAAGCCCAACTAAAAATTTAACTCAGCCATGATAGTCACACCAGTAACCTGTAAAATCTTGTGCTGAACTCACATACACAGAGCAGTAGTACAATATTCAAACTAGAATCCGCCAAAGACACAACAGAAATCTACCCCATTGTATTATTAAATCTAACAGTGTGAACCCAGCCTTCATTAGAGTAGTACCAATTCAAGGTATAGCTCGATCAACCCAAGTCCCAAATGAATCATACCAAAACTTAGCAAAAGATAGGAATATAGGAACTCCAGCCTAAACAAATGCTGCAACCCAGAAATTGGTCGTATTCAAACTAAAATTTTGACAAAAACTAGAAGGACATCAACCAACATCCCGCCCACATAACAGTCCCAATTATACACACAAAGTAACAAGAATTTGAAACTCAGTCTGCTACAGAAATGTCCCAGTCAAGCTTGCAACCACCTCCTAGTATAGGCCTGTCCCGTTCACCCCTACGCCACACCTCCGGACATGATCGAATAGAATCCTGGACACGAACTCTACTAGACACGAACAGAAAATCGGACACCAACGCCCAACACCCTGCATCCCGAACACATTCCCGCCCAAGTCCATTAATTCTAGCTAATATATTAACTAACAATAATCGAGAAGAGCAGAGTAATACCTGAGCGCAAGACCTGATCTGGAATGAAAATGAAATCTCAAAAATTTAGACACGGCTCTACGGATCGGGCACGGTCCTGACGTGTCCAGATATGAACCACTACTTGGTTCAGGAATTACGCCCAACACCCTGCCGTTCAAACAATAGAGTACTAAAATAAGAGTTTAATTGATTATACGCAAGGTCGAACTCAAATAATTGATCACGTAATAAGTTCGATCGAGATTGGAAGGAACCGTCGATCCCTACTTGATCGACTGATCGATCCGATCAAATCAAGCAAAACCAAAACAATTCCCCTACGATCGGATCGGAAAATGAGAAGGAGAAAAACATTGAACAAATGAAGAAGGAGAACTCAAAGGACTCACCAATGGATGATCGGAGAGAACGCCGGAGTTGGTGTCAGTTCTTGTCGGGGTGGATGATGACCGAACAATCTCAAAGCAGTGGATTTTGAATGATGCTATGCTCGATCGAACAGGGATTTTCGATCGACTTGACAGGGAATCGCAGTGTTCGGATCGATCGCTGGAAAAACAGCGATCCCGTGGCGAAGAGCGTCAAGAGAAGGAGAAACGCCGCCGGAAAAGAAAAATTGCCAGAGAAGAAATACTGAAGCCGCCGCTCGAGACGAACGGAGCGCCGCCGGATGGAAGTCGCCGGCGAGATGCGCTGATGAGAACCGACTCCTAGCCGCAGCTGTGGTCGGAGCAACGCAGCGCCATCGTCGGAAAATCTAGGGTTAGATCGAAGTTTGGGGGTAGGGGGTAGGGAGCTCTGTTCCCAATTCGATCAGAGGAAAAAAATTATAAGAAGACAGAGAGAGAGAAAGGCTTTGAGTGTTTTAAATAAGTGAAAATGTCTTTTTACAGAAAAGACCCCTAAGATTACTTTATTACAAATTTGTAAGAAAATCAGTTAGTAAAGTTAGTGGGATTGTTGGAAGTTTGTTAGAAACTTGGAGAGATGGAAAAGAAATGGAGGAAAAATAAATTTGTACAAAATTTGAATTTCTCTCTAGAGCTAAGTCAACAATTTAATTTATCCAGAAATTATTTTATTAAAAATAAGAAAACCAATTAAATAATTATTAGATTCATAATAACTTAAAAGCCAAAAATGCCTTAACCATATAATAAAATAATTATAAAATTCTAGAAAAATATAAAAATTCAAAAAAATTGGGAAAGCGGGGTTACAATGCACCCCCTAGTCTCCTGACAGCCACGATCGCCGTATGACGTTTATATACCTCATATGGAGTAGCTGGCATAGTCCGTCTCAGTATTCCGGTACTGGGGCATGACAAGATTTTATTGGTGGCTCATGCAGGTCTTTTTTTAGATTTGTGGGGTGTTGTGATTATAGGAGTCAATCAAAATATGTTCTCCTTGATCTCCTAATTCGTCTTCTCTTTCTCCCACCTTGATTGCTAACTTGATTATCATCCTCGATTCCTTTCTGTCCTGTCTTTTGATACCTTGTATCATTTCCTTTAGGGGCACATCATTCTCGGCTATTGGAGGAGCCAGCATGGGAGTGCATCCAGTAGAGCAGGGACCAGTTGGAGATCAGCAAGGGGTAGCCCCTCTATCTGGACAGATTCATAACTAAAATATTACCGAACATGAGCCAGTTGAGCCGCAGAGGCTAGAGGTTCCCGTACCTCCAGTGATGCATGTAGTACTAGTAGCACTAGACGCACCGATACTATTACAGATTATCAGAGGGTTATTGGAGATCCAGCAACACCAGACGGCAGCCCAACAGCAACAACTGACCCGACAGCAAGAACAGAATGTATTACTAAATTAGGGGTTACAATTAGCCCTTGAGAGAAGTATCAGGAATAATTCAGGAGCGTCGGGGAAGTTTTATCGACTTAACCCGAGGTACTTTGATGGCACGGAGGATGCCATCACGACGGATGCTTGGCTTCAGGATATTGAGGCCATATTGACCGCAGCAAAGGTTCCAGTAGGAGAGAAGGTTGACCAGGTCAGGCTGTTACTTTATGATCTCGTCCGCGACTGGTGGGCATCAGAAGAGGTTGGAATGAGGCATCTTGTTCCATGGGATAGTTTTAGTACTAGATTCAAGGCCAAGTACTTTGGCATGGTAGCTCAGTATGAGCTTCAGTATAGATTTATCAGCCTCAATCAGGCTGGTAGGACGGTGGATGGTTATGCAGCGGAGTTCTACAGGTTAAGTTGGTTTCTCAGACGATGGTGGCAACAGAGCCAGAGAGAGCAATGTGGTTCCAGCAGAGACTTCACTTAGAGATTATGCAGCTGGTCGAGGGGCACGATTACCAGACATTCGATACAGTATTGATGGTGGCTCGGAGGCACGAACTTACTATTCAAAGGTTATCAGCAAGGACTGGAGGCCAGAAGAGGTCTCATATGCAGAGTACGGAAGGAGAAGGAGCAGTACCTCGGACTTCAGCACCAGCGCCTAGCGTCCGTATTCGTGATGCAGCTCCTGTCACAATATTGTGACGGCACCAGTTCGACAGCAGCAACCGAGGCACCAACAACGTCAGAAGGCACCAGTGGGTTGTACTTATTGTGGTAAGGAAGGGCACACTCGAAAAGTGTGTCGGTCAGCAAATAGGCAGTACTTGAGGTGTGGAGGTTCAGACCATCGTTTAGCTACGTGACCACAGATACAGAGGCCAGGATGGCCAGCTCAACAGTTTTTGGCGTTGCCAGCTCCAGAGGTAGCACCGTATCAAGGGCCAGCACTAGCAGTGAGGCCACTAGCCCAACGTATATTACTGACGCAAGCTCAGATGTATCGACAAGCGCAACGTCATGTAGGACCGCATCAGGTTGGATAGCAGAGGCCACAACAGCAGGGCCAGGAAAGGCAGCAGCAGAGAGTTCAGCAGGGGCAGAGGCAAATAGAATTTGGAGTATTAGAGCAGAGGTTGGCCGAAGGAGGTCAGATTGTGGGTAAGTTTTGAGCATTATTCATTATAATTCCTTGAGTTTTATATTCGAAGAGTGAAGGCGACTTTCTTGCCTCGCTCATCTGCTCTCGTGTCATGTGATACGTGATATTCATTATGTGTCTTGATTACGAGAGTACGTCCTAGGCAGAGTTTTGTTCTTGATTAAGTCATTGGTACCGACTTATCTCAAGCATTGACCCTTGTCCACTTTAGGAGTCAGTGTAGGACCTCGAGGACGAATTCCTACCTAACTGACTTGGGAGGCATATTTTATTCGTATGTCTCCGATCACTTTTTTTTCTAGGGTATGATTATTGTTTGTGCTTTTACTTAATTGTTCTTTCTTTCGTAATCTGTTCATGTGCCATGTGTTGTTTGATAATTGTGCTTGCTATATGTCATGAGTGTATTTCGTGATCTGAAAGCGCGCTCGACTAGCCTTAACAAAATTTCGAGGATGAAATTTTTCTAAGGAGGGTAGAGATGTCACTCCCCGTTTCCGGAATACGTAAATTTTTAATTTTCTGTATATGGTATCTGGCACCTGTATCTTGATTGTATGTATCATGTATTTATAACTGGCCATGGCATAGAATAGTATCTTGTCGCGGATTAGTGTGCCATCCCTTGTCCTTGTCTGGTTGTAGGCGTGGTTCACTACTTCGATAATAAGATTTCTGAACCGTGTTGTGGTTAGGATTTTATTTAATTAATTTAATTAGTTGTATCATGTAGCATTTAACATGTCATTAGTCATATGGTTAAGAGCATGCTTAAGATTAGGGTTTCTTTGAGTCAACCCAACCCCTATATATAATCTCTTCTACACTCTCTCTCCTCATTCACTTTTTATTTCATTTTTTTTCCTCCAACCAACATTTAGGCAAGTACATCTTGCACCAAATGGAGAGATTCTTGCATTTTTTATTCTTGAGTTTTTTCTTTGATATTATTTGTCTATATTGTTCTTCTCTTCATTCTCTACAAGTTTAGTTCTTGGAGTTTTTGATTTCAATAGCTATTTTTTTGTAGATCTAAGTTTCTAAAACTAGGGTTTTAGGGATTTTTATGGTTTTGATCTATCAAACTTGTTTGCTTTCGAAAATTACTTGTTCCATGTTGTAAGAAATTTGATTCTACCCAATTTTGACCTTTGAAAAGTTAGATTTCGACTTGTTTTGAGGAAGTTATGGACAAAATAATATTTAGACATCTTCTATGTTCATCTGTCCTGGTTCTAGCAGGGACGATGAATAGTGCCGCATGGATGAATAGTGTCGTATAGATTATATAGTGCCGCATGGATGAATAGTGCCGTATAGATGAATAGTAGCGCATGGATGAATAGTGCCACTGTAACGCCCCAGAACCAGAATACTGGAGAGCGGGGGCGTACATAGCCAGCTACGTATATTGAAGTGCAACCCACGTCGCTATACGGTCACGGCTGTTTAGATACATGAGGGTTTAACTACAAGCCAACAGTCTCCTATGGTCATGAACAAGCCTATTGTCTTAATCTCAAGCAAGCAATAATAGTTACAAGATGTCAGAGCACCAAATATATAATAGCAAGGCATCCCATACATTATCATATTGGATGATCATGAAGCTAGTCGTAGAAAATGTCAAGATTAGCAAGAGTTCAGTCATACATGATCAACCCTAGGATCTGTCAATCATGTTACAGCCCGTAGGCAGATAGTAAATAAAGGTGCAATACGAGCTAACACGTGCTCGCCGACTAAATGTCTCAAAAGAATAATTTTACAAATAAATGGGAGGACAAAAAGAAACCCACTCGTTGCCAGGGTTACGCCTGGTGGTCACCATCTTACTGGAAGACAGGTAGATCCTCTGGTGCTGCTCCGATATCTGGCCACACAAAGCCAGCTGGGTCAGACCCCAGAAAGAGCAAGTGCCACAAAGGAGGCTTCATTTAGGAACTAAAACCAGCATATCACAATAGAATATTAAAGATAATAAATAAAGAACTGATAATAATAGAGATAACAACAGTAAACTGAGTACGAGAAAACCATTCAATTAGCCAGGTCACAACCCTTAAACCAAACAAGGACCGGGGTTGCAGCCCTTCACCTGAATAGAAACCTGTCTCAAATACTATTGGTACAGTAAAGACAATAAACGAAGAGAGGACACAGAACTGCTCCGGGAGCCAGGTTACAACCCTTAAACCAAACAAGGACCGGGGTTGTAACCCTTCGCCTGAACAGAACTGGACCCCTGATCTTTATTGCTAAAGCCAGTATATATAATCATGGTATTAAAGTAAGGTAAAACATGACGAACATGGCATGGTACAATAAACGAAGAGAGGACACAAAACTGCTCCGGGAGCCAGTTACAACCCTTAAACCAAACAAGGACCGGGGTTGTAACCCTTCGCCTGAACAGAACTGGACCCCCGATCGTCATTGTTAAGGCAAGCATCAATAATCATGTCATGTCACAATCTTGCACATGATCAGGATAAGACTAAGCTGGAATAAACTCCATCCAATCAATCACGGCCAATCAAGAGTACGACTTGATACTTTTAACTAACTAGGGTTATCACAGGCCTAGTTACTAGCAAGATGCAATAAGATTATCCCAACAGCCACAAGCCCTGCAGACCATCCAGGTTATCCGGGTCGAATGTCCGTTTATGAAGAATGCAACACGTGACTGTGTGCTGGAAATGTGCCCTACTCGTCGGTAGGCTACAAGTCCACTTAATGCGTCCAGATAACAGAATTACCTGTAGCTGGAAATCTCTTCATGTCTACTGAATTATTCTAGTTTATTAGTCTTAGTCAATTACTGTAGGTATCCCTGACCGTGGTACTCAGGGATTCCTATCCTAGACATGATGCAAGACAGTACTGGTTTATTTGTACAAACGCAATCGCCCACGGTGTCCAGGTCATTCATACTTGTCATGTCAGGCTAGCTGTCGTAACAGCATGTCAAGGTTATCATGTAGGTTACTTATCAAGAGTGCGCCACGACGGGCCACTATCATGTTCTATCCCTACATTATCATGTCGTGTTCCAAAATATAACCCTGTCATGAGGGTTGTCGCAAAAGACTGGCCGCATGAGTTACCGCAAAAAGCTGGCCGCATGAGTTGCCGCAAAAAGCTGGCTGCATGAATTATCGCAAAAGCTGGCCGCATGAGTGCCGCAAAAGCTGGCCGCATGAGTTACCGCAAAAGCTGGCCGCATGAGTTGCCGCAAAAGACTGTTCTTCTTCTCCAAAGATCCGAGAAGAAGAACCATGGAAACCATGGCTTCAAAGCTCCATTAATCCTTCATTTAAAGTCAAAATCAGGACTTCCATAGGTCAAAATAGGGTAGAACGAAATTTTTTACAACATAAAACCATCAAAACTTAGAAATAACAATGTTAAGTAGATCAAAACCCAAGAAATCCAAAAATACTAGACTTAGAACTACACAAATTTAGCCACGAAAATTAGAAATGCTAAGTACTAAAGTGTGTTAGAATCTCGAAAGGAAGAGAATGGAACAATAAAAACGAAGTTCCTCCATGAAGCAAGCTACACTTGCCTAAGCTCTCTCTCTCCCTCCTGGTGGTTGAAGAAGTAATGGTGGAGAAGAAAAAATAAATGAAGAGAGAGAATGAGGGAATGGGTTAATAATGGATGATGGTGGTGGTAGGTAAGGGTTCTCCCCTTGGTTCATGAGGAACCAAGACAACCCAAGCCTAGCCGAACCAACCCAAAATAGACCAAGCCAAGCAAGGAATCATGCAATACAAGATAAAATACGTACACGTATTTTAAAATACGTAATACAAACTATAGGCATTACAGCCGCAGGCTTGCATAGTACCGTATGGATGAATAGTGGCGCAGGCTTGCATAGTGCCGTATGGCTTGTATAGTACCGCAGGTTTACATAGTGCCGCATGGATGAATAGTGTCGTATGGATGAATAGTACTGTAGGGATGAATAATGCCACAGGCTTGCACAGTGCCGCATGGATGAATAGTGCCGCAGGTTTGAATAGTGCCGTATGGCTTGCAAAGTGTCTATTTTGGCTGTTTTATGTCCTATTTGGCTGATTTATGGCCAAAATTTCTCCCAACTTCCAACATGAAAGTTGTAGATCTTTGTATTGGCTTCAAGGATCTTTATGTCTTACTTTAACCAGAATTATATATTACTTTTATGTCACGAGGGATCTGTGTGACTTCCTGACTTAATCGTGTTCCTGATTTGATTACCTGTATACGTACTGGTACCTATTCTAAGTGTGTATTGAGATACAATATTAGTATGCACTGCGGTGCTATTTATTGAGTACACTGAGGTATGAATCTACGTGCTAAGTGATCATTCGTGTTATATGTCAATACATGTGTACCTTCCAACACAGTCATGGTAATTGGTCAGTAATAGTGTCGTGGTATATTGATTGTTGTTTGATGCATTACACTAAGCATGGATCTAGATTTGGGACTCTTTGAGCCGATGTGGATTCATACTTAGGGTACACGTACTATGGTACGACATATAAGAGGATGACCATGTGACCACGACATGTAATTCCAATATCAAGATAGGGTTAATCTAAGCAACTTATATAGGTAGAAGCATTGTGATGGAACAGAATCTCGAGATCGAACGTTACCAGCCACCCCAGGTCCTGTCTTGACGTATCGGGTTGGCCGCCACGGATACAGTTTTATCCGCCTATAGTGGATGACTATATCCGACTCTTACGTGCTATGTGTTATATGCTTTAGCACGGTGGCCTTACGGGGGACCGGTACATAATCAAAGTGCTACGTGTATATATATATATATATAATGGATTGGCTAGCCCTGCTTGGATGCGATACGATATGAGGATTCCTATATATTGCATTACTGGGATAACCCAGACAAATCATAGAAAGCCGAAGGATTGATTGGCCGCTTGTAAGCCGACTTGTTTGTGATATATTTTCTTCTGTTAGCAACTGAGGAACATGGACTATCGTGGTGCGTGGTCCAACCCATGTCCTTGTTTGGTTGTTGGGTTAGGCTATTGTGCTGCAATAGGCTATGGACCGAAGTCGCGATCAGAAGCCCTTCACCTGCCCATGGTTATAGGATATATCTTATCTCGGCATGATATTGGCCCCGTTCGTCCTTGTTTGGTTGTAAGGGTGTCGTATTGTCTCGATGATATGGTATAAGCCTATAACTCTGGAATCAGGTCTTATTATTATGCTTGGGTTTTATCTCACTCTTTTGTGCTCCTTTGTGGTACTTGTTATTCGGGGCCTGATGTCACGCCCCGATTCCGTCGAATCGATAGTTGTCCCCCGGGCGTGATGCCGTGTAAACCTAATTTGCGATCGCACAAGGCATAGTCATAAGGTAATCTGAGACACGAGATCTAAGAGAGTACGCAGACAAATTGAATCACACATTAAGTAAAGGAAACTTTAATCTTTATTGATAATGAACATCAATTACAGACTCCAGTATAGGTCTCGTGCCGTGCGGGCTACAACATGACTCAATTACAAAAGAGTGCCGATGAGATAGTCGTTCCATACATTGCACACATCCCACAAAATACAACCAAGTACTCTAGTGACCTGGATGGGAGGGACGCTGAGCCATCTTCCTTGGACTGTCGAGAGCCTTCAAAAGTGGAGCCGCAGAGAAAGTCTTCGACGCACGGCCGAAGCTTCAAAATCACGAACGCCGCCGAGCTAGCTGGCGCGTCCTTCCTGGTTCACGGTACCTGCAAAGAGCGAGGATCAGTACGATCACATGTACTGGCGAATGGCTAATTAAATCCAAGCTCTGCATTTGATTCAAGAAGTTTTATAAAACATGTTTGCTAACATTTTACGTGATCTTTCTAACCATCCTGACCAATTGCATGTTAACATGTTTCGAGGCAAGCATATGAAATTGTATACATTAAGCAACTATCATCTTCATCCCGTGTCACGTGCATTTGTTAAGCCGTGGAAGGGTGTGAAGGCCACTAGCAATGTCAAGCTATTGCGGACTATAGCCGGGTTAGACGACGTCCCTTTCGCGATGGGTAGCGAGCCTTGTGCGAAAGTTCTCGAATAACCCACGCCGATGAAGGGCTTGCGCTTGCTATTCTTGTTCCTCCCGGGCCGAATCGGTCCCTTGGCCTAGGCAACCGTTCGAGGAAATTACACCTTGTCGACAAGTTATCCAATGACCGTTTGCTTACTTAGCCGTATCGTTGCGATAAACGTTAATCGATTCATTCATTGCTTTGCATAGGCTAAGTGGATTTGCATAAGGAAACATGTTTTCTATTTCCAATACCAGCAGTTTGATAACAAGTGTTTCGTGAAGAATCGTGCCATAATTTTTTTTGATTCTATACTATTATGACAAGCATTCATTTTACTTCACATATTGAGTTTTGAAGTAGAGCGACGAGGCGAAGGAGGTCAGCCACTCGCCTTAGCCTTGCTTCAAGCGAGCGACCGGTTGGCTGCGCTGACGTCGCCTACGCGATCATCTGCAATTGCATAAGCAACCGATTAAAATACTGTGTAATTCAAGGAATTTCGATATGAATGCGAAGCTCGAAAATATAAGTCACAAAAACCCATTCAGAAAACATTCACGAAAAACGCATTCACGAAAACCAAAGCCAAAGCCAAATCAAGTGCGGCATAAAAATCAGAGCAACGAGAGGTCTCTCCCGACTCAGCCGCAGAGCCAATCCTCGAGGCGCAACCCACTGAATATGGGACTTGGTTCCGAAGAAGCCATTCCATAATGTGGAATGGATCTTAATTCAACCGTTCCCATTCGATCGACTCGGCCGATCCCGACCTATCGGTCCCGACCGAATCGATAGCGACAATGTTCCTTTCTTACGCACCCCGTAGACGAAAACGGGGCACGATGTAGGGATGAGGCACTACACCATAACCAACTAATAAAAAGTTTCGTCCTCAAAACTTAAGGATGGAACCTACCTCTACGAGAACAATGAAAGAAATTTCTTCTTCATTTTCGATTCAAGCTCCCACGTCGACTCTTCGACCGAATGGTTCCTCCAGAGGACGCGAACGAGAGGGATCGCTCGATTTTGCAGCAACTTATCTTTGTGTTCTAAGATTTGAACTGGCTCTTCAACGTAGGATAAGTCGGACTTTAGCTCCAGCTGGCCAAAATCTACCATGTGGCTCGGGTCGTACACGTACTTCCGCAGTTGAGAGGTGGAAGACATTGTGTACACCTTCAAGCGCCGGCGGTAGGGCAATTTTATAGGCCACTGGGGCGACCCGCTCGAGTATTTCGAACGGCCCAACGAATCTCGGACTCAATTTTTCTTTCGCGCCGAACCGAGTAACTCCCCGCATGGGCAACACTTTGAGAAATACGTGATCGCCTTCTTGAAACTCGAGGGGTCGATGATGAATGTCCGCATAGCTTTTCTGACGACTCTGTGCGGTCTTTAATCTTTCTCGAATGAGCCAAATTTTCTACAAGGTCTGTTTTATCAGTTCCGGATCGAGAATCTGCCGCTCACCGACTTCGTCCCAGCAAATGGGTGATCGGCACTTGCATCTGTACAAGGCTTCATACGGCGCCATTTGAATGCTGGATTGATAGCTATTGTTGTATGCAAATTCGGCCAGAAGTAGATGATTGTCTCAACTTGATTTGAAGTCAATTGCGCAGAGTCGTAGCATGTCTTCGAGAATCTGATTGACGCGCTCCGTTTGGCCGTCGGTCTGAGGATGGTAAGCTGAGCTAAACTGCAACTTGGTACCCAGCGTCGACTGAAGGCTACTCCAGAATTATGACATGAACCGTGAATTCCGATCAGAGACGATGTATACTGGAACTCCGTACAGCCGTACTATCTCATCAAGATATATCTGCGCCAGGCGATCAACGCTCCAAGTAACTTTGATGACAATAAAGTGTGCTGACATGGTTAATCGATCGACGATGACCCAGATGGCATTATTTTCCCGCGGCGTCTTCGTCAGACCAACAATAAAATCCATGCACACGTGCTGCCACTTCCATTCCGGAATCGCCAGATTCTGCATCTCCCCGCCCGGTCTCTGATGCTCAACTTTCTGTCACGACCCGCACCCACTGTGAGGGTACGAGAACGTAACAGTGTCCAACCTATGCCGCAGTGTCGACGGTAGAACGCTATTCTAGGTCATGAACTATAAGTAACATAATATGAATACTCTCCATAAGGAGGCCAACACAGAGGTACAACTCAATCACAATCTAAGGTTGTAACACCCTGTTTTCTGAAATTGGGGATTTTTGAAAATTTATTATTATTTATTATTTATTAATGGTGTTTAGGACATGATATAATTTTTGGTGATTATTAGTGTGATTAGAACCATTTCTAAGTCATGCTAAGTCATGACTTATGACTTTGTGACTTGTTAGTATAACTTAGTGTAAACCCTAGTTTTTCTTAATCTAAAAGTTGCCATGACCATGAAAGCTTAGCCATAGGCTTAGAACACCAAATTAGTGATTTTTAGCCTAAAGGGTATTTCGGTAAATTTTTAGAAATTATTTGGAATTATTTGTATTTATGTGTTTTTATTATTGGTTAGTGTCATGAGAGCCCCTAACCAAGTTTAGCCTAATCTAGAGATTAGTTACTAACCTAGAATGCTAAGGGGATAGATATTTCCAATGGTTAAAGTAGAGTAAATATCTTGATATTTACTTTATGGATATTTTCCATGAATTACTCAAAATATCCCAACCCCTTTACACAAAGTCTTGCCTTAGCCTAGAAGAAAGCCAAGGACACCTCCCCTACCCCCATGGCAGCCAAGGGCATCCCCCTAGCTGCCCACATTTCTATTTAATCCCATTTCTTTCATTCATGAAAATTTTACATGAATTTAAATCCTAGAAAATCCCATTTTCTTCACAAGACCACAACTTGTTCAATTTTGATCCAAATCACCTCTAGTTTCTTGCATTGGACTCCCCTACACTAGAGGGAACTAGTTAGGGCCTGCTATTGAGGATTTGGAAGCTTTTGGCATCATAAAGTTGAAGGATACACACCCCCCCTCTTCTTTGATTTTCATTGGATTTGCACAAATAGGTAAATGCCCATAAACTTTGTTAATTTTGTGTTTTCTCTTCATATTTGCATGCATCTAGGTACTAGGGTACTGTAGGACAAATTTGGTGAAAGTTTGAGTTAGTTTGGTGTCCGTATCGGACACGTATCCTAAACTAGGAAACCATGTTTGATGAAATGCCACTGAGAAATGGATTTTGTTAAAATGTAAAACAAATTACATAACCTAGTAGCCCTAGACTTGCTGATCACAAAACACCTAGACTGAGCACATTTTCGTGCTGTGTCCGTGTCCAAATTGGACACGAACCCACTGCACGAGACCCTCGTGCATGCCCTGCTACCCCCCCTTCGTGCGCACTGCACAGACCACTAGGACACACCAAAATTGGTGGACACGAGGGGGCAGTGTCTGCGCACATGCTCCTAAAATTTGGTGTCGCCTCGTGTCGTGTCGAGTGAGAAATCTCACTCGCACTGGACACGGGCTGTCAGCGCACACGCGCGCGGGGGCGACTTTGAGCGTGTCGTGTCGCATAGACACGACACTAGAGTGTCTCGTAGTGACACGGGCATGTAGCCCTATTCATGGCGTACACGAGGACACGAACACGAGACGTGTCGTGTCCTGTGTCGCGAGCACGAGGCGTGTGACAGCGTGCACGACGCTGTCGAAACACGCGTGTATCAGTCGTGTTTTCACGACTGATACGGGGTTCGTTTTGTGTCCACGAGTGTCGTGGACACGTGTCAGGGTGTGCAACGTGTAGCCCTATGTGTGGGCTACACATGTGCACGACCACGAGACGTGTCGTGTCTCGTGGTGTGTCCACGAACACGTGGAACGCGTGCACGACGCTGTGCACGCGTTGAGTGTCAGGAATTTACCCGTGTAGTGTTTTTGTGAGATTGGACACGTGAAACCATGTCATGGTGTCTTGTCAGGCACCTAGGACACTAGGGTATCTACGGGGTGTCAGTTACCAACCAATTGATTCGAGTCTTAGCTCGTTTTAGAGTGTGTATTTCGAGTTACCCTGTTTCGAGATAAACAGTCCACAGTTCCTGTTTTTAGGATTTTCCCAGTTTTCAAAAGTGGATTTCAAAACCAAATTTGATATGTTTAATGCATTGTATGAGTGTATTTTAGTATGTATATACGTAGTATATATGTATATGTGAGTGTGGGTGAGATTTGGGAATAAATGGTAGTGTATAGGTGGAGTTATGTATATATATACATATGTATGTATATATGTTATTGTATGTGTGTGTTGGGGAGCCAACTTGGTTCCAGAAATTCTGGAACCCTTTCCCCCTGTCCAGCCTTCTCTGTCCAGCCCTCTCTCACTGTCCTGCACTTCTCTCTTCACTCTCTCTCTCTCATTCTCTCTCTCTTACTCTAAGTCTCTCTCTCTCTTATCTCTATATATAGGTGATATATATATATATATATAGGTTGATAGGTTGATATATATATATATATATATATATATATATATATATATATATATATATATATATTTTATATATATATATATATATATATATATATATATATATATATATATATATATATATATATATACATACATATATATATATATATATATATATATGTATGTATGTATATATAAATGATATATACATTTGTATTAGGTCTCTTTATGTCAATATATAGATATATGTGAGTAGGGGGTTTGTAGTATATTTAGTATTCATATATTGGTATATAGGTAGTGGATACTTGGGTATATCCATATATGTAGATATATGTTTATATGTATGACTTCTAGTTATAGGTTATATGGAAACCCTATGACTAGCCTATGGCCAAGAGTATTAGCCTATGGCTTGGGGCTAACCCTAATGGCCCAAAACCCAACTTGATGACCCTTGTTGACTAAGGGTTGACCAAAGCCAATCTTAGGTCGAAGTTGACCTAGTTCACCTAGAATTGACTTGGAATGACCTAAAACAACTAGTTGACTAGTTTGACTAAAACCCTAACTAGTGTTTGACTAGTTGACTTAAAGTTGACCATTGTTGACCATGGTTGACTAAAGTCAACTATTGGTCAAACCATGACCTAATTGACCTAAAAATGACTAGTTCAACTAGTCTGACCATATTGACTTAATCACCTTATTGACTAGTCTTTGTTGACCTAATTACCTGCCTGACTGACTAGTCTTTGTTTGACCAATACCTTAGTTGGTCTAAGTTTGACTTAGACTTGACCCAGATTGATCATGTTGACTAGTATTTGACTAGTTTGATTAGAGTGTTGACCAGGAGTTGACTTTAACCTAGATTTAACTAATCTTGACTTGTTTGACCTTGTTTGACTTTATTTGACTTAGTTTGATTTCCTGTGATCTAGTATGACTTCCTGTGACCTAGTTGACTATTAGAGTTGACCAAGAGTTGACTTCTGACCAGATTGACCTAGAATCATGTAGTATGCATTGTATACTTTATTTTTACCATTGTGGATACATTGTGACTTGTATTGCTCTGATTAGGAGCCATACACCTCTCCTCAGACAGTATATCCTTTTCAGATATTCAGTTATCAGGCGAGTACATTCTCTGACCGTTTCATACTTGTTCAGGCTTTACTTCTCGCTCTAGATTACTTTACTTGATGCTGTCACGTTGGTAACACGGATTGGTACTATATGGATCTTTACATGAGATGTTATCCCTCTCGGGAGCATCGGGTACTTTATGTTATGTGTGTTTCACTATCATCATGTACTCCTATGCTTCCATCATTCATGTGCACTCATGTGATCATGTACTCTCATGTTTACTGAGCCCTCATGTATACTATCTTGTGCACCCTTTCATGGGCCCCATGTGATATCATGTATAATAACGTAACTTGTATAGATCCTTGTGTATTGATTGGGGAAACGGGGGAGTAGAAGTGGACATGTGAATAATTCCAAAGTAGTCATGTGCAAACTCAGTAGTGTAATTATGTATAAATTCTAGCCATTCATATGTCTATCTTGTGCTCTACATCACTAGTCACTTACAGTTCTCTATATACAGTAGATATTTCATTACAGCTATCTCTTTTACAGCGTATATTTCCTTTCAGCAGTTCATGTATCTTACTCTATTGCCTGTATCGTATTTCCTAACCTGATATGAACTGCGTGAGATGTATTGTGCTCGTTCCTGTCCTGACTGGACCTGTTGAAAATATTACAGAGGATGAGGATGAGGCCCTGGTGTCTACCTATTATAGAGCAGGACTAGATGATACTTATGTTGTGGACCCTCAGCAGGATCCACCTGCAGCTGAGGATGTTGCCCCAGTAGTCTAGGCTAGTTTAGCTAGACAGTCTTTTCTGTATTATCTTTTTGTCTCACATCTGAGTTGTATTTTGAGATGTTGAGATATATAGACTCTTAGACTTATTGTATTATGAGTTGACATTCTGGATGTTATGTATCCTAGACACTTAGACTTATTTCATCTATGCTATGGTTCTCTTTGAGTTACTATCTATCTATCTATCTATCTATCTATCTATCTATCTGTTCTTCATTCTTCTACCTTAGATGTGATTGAGACAGCATATTGTGATGTTACCTCCATTCGGAGAGTATAAACTATACAGGTACCTTTATATTGTTAGATGATTGACCTAGGATAGCGTTCTACCGCCGACACTGCGGCGTAGGCTGGGCGTTGTTACATTCTTGTACCCTAACAGTGGGTGCGGGTCGTGACAAAGGTAGAATGTAGCATGATGGAAATAGATAAAAAAATCCTCAATTGAGGTACAGCAGAAAGAAATAACAAAGTCTCAACATCTCTAAAATATACAACTCTGGAAGTAAGACAACAGCTAAACATGAAAAGAAAGGACAGTCTAAGCTATCTACACTATACAAGGTATCATCATGAGCAGCTGCCTGAACCTCCCCAGGGGTCCAGGTTGCGAGTGTCATCTAGGCAAGCTCCAAGTAAGTGGTGCAGGGTTCCTCATCATCCTCTGTAAAATTTTCAACAGGTCCAGTCAGGACGGGAGCGAGCACAGTACATCTCAACAGTTCATAGCAGGTTAGAAAATATAATCATGCAGTAAAGTAAGATATAGATACTGAAGGAAATGCAGTATGTAAACAGAGAGAGAACTGTAATAGAAATATCTACTATAAGTAGAGAGCTACCGGTGACTAGTGATTCAGAGTACAAAGTCGACATGTGAACGGCTTGATTTGTACATGGCTATACTAAAGAGGCGTACATGGCTATTCTACTTTGGAATTGTTCACATGGCTATTTATACTCCCCCGTACCCCCAACTAATACACAAGGATCCAACCAGGTTATGTTATGATTCTATGTAACAGCCCTCGAGGGGTGGTAAGCCCCCAAAGGGTGATATGCCCCAAAGGGTGATAAGCCCCCGAAGGGTGATATGCCCCCAAAGGGTGATAAGCCCCCGAAGGGTGATATGCCCCCAAAGGGTGATAAGCCCCCGAAGGGTGATATGCCCCCAAAGGGTGATAAGCCCCCGAAGGATGGTACATAGTAGTCCCATAAATGGGGATTCTGATAGACCTAATAAATGGGATAAGGATTCAGAGAAGACTCTGTGATCATATGGGTATATGTCACAAGTGATCAAAGAACCAAAGAAGCATATGATACGCCATGTAAGTAAAACGCACAGAACATAGAGTACCCGATGCTCCCTGAAGGGATAACATCTCAAGAAGGGATCCATATAGTACTAATCCGTGTGACCAACGTGACAGTATCAAGTAAAATAATTTAATGCAGAAAATAATTCTAAGCAGGATATGAAATGATCAGAGAATGTACTCGCCTCGTATCTGAATGTCTAAAGTAAATATACTGTCCGAGATGAGATACCTGACTCCTAGTTAGAGCAACACAAGTCAAGATGTATACAGGGGATGATAATAGTAATCTACAATGTATCTGCATGTTGTCTAGGTCAAATTAGACTAAAGTCAACACTTGGTCAACTCTAGTCAACCACACTAGTCAAACTAGGTCAACCTAACCCAGACAAGTCTTACTAAGCCTAACCAAGGCTAGGCTAACAACCAAGCATACTCACAAGTCACAGAGAACATACATACCAATCCAAGGCTATACAAGCCACACAACCACACATCAAGGGCACATCATATTGAGCTATAATCAACATTGTATAATGAGAGAGAGAGGGTTGCATGGCATAGTGGTTTACATATGAAATCTGAATTTAACTAGCATTTCAATTTAAGGGTTATGGGTTGCATTATAAACAGACATTCAATTAGGCACTCTATATTAGGCTTACAATACTAGGATATATACATTACACTCACATTACATAGGAAATACTATATTGATTTCAATTTACCCTTCCACTTTACTCTATCATTTACACATTCACATTGGTTTAGACATTTAGATATATACATATAGACATGCATACACACATTAGCTATATGTATTGTATGTACATAGAGAGGGGGTGACATCTCAATGCAATGTGAGTGGGTGTATGTGTGTAAGGGAAATGAGTGTAGGCTAGTGTGTTCATGCACAAAACTTGTATGTGTATGGGGTTAACAGTGTGTCATTTCCATATATGTGTGTGTGATGTTAGGTTATTACAATTTTAGTTAACATATCAACTATAGCTAGCAACATTTCTCAGATTTTTGTGTGTAATGTCCTAGTGTAGCAGGAATTTCATATGTGTGTGTGTGTGTGCTACACATGATAGTGTGTGCATATGTGATAGGCTAGAGAACAGTGAACCATGGAAAACAGTGTATACATATAATGTGAAGCAGGAAAGGGAATTCAGTAAGCTAACAAGGCAATGTGGTATGGCAACTTGTGTGTGTGTGTTCAGTTAAAAGGTGTGTGACAATGAAGCATTGGTGTAGCAGAAAAAATTTGTGAAAAGGAAATCTGGAATAGTGTATACATTAGGGTGTTTGTGTGATCATTCTCTTGAAATCCAGTGAGCACACCAAGCTGGAAATCAGTGAACCAATCAACCCAATGAAATCTGAAAAAGGAAAATCAGTGTATACAAAGCAGTGGGGTGTACATGTGTGTTAGGCTTGAGCGTGACAGTCCAATAGGAAAGAACAGGGAATCAGTGTATACATTCAAATCAGTTAGAAGAAAGAAAAGGAAACAATCTCAGTTTTAGTTCCACATTTACATATAAACTAAAGTGAGCTATCCCATAAACTTGTGTAACTATCCACATAAAATGAACCATGTTATCTGAAATCTGCCATTAAGCCAACATCCCATATGCATACTGCTCATGCATTGTCTAATACTGAAATTAACTAATATTTCGAATTAAGGGGTTGAAGGTTAACATTACATTCATAGACATTCCACTATATTAAAAACTGAAATTGGCTTGGCAATAGGAAAAGGAAGGTATATATGCTTACATATATTACATTAATTGCATTCTTACATGCTTGTATTCAACCATATATATACATTAATGTAAAGAGGATATATATCATATATATATATCATTTCATTCATCTAACATATCATGCATTACATACTCTATATTCATTTAATATCCATACTACATAGGCTCATAGGTTACACAAAATGCATATATCGTATAGTCACTCTTTTACTTAAAACAAATACTGTACCAATTGGCATTCACTAAATTCTAGAATTAATGTTGTAGTACTTCATGTTAGCTTTCCGAAAACTTCAAACGGATCGTATTTTCGTATCTGGAAGCTCCCGGAATCGCGAAAATACCGAAACGCGTTCGTCTTTCGTACAACTGACACTCAAATAATTCTACAAAAAGTTACAGAAAGAATTTGGCTTATTAAAATATATATTTGGAAAGCTAACTTCGATACGCTTCTTTTAAAAAAAAAATGGGAGGTTAATTGGAGTTATGAGCTAAAAGTTATGGCATTTCTAAGTCACTCTAGCTACTAAAAACGTGGATAAAAATTATGACGAATTTAGGTAGTTTGAGACAAAAGAAACACAAGTATATAACATAATATATCAAGAAGTCACTCTCTACACTAATATATATATATGAGACACTATAGAACACATCTCCAATACAAAAATATGAGATTAAACATGTAATAATTCATTCATACATAACAACAACACATAGTGTGTCCAAATTTGGGGTTTTTCCACATGGACACAACCACAACACAAAGGACACTCCTATGACCTCCAAATGGACACGAAATGGACACAAATAGAGATACAACCATGGGAGTCATTCCTATGGGTTCAAAATAGACCTATATGCATGAGAAAATGAAAAGGAGAAGGGATTTATACCTCCCGGTAGATCGAATCGAAGAAAAGCCTTCCCGGAGCAACACCGACACGTAGAGATTCCAAAAGGACACGAACGAGCTCCGAATCCTCCCAAACTTGGGTAGCTTCCTCCTTGGCTAGAATGGAGAAGAAAAGAAGAAGATTTGGTGGCAAAATGGAAGGATTTGGTGGAGAAATTGCTAGGGATTGCTCTCTAGAAATTTGGGGAAGAACAAGAGAGAGAGTGTGGATGAGAATTATAAAATGAACTTGAGCCTATCCTCTCCCAAAGTGGCTGGCCATATGGGACTATTTGTTCTATTATGGTAAGGTCCAAAATGCCCCCACTAACCTATTCTATTAGTATTAGAAAAGGGCTAATTGGTTGGGGCTAAATTAGTCATTCTAAAGTCTCTAATCACACTAACCTTATCCATAATAATTAGTCTAACCTCTAACTAAAATATTTCTATCATGTGGGCCATGGCTAACTAATGTGTGGGTCCACTAAAGTCAACACTACCCCCGGGTCCCCGTTTTAAGTCGGATTGAGCTGAAATTCGAACCCGACTTAAATAACCCCAAAACAATATCATAAATAATAAAATAAATTTCAAAAATATTTCAAAAATATAAAATGACAAAAATACCCCTGTTCCTGAAAACTGGGGGTGACAAATTCCTCGAAATTAAAACCAAACAATAGTAAAATGTCAAAATCACAAGTCATAATTTTAAATAGTTTAAAAATGATTAAAAATGACCAAAAATCATAATATGAAATAATTATCAATAAATAATAATTATAATTACAAAATTTCAAAATTACCCTCATCTGGAAAACTGGTGTTATACTTTCACCTGCTGACAGGCCATGCATTGCGACACGAAAAGTGTCACATCTCTTTTCATCCCGTGCCACCAGAAGTTTATGCGGAGGTCCTTGTACGTCTTCGTGCTGCCGGGATGCAAGGTGTACTTCACGTAGTGTGCCTCCGACAATATCTTCTTTCTAAGTTCTGAATCATCCGGAACGCATAGCCTACCCCTCAATCGAAGCACGCCGGTCTCGTCTTTCGCGAAGTCGGTCGTCCTACCCGTCGAGATTAGCCCTCGCATCTTCTTCAGGTACGGATCGTCCTTCTGTGCGGTCTTGATCCTTGCTTGCAAACTCGGCTCTAACTACAACTTTGCCAACTGTACATTCCGGAATCGGACTCAAAGTTCAATGCCTATCTCTTCTATGTCACGTAGCAGTCTGCGGTCGATGGATAGCGAGGCAATGTACTTCCGACTCAAAGTGTCTGCCTCAATATTTTCCTTTCCCGACGTATAGTCGATAGTCAAGTCATAATCTTTGATTTGTTCCAGCCAACGCCTTTGCCGCAAGTTCAGTTCCTTCTGCGTGAATAGATACTTGAGGCTCTTGTGATCGGTATAGATCGTGTATGCCACACCATAAAGATAGTGACGCCACAATTTCAACGCGAACATAATCGCCGCTAACTCCAGGTCATGCGTGGGATAGTTCTTCTCGTGCGGCTTTAGCTGTCGGAAAGCAAAAGATATCACCTTGTTCCGCTGCATCATCACACACCCCAAGCCCTGACCGGACGCGTTGCTAAATATCTGGAAACCCTCAGTCCCTTCTGGAAGTGCAAGTATCGGGGCCGAGACGAGCCGTTGCTTCAAATCTTGGAATGCAGTTTCGCAGTCGTCTGACCATTCAAATACAACTCCTTTCTGGGTGAGGCGAGTCAGAGGCAATACGATCTTCGCGAAGTCCTTCACGAAGCGTCGGTAGTATCCCGCTAAGCCAAGGAAACTTCGAATCTCGCCGACGGACGCTGGCCGTTTCCAATCGACAACGGCTTTAACTTTCTTTGGGTCGACCGCAATGCCTTCAGCTGAAATGATGTGTCCGAGGAATACGACGCTGTTCAGCCAGAATTCACATTTGCTTTGCTTCGCATATAATTGATTTTCTCGAAGGGTCTGAAGCACGGTCCGCAGATGCTCAGTGTGTTGCTGCCTATTCTTCGAGTAGACGAGTATATCGTCGATAAAGACTACTACGAACTTGTCAAGAAATGGTCGGAACACCCGATTCATTAAATCCATGAAAGCGTCAGGGGCGTTCGTTAGGCCGAACGGCATTACCAGGAATTCGTAATGGCCGTAACGAGTGCGAAATACAGACTTTGGCACATCGTCCGGCTTGATCTTGAGTTGATGGTAACCCGAGCGCAGATCAATTTTTGAGAATATCGTGGCTCCTTGAAGCTGATCAAATAGATCGTCTATGCGGGGCAGGGGATATTTGTTCTGGACGGTGGCTTTATTCAGCTCACGGTAGTCGATACAAAGACGCATAGAGCCATCCTTCTTCTTGACAAACAGCACGGGCGCTCCCCTTGGCGAGACGCTGAGTCGAATGAATCCCTTGTCGAGCAACTCTTGTAACTGAACTTTGAGTTATTTAAGCTCTGCAGGGGCCATTCTGTACGGGGCTTTCAAGATCGGTCGAGTATCGGGGAATGTATCGATAGTGAACTCAATCTCTCGATCGGGCGGCATGCCGGACAGCTCGTCCGAGAATACATCGGGAAATTCTGCCACAACGTCGGTCTGACCCGCGTTTGCACCATTCTATCGCATGTCTCGAACGGAAGCTAGATAGCCTTCGCACCCGAAATGCAGCATCCGTCGAGCTGATATCGCAGAGATCACCATGCAGGTCGGCGACACCTCACCACACGAATAGCAGAATTTAGGCACTCCAGGTATGCGGAACGTGACCTTCTTTTCAGCACAGTCTATGGTTGCGTTGCATGGACCGAGCCAATCCATCCCCATAATGATGTCGTAGTCCTTGATGTCTAGAACTATCGCATCGAGACTGATCTTTTGACCACCTATACAGATGATTCCGTCTCTGTAGACTAAATTTGCAAGTAGTGGCATGCCCGACGGTACGTTAACAGTGAGATCGAGGCCTAGCGGTGTCAGAGAAAATTTGTGCTCGGCGGCAAAGTTCGTCGATATAAAACTATGCGTGACACCTGAATCAAATAATACATGAGCAGGTTTATTATTGAATTGCAGTATACCTGTCATGACTGTATCAGATGCAAACGCTTCGTTGCGAGTCATGGCGTAGACACGGCCCTGAGCATTGGGGCGACGGTCCTGGCCATTCTGTTATGCGGTCGATGGAGCCCGAGGTGCTTGGCCTCGGTTCTGGTGGTGTTGTTGGGGGCGTTGGTTCGGCCTAGCTTCCGGGCAGTTCCTTGCGACGTGATTGTTTTGCCGCACACGAAACATGCTCCGTTCTTCAATCGGCACTCGATGGCCATGTGCCCCTCCTTGTGGCAGAACTCGCAGATTACTCGATCCTTCGTCTGGTTGCCGCCTCCGTTGCCGCAGTTTTGACGCTTGTGCGCGTTGTTGTCTCCCTCATTACTATGGTATTTGTTATTAAAGTGAACAGCGCCGGTAGTAGCAGGAGGATACTCGGACTCCAGACAGAGGGCATGGTTGAGTGCCTCGCCCATGGTTTTGTACTCAGGCACCGAGACATGAGCACGGATAGTAGAACGCAGGTCCACTTCGAATCGTCGAGCTCGACTTGCATTGGTAGGCAGATAATCTCCAGCAAATTTAGCTAGTTTATTGAATTCAGCCGCATACTGTTGCACTGTCATATTCCCTTGCCTCAATTGCATAAATTTCTTCTTTTTTCCTATCGCACGACTGCAGAAAGATATTCGGTCTCGAACGCATTTCTGAATGTAGCCCAGGAGATCGCCGCTGTTCCGTCTTTATGTCGAATAGCCCGCTTCTGCACAGCCTACCAATCGTGCGCGTTCATTCGAAGTAGAAGTTGAGCACACACGACTTTCTTCGAGTCCTCGACACCCAGAAGCTCGAACTTATCTTCCAGCTCCTCCAACCAGTCGATCGCCACCGAGGGATCTTCTGTGCCGTTGAAGGAAGTACGACAGCTTTTTATGAATTTTGACACGTCGAATTTAGAACTTCTCGGTGCCACAGGTGAGAGCACGGGCGCCTCTGGTTCGGCTTCGTTGGATCGAACCGCAGGCTGGGTCACGGCAGGCGTCATCGTTGAATTGTTGTTGTTGCCTACGACCGATTGTACGATTTGTTGGAGGGTATTCAGCTGCTGCTGCTGCAGCTTGAATTGAGCCTCGAATCGATTCTCAAATTGAGTCTGACGAGCCTCCGCTTGCTGACGATGGAGCTTATTTTTACGTTGCTGTATTTCAAGCATTTGCAGCATACGTTGCATCGGGTCGCCAGAAGGTCCGGCTACGGTAGGCGTTATTTCCGTTGGGTTGACGGAATGCTCGGGTCTGGAAGTACTTGAGCCGCTGGAAGCGCTCGCCTCATCCTCTGCCCGAGCTCCCGCAACTGCAGGAAAAAGAAAGGCAACTCTCGTTAGTTTCAGAAAACATCCTGGGTTCAGCGTATGGAACAACTTATCTCATCAACACGAGGTCAACGATTTGAGACTAGAAACTCGACACTGGAGGCCAAGGATGTAAAGACGTGCTCTGATACCATTATGTCATGCGCCAATTCCGTCAAATCGATAGTTGTCTCCCGGGCGTGATGCCGTGCGAACCTAATTTGCGATCGCACAAGGCATAGTCATAAGGTAATCCGAGACACGAGATCTAAAAGAGTACGCAGACAAATTGAATCACACATTAAGTAAATGAAGCTTTGATCTTTATTGATAATGAACATCAATTACAGACTCCAGTACAGGACTCGTGCCGCGCGGGCTACAACATGACTCAATTACAAAAGAGTGCCGATGAGATAGTCGTTCCATACATTGCACACATCCCTCAAAATACAACCAAGTACTCCAGTGACCTGGATGGGAGGGACGCTGAGCCATCTTCCTTGGACTGTCGAGAGCCTTCAAAAGTGGAGCTGCAGAGAAAGTCTTCGACGCACGACCGAAGCTTCAAAATTACAAACGCCGCTGAGCTAGCTGGTGCGTCCTTCCTGGTTCGCGGGACCTGCAAAGAGCGAGGATCAGTACGATCACATGTACTGGCGAATGGCTAATTAAATCCAAGCTCTGCATTTTATTCAAGAAGTTTTATAAAACATGTTTGCTAGCATTTTACGTTATCTTTCTAACCATCCTGACCAATTGCATGTTAACATGTTTCGAGGCAAGCATATGAAATTGTATACATTAAGCAACTATCATCTTCATCCCGTGTCACGTGCATTTGTTAAGCCGTGGAAGGGTGTGAAGGCCACTGGCAATGTCAAGCCATTGCGGACTATAGCCGGGTTAGACGGCGACCCTTTCGCGATGGGTAGCGAGCCCTGTGCGAAAGTTCTGGAATAACCCACACCGATGAAGGGTTGGCGCTTGCTGTTCTCGTTCCACCCGGGCCGAATCGGCTCCTTGGCCTAGGCAACCGATCGAGAAAACTACACTTTGTCGACAAGTTGTCCAATGACCGTTTGCTTATTTAGCCGTATCGTTGCGATAAACGTTAATCGATTCATTCATTGCTTTGCATAGGCTAAGTAGATTTGCATAAGGAAACATGTTTTCTATTTCCAATACCAGCAGTTTGATAACAAGTATTTCGTGAAGAATCGTGCCACGATTTTTTTGATTCTACACTATTATGACAAGCATTCATTTTACTTCACATATTGAGTTTTGAAGTAGAGGGACGAGGCGAAGGAGGTCAGCCACTCGCCTTAGCCTTGCTTCAAGCAAGCGACCGGTTGACTGCGCTGACGTCGCCTATGCGATCACCTGCAATCGTATAAGCAACCGATTAGAACACTGTGTAATTCAAGGAATTTTGATATGAATGCGAAGCTCGAAAACGCAAGTCACGAAAACCCATTCGAAAAACATTCATGAAAAACGTATTCACGAAACCAAAGCCAAAGCCAAATTAAGTGTGGCATGAAAATCAGAGCAACGGAAGGTCTCTTCCGACTCAGCCGCAGAGCCAATCCTCGAGGCGCAACCCGCTGAATATGGGACTTGGTTCTGAACAAGCCATTCCATAACGTGGAATGGATCTTAATTCAACCATTCCCGTTCGATCGACTCGGCCGATTCCGACCTATCGGTCCCGACCGAATCGATAGTGACAGTGTTCCTTTCTCGCGTACCCCGTAGACGAAAATGGGGCACGATGTAGGGACGGGGCACTATACCTGACCCCGCTGGTTTTGTTTGGCCAGATCTCGTAGCAGCGCTAGAGGATCCAGCCTTCTACCCGAACAATGGTGCACACCAGGAGTATGGGCGCCAGGGACCATAAGTGGGTTTCTTTTTCATCTCTCTGATATCTTCTATTTTGTACTTGGCGTTTAGCCACCGGCACCTGTTTAGCCGACAGTTCTGGACATTCAGTTCCTTACATAATTGTAATTATATCAGACTGCAGCTGACTATAGTTATGTACTATTGACTTTCGGTACTAGCTTATCATTTTGTATAGCTAGGCTCATGAATCATTTTGATGAAGCGTCGGGGACGCCTTACTGCTTTGTCTTATATGATCATTATTTACTGCTTCTTATTTTGATTGATTGAGACATAGATGCTCTGTGAGACTATAGGAGACTTGATTGTAGCATGCACCCCTAGTCTCTTGACAGCCACGATCGTCGTATGACGTTTATATATCTCATATGGAGTAGCTGGCCTAGTCCGTCTCATTATTCAAGTACTGGGACGTGACATACTAACACAGAGAATGACTATTCTCCGTGTAAATTAAGACGGAGAATGACCACCCTCATGCGAAATTAACATTCTTCGTGTTCTAACACGGAGAATGACCATTCTCTTATTTTATGGTCAGTTAAAACTTTGGAGGGCCATAACTTTTGACTGGGAGGTCGAAATGAGACCTGGTTTGTCGCAAAATGAGCGTATCTTCGAGGAGCCTGAGATAAACGATTTTATCATTTGTCGGCCTTCTGAAATTTTAGAATCGCAAAAAAAAAAATGATGTTTGGACCTCCGTTTTAGTACTTTTGCCGTTTGTCTCGGTCTTTCCGAAAATTTTCAACGAGTTTTTGAAGATTTTTGAGGAGAAAACCTAGATTCGAAAGTGAGCAGCGTATGGAAGAAGATGAAGTATCGAAACGTTTTTTTTAAGAGTAGTTTCGTGGATGTTTTCAATAAATTAGAAGGACAAAAGGTCATTTGGAACCCTCTTTATATATTTTTTGCTAATTCTGAACACGCGATAAAATGTTATTGTGCAGTGAATTTTTTATAATTTTTTTTTTGTTTTTTTGGCATTTCATAAATTTTCCCTTTGTTCAATTGGGCCTAGATAAACCCGATTAACCATTATTCATCGCCGAGGAAATGAATTACTCGTTGTGGAATACCAGCTCTTCTCGGAATCAGCTAAAGCGCGGGCTTGTGGCAGTTGCAGGCTTGCAGCGGCAGCTTTCGCGTGCAAACAAAGCTGGGTCTTTTCTGGCGGGGCCCAGAATCTCTGGCATTACCGAAGTTACCCCCTCCCCATAGCAATTATTTACTTCTCTGCCAGTACGGCCCTGATTGCAGAGCACCAGCGTGGGGCCCACCGACAGCTTGTCGGCGTCAGAGAATAGAATTGGGCGACAGGGACGTCACGTGATAGCTGACAAGCGCTCGCTTGCTTAAAAGGGGAATTTTGAAAGTACTCGTTAGGCATTGAGAGGCGTCGCTCGAGTGTAATTTATGAAATTGTGTGGGTAATCTCAGTAAAAAGAAAAAGTTGTGTAGGTGAGAAAAGTTTTCATTTGGGAAAATGCCAAACTAGGGTGACGGGAGATGCATAAGACCTGTTTGTGGGGGCGGAAGATCACTCTATCTATCCACTAGATCATATTATTTATTTTTATTTATAAAAATAATAAAAGTTGAGAACAGTGAACCTAAAGATATAAAATGTAGTTTATACAAAGTTTCAGACATCTCACAAAAAAAGGTAAACGAACATTCTGTTGGGTTTTTGGTTTTTCCTTTAGAAATGTTTAGTCCCACATCGGAAAAAAACAAATGGTTTGTATCTCTATATATTAGCTTTGCTATTATTGGAGATGCACATGTGGTGTGGAGGTGCACATGGGTTTGCCATGTGGGATTATTTTTCTAATGGAAAAAAGACTAAAATCAACAATTAAAGCATTCATGCTTTTTGCTCTTGAAAAATTTATTTCCATAGGAGTTAAGCCACGTTGGGGCTTAGCGACTCGGACTCGGGCTCGGACTCGGGCTCATGAGGCGTAATGTGGCGTTTTGTTGGCGCACTTTGCACTTAGCACGTCGACCACGTTGCGCGGCCCGTTACGCTGGCCCAGTTACGCAGTCCAGTACGCCCAGTACGCGCAGCGTACGCAGCGTGCGTAGAGTGCGCAGTGTGCGCAGCGTACGCAGTGTGCGTAGGGTGCGTAAAAGGGGCTGTGTGCGTAAAGTGTAAATTACGCTGGTGGCACAACTTCCAGCAGAACGTGTCCTTACATGTTCTGAGCGGTTGCTCCATGTTCGGGGTGGTTACTACCACGTCCCTAACATTGTGCTAACCGGGCAGTTGTTGCAGGGGCTTATATAAGGCCTCCTCCTCCTCGATCACAGGTTACAGAACAGAACAGAAAGAAGAGAACAGAAAGAGAAGCCACCAGAAAGTTTACGAAGTGTTCTTTAGCACAAGTAAACAGAGATTTCAGACGTGTTCTTTAACACAGTTCTGATCTGCAGCCTTCGAGAGAGAGAGGAAAGGCGCCGCACCAGCGTTGCTTTTGCACGGGAGTTCGTGTCCGTCCGAGGAGTCAAAAGAGCAGGAGTGTTCCAAGTTCTCCGACGAACTTGCTGGTTCCTGGAAGCTGTTCCTGTAGGGCGAATAAAGCTTTGAGCAACGGTGATCATTCACCCCAGCAGGAGTTCTTCCATCTTTCGCCAGTCACCTTCTTCGTTGCTGCCAGTAATTCTGATTATATCTTCTTTTTAGAAGTACTACGATCTGATTGCTGTGTTACGAAATCTTTTTAGATTCTCGTAATATCATAACGATATCTTTTTAGATCTTCGTTATCCTTGCGCAACCTTTCTAGAAGTGTTGCTTTGGAACATTGTTTTTACAATTGTTTCATATTCTCAGTTTTTCATCGAAAAAATTGTGCTCCGGCAATAACAATCTCAAAGCTTTATTGCTACGATGGAAAACATTAATGCTTCACTCCTAAACACTGACTTCTGTAAGTTAGAGAAGTTTGATGGAGAGCATTATCAAGTCTGGAAGAGGAAGGTTTATCTCACTCTTCAACTCAGAGACGTGGATCACGTGCTTCTTGAAGAGGAACCTACCGTTCCAGATACTGGATCTGCTGCCGCAATCTCTGCGGCTACTAAACTTCAGGCCAAGTGGAGAAGGGAGAATAGCATTTACAGGTTGCTTATCCTGAATGCTATGGAGGATTCCCTAGCAGAATCCTATTCTAAGAAGAATATCGCTAGAGACATATGGGAGTCTCTAAAAAAACTCTACGAAGAAGACAAGAACAGCAGTAAAATATTTGTGGTTGAAAAATATCACAAGTGGTTCTTTGAGGACGAAAAGTCTATGCTGCCGCAGGTGAAGGAGTTCCTGAAATTGCGACAGAAGCTGGAAGACGAGGCGATGCCCCTCCCCGACAAGTTTGTTGTTGGAGGGATTGTCTCAAAGCTCCCCGCTGGATAGAGCAAGTTCTATGCAAACATGCATAGGAAGAAGCTTGAGATCAGTTTTGAAGATCTCTTGCAGGAAATATATGTTGAGGACCAGATGCGGGCTCAACTGAAGGTGGACACACTGTCCAAGCAATTGGCTAACGCCAATCTGGTTCAGACCAAGGAACCAAAGGGAAAGCAGGCGGCTTTTTACAGCAAGAAGAAGAATCCTGACAATCTAAAAGTCAAGAGAACTTCTATCAAGAAAAAGAAGCCAAAGTCTGAAATGCTTTGCTTCAAGTGTGGCAAGAAGGGCCACTTTAAGAATGAGTGCAAAGCTAAGACCAAGCAATCAGAGCAAGGAGAGCCTAGTAAGGTATCTATGATCACTGACGTAATTGCTATGATTGCACAGGTTGATGCAGTAAGGACTGACTCTGACTGGTGGGTAGACACTGGAGCCTCCTGCCATGTCTGCTCCAGTAAGGAGTGATTCACCACCTACACCCCTAATTCTGAAGTGGTTATGATGGCGAACCAGGCACAAGCTGAAGTGCTCGGGATCGGGACGGTGGTGTTGAAGCTGACTTCGGAGAAGTCTCTGACGCTTCAAGGCGTGAAGCACGTACCTACTATCGCCAAGAACCTGGTCTCGGGAGGCCTACTCTGCAATACAGGCCTCAGGATGGACATCAATGCTGGCCAGATGGTGATGTCTATCAAGGGAACATATTTCGGGAAAGCTTTTTATACCGAAGGAATGTTCAAGATTCAGCTTGTAAATCAGTCCAATGTAATTAATGTAATTGATGAAGTCACTCATTCTGCTTATACTCTTGAGTTGTGGCATAATAGGCTAGGACATGTTTATTGTAAACGAATAAACAGAATGTCTAGTCTAGGACTTATCTCCAAATGTGGGGGTAAGGTAGAGAAATGTGAAGTTTGTGCTCAAACGAAGATCACAAGGAAACCCTTTCCTCGGGTTAATCGAAGTACAGATCTTCTGGAGTTGGTTCACTCCGATATCTGTGACTTCAAAGGCCGGGATGAAGTATTTCATAACCTTCATCGATGACTTCTCAAAGTATGCGTTCGTCTACTTGCTGAAGGCTAAAGACGAAGCATTCGAGAAGTTCAAGGAGTTCAGAGCCGAAGCTGAGCGGCAGACTTGACAACAACTCAAAAGGATAAGAAGTGATCGAGGTGGGGAGTACAGGTCTCATGAATTTGCATCATTCTGCAAAGAACATGGAATTGTCAATGAGACTACGGCTCCGTACTCTTCTCAATCAAACGGAGTAGCAGAGAGGAAGAACAGAACGTTAACAGAAATAATTAACTCAATGTTGTTGACTGCTGGTCTTCCTAAGTGCTACTGGGGAGAAGCTGCATTGACGGCCACTTTTATTCTAAATAAGGTGCCTCATGCAACTTCTGACATTACTCCTCATGAACTCTGGTTCAAGGTCAGACCAAACTTGAATGTCATTCGAGTGTGGGGGTGTCTGGCATATGTCAAGCTTCCAGATCTAAAGATTCAGAAGCTTGGGACAAGGACTACAAAGACGATCTTCTTGGGGTATGCCGAGAAGAGTGATGCTCGGAGATTTCTTGATATTGAGTCAAATCATATCATTGAATCTCACGACGCAGAATATTTTGAAGACAAATTTGCAAGGCACAAGAATATTGTTCTTGCGGATGTTCCGGAGAACAATGAGGGCAAGAAACTGAAGTCTTCAATGAAAATGTGGTCCAAGAAGATGTTGTTGTTGAAATAATGGTTGAACCAGAACAAGCTGAGCCGTCAGCTAAGCGTGTGAGGAGACCGAAGGACTTCGGAAGTGACTTTGTCACCTATCATGTGGAAGCTGATCCGCTTACCTATGATGAGGCGATGAAGACTAGAGACGCGATTTTCTGGAAGGAGGCGATTGACAATGAAATTGATTCTATCACCTCAAATAACACTTAGGTGTTGGTTGATCTTCCTGAAGGAGCAAAACCCATCGAATGAAAATGGATCTTTAAGAAGAAGATGAAAGCAGACGGAACTATTGACAAGTTCAAGGCTAGGTTGGTAGCCAAGGGGTTTTCTCAGAAGCAGGGGATTGACTATTTTGACACGTATGCTCCAGTAGCCCGGATGACCACCATCAGAATGTTGATTGCTCTCGCAGCAATACATAAGATGGTGATACATCAGATGGATGTGAATACGGCTTTCCTAAATGGCGAGCTGACCGAAGAGATTTACATGCAACAGCCAGAGGGATTTGTCATCAGGGGTCTTGAAGACAAAGTCTGCAAGTTGGTGAAATCTTTGTACGGTCTTAAACAGGCTCCCAAGATGTGGCACGAGAAATTTGACAAAGTTATAAGGTCAAATGGCTACATGGTCAGCGATACGGACAAGTGTGTTTACACGAAGTTCGCTGATGGAAGAGGTGTGATCGTTTGTTTGTACGTGGACGACATGCTTATCCTAGGTACGGATATTAGCTGTGTCACTGAGACAAAGAAGTTCATCTCTAGCAAGTTCAGTATGAAGGACTTGGGGGAAGCTGATGTGATCTTAGGGATCAAGATCATCCGGACAGACACTGGACTAGCGCTGTCACAGTCTCATTATATTGAGAAAATGATCACTCGTTATGGGTATCGGGATCTTCCAGGGATCGATACGCCGTACAGGTGTGATCTGAAGCTGAAGCCTAATTCAGGGGAAAGCATCAGGCAACTGGAGTATGCAAGCGTAATAGGAAGTTTGATGTATGCTACTACTGCCACAAGGCCTGACATAGCTTTCGCCGTAGGAGTGCTGAGTCGTTTCACGAGCAACCCAGGTGCTGAACACTGAAAAGCTGTGAAACGGGTTATGAGATATCTCAAGAAGACTCAGACATATGCACTGTACTACAGCGGAGATCCGTCGGTAGTGGAAGGCTTCAGTGATGCCAGTTGGTGCTCAGAGGTGGAGAGCGAGAGGTCCACAGGTGGATACATTTTCACAATGGGTGGAGCTGCTATATCGTGGAAGTCAAAGAAGCAGACTATGCTCTCACGGTCATCCATGGAATCTGAGTTCTTTGCACTAGATACCGCAGCCGAGGAAGCAGAATGGCTTCGGGAGCTCATGTATGATCTTCCATTGGTTGGGGCGCAAATACCGGCGATACCGATATACTGCGACAACCAGGCGACTGCGGCGGGTGGCATCAAATGACCTCTTCAACGGGAAGAAGAGGACTGTGCGGTTGAAGTACAGGGCAGTACACGATCTTATCAAGAGAGGTGTTATTGCAGTGATTGATGTTCGGAGTCAGGAGAACCTGGCGGATCCGTTCACCAAGGGCCTCAAGCGCCAGCTGGTTGATGACACAGCTTGTAAAATGGGCTTGAAGGCATTCTGATATTAGATTATTGTATTCCTACCATAAAGTTTTATGCTAATAGTTCAAAGATTTATCTACTAGGCATCTAGCTTTTGGTTCAAGGGAGGACCACTAATCGGAAAAATATCAGGAACGGTGGGTACATGTTCTATTGGGCATGGAGAGGTTACGGACCTATAACCACTGTTGTCTACTATTATTTTCTGTGGAAAACGGTTCCTGTGGGAAGGTTGGCTTAATTACCTTAATGAGTTCTCAGGCAGAGTGAATGCCTGGAGTGCTTTACAGGAAGCACGGTAGAGCAGCACTACAAGGAGTGAAACTCCATGCTACAGTGGGGTGACTCCACAATGAGGTTCCTATATGTGGGGTGCTGCCCAGGAATAGGATAAAGCTTCGGCTTTGCAGGCCAAGTCACAGCGGCGTAGCACCGCAAATAGGCAGTTAGCCTAATGCTGTATGTTAAATATAAAGAGGGGTGTAGTCAGCACTACAAAGAGGAGGAGTTTCTCATGTTATAGTGGCACGACACCACCATGAGGTACCCGGTTAGGGATAAAGTCTCGACCTTGCAAGCCATGTCGTTGCGGCGTAACACCGCAAGGGAGCCTAAGGCTTCATGCTGGGTAGTTTGGCACTACAAAGAGGCGGTTGCCTCATGCTACTGTAGTATGACACTACGATGAGGTTCCCGGTACGGGGTAAGGCCTCGGCTTTACCCCATGTCATAGCGGCGTAGCACCGTAAGGGAAGCGCAAAGCGCTTCATGCCATGTCTCTTTATAATGAACTCACCTATAGTGTATGACAGAGATATCAGGCCGTCTCTTGAGGGTAAACTTGTAGACACCCAAAATTATACACTGAAACCAGGCTGGCACAGGGCCTTTAATGTGTAGCCAGAAGCACATGTAACTACATTATGTGAGTGGAAAGAATTTCAGCTATGATGCAGAATTCAAGGCTTAGTCCATTCTTGTATTATAGTTTGATTTTTGACCCATGCGGGAAGATACAAGTCGTAAGCGACATCTCTCCTAATGCATGATGGACAGTTACTGTGGGGAACACTTATATCCATATATAGAGATATGTGGGGGATTGTTGGGTTTTTGGTTTTTCCTTTAGAAAGGTTTAGTCCCACATCGGAAAAAACAAATGGTTTGTATCTCTATATATTAGCTTTGCTACTATTGGAGATGCACATGTGGTGTGGAGATGCACATGGATTTGCCATGAGGGATTATTTTTCTAATGGAAAAAGGCTAAAATTAACAATTAAAGCATTCATGCTTTTTGCTCTTGGAAAATTTATTTCCATAGGAGTTAAGCCCAGCTTAGCGACTCGGACTCGGGCTCGGACTCGGGCTCAAGGGCTCATGAGGCGTAATGTGGCATTTTATTGGCGCACTTTGCACTTAGCACGTCGACCACGTTGCGCGGCCCGTTACGCTAGCCCAGTTACGCAGCCCAGTACGCAGCCCAGTACGCCCAGTACGCGCAGCGTACGCAGCGTGCGTAGAGTGCGCAGTGTGCGCAGCGTACGCAGTGTGCGTAGAGTGCGTAGTGTGCGTAGGGTGCGTAAAAGGGGCTGTGTGCGTAAAGTATAAATTACGCTGGTGGCACAACTTCCAGCAGAACGTGTCCTTGCATGTTCTGAGCGGTTGCTCCATGTTCGGGGTGGTTACTACCACGTCCCTAACATTATGCTAACCGGGCAGTTGTTGCAGGGGCTTATATAAGGCCTCCTCCTCCTCGATCACAGGTTACAGAACAGAACAGAAAGAAGAGAACAGAAAGAGAAGCCACCAGAAAGTTTACGAAGTGTTCTTTAGCACAAGTAAACAGAGATTTCAGACGTGTTCTTTAACACAGTTCTGATCTGCAGCCTTCGAGAGAGAGGAAAGGTGCCGCACCAGCGTTGCTTTTGCACGGGAGTTCGTGTCCGTCCGAGGAGTCAGAAGAACAGGAGTGTTCCAAGTTCTCCAACGAACTTGCTGGTTCCTGGAAGCTGTTCGTGTAGGACGAATAAAGCTTTGAGCAACGGTGATCATTCACCCCAGCAGGAGTTCTTCCATCTTTCGTCAGTCACCTTCTTCGTTGCTGCCAGTAATTCTGATTGTATCTTCTTTTTAGAAGTACTACGATCTGATTGCTGTGATTACGAAATCTTTTTAGATTCTCGTAATATCATAACGATATCTTTTTAGATCTTCGTTATCCTTGCGCAACCTTCCTAGAAGTGTTGTTTTGGAACATTGTTTTTACAATTGTTTCATATTCTCAGTTTTTCATCGAAAAAATTGTGCCCCGACAATAACAATCTCAAAGCTTTATTGCTACGATGGAAAACATTAATGCTTCACTCCTAAACACTGACTTATTAAGTTAGAGAAGTTTGATGGAGAGCATTATCAAGTCTGAAGAGGAAGGTTTATCTCACTCTTCAACTCAGAGACGTGGATCACGTGCTTCTTGAAGAGGAACCTACCGTTCCAGATACTGGGTCTGCTGCCGCAATCTCTACGGCTACTAAACTTCAGGCCAAGTGGAGAAGGAAGAATAGCATTTGCAGGTTGCTTATCCTGAATGCTATGGAGGATTCCCTAGCAGAATCCTATTCTAAGAAGAATATCGCTAGAGACATATGGGAGTCTCTAGAAAAACTCTACGAAGAAGACAAGAACCGCAGTAAAATATTTGTGGTTGAAAAATATCACAAGTGGTTCTTTGAGGACGAAAAGTCTATGCTGCCGCAGGTGAAGGAGTTCCTGAAATTGCGACAGAAGCTGGAAGACGAGGCGATACCCATCCCCGACAAGTTTGTTGTTGGAGGGATTGTCTCAAAGCTCCCCGCAGGGTGGAGCAAGTTCTATGCAAACATGCATAGGAAGAAGCTTGAGATCAGTCTTGAAGATCTCTTGCAGAAAATATATGTTGATGACCAGATGCGGGCTCAACTGAAGGTGGACACACTGTGAGCAGCGTATGGAAGAAGATGAAGTATCGAAACGTTTTTTTTAAGAGTAGTTTCGTGGATGTTTTCAATAAATTAGAAGGACAAAAGGTCATTTGGAACCCTCTTTATATATTTTTTGCTAATTCTGAACACGCGATAAAATGTTATTGTGCAGTGAATTTTTTATAATTTTTTTTTTGTTTTTTTGGCATTTCATAAATTTTCCTTTTGTTCAATTGGGCCTAGATAAACCCGATTAACCATTATTCATCGCCGAGGAAATGAATTACTCGTTGTGGAATACCAGCTCTTCTCGGAATCAGCTAAAGCGCGGGCTTGTGGCAGTTGCAGGCTTGCAGCGGCAGCTTTCGCGTGCAAACAAAGCTGGGTCTTTTCTGGCGGGGCCCAGAATCTCTGGCATTACCGAAGTTACCCCCTCCCCATAGCAATTATTTACTTCTCTGCCAGTACGGCCCTGATTGCAGAGCACCAGCGTGGGGCCCACCGACAGCTTGTCGGCGTCAGAGAATAGAATTGGGCGACAGGGACGTCACGTGATAGCTGACAAGCGCTCGCTTGCTTAAAAGGGGAATTTTGAAAGTACTCGTTAGGCATTGAGAGGCGTCGCTCGAGTGTAATTTATGAAATTGTGTGGGTAATCTCAGTAAAAAGAAAAAGTTGTGTAGGTGAGAAAAGTTTTCATTTGGGAAAATGCCAAACTAGGGTGACGGGAGATGCATAAGACCTGTTTGTGGGGGCGGAAGATCACTCTATCTATCCACTAGATCATATTATTTATTTTTATTTATAAAAATAATAAAAGTTGAGAACAGTGAACCTAAAGATATAAAATGTAGTTTATACAAAGTTTCAGACATCTCACAAAAAAAGGTAAACGAACATTCTGTTGGGTTTTTGGTTTTTCCTTTAGAAATGTTTAGTCCCACATCGGAAAAAAACAAATGGTTTGTATCTCTATATATTAGCTTTGCTATTATTGGAGATGCACATGTGGTGTGGAGGTGCACATGGGTTTGCCATGTGGGATTATTTTTCTAATGGAAAAAAGACTAAAATCAACAATTAAAGCATTCATGCTTTTTGCTCTTGAAAAATTTATTTCCATAGGAGTTAAGCCACGTTGGGGCTTAGCGACTCGGACTCGGGCTCGGACTCGGGCTCATGAGGCGTAATGTGGCGTTTTGTTGGCGCACTTTGCACTTAGCACGTCGACCACGTTGCGCGGTCCGTTACGCTGGCCCAGTTACGCAGCCCAGTACGCCCAGTACGCGCAGCGTACGCAGCGTGCGTAGAGTGCGCAGTGTGCGCAGCGTACGCAGTGTGCGTAGAGTGCATAGTGTGCGTATGGTGCGTAAAAGGGGCTGTGTGCGTAAAGTGTAAATTACGCTGGTGGCACAACTTCCAGCAGAACGTGTCCTTGCATGTTCTGAGCGGTTGCTCCATGTTCGGGGTGGTTACTACCACGTCCCTAACATTGTGCTAACCGGGCAGTTGTTGCATGGGCTTATATAAGGCCTCCTCCTCCTCGATCACAGGTTACAGAACAGAAAGAGAAGCCACCAGAAAGTTTACGAAGTGTTGTTTAGCACAAGTAAACAGAGATTTCAGACGTGTTCTTTAACACAGTTCTGATCTGCAGCCTTCGAGAGAGAGAGGAAAGGCGCCGCACCAGCGTTGCTTTTGCACGGGAGTTCGTGTCCGTCCGAGGAGTCAGAAGAGCAGGAGTGTTCCAAGTTCTCCGACGAACTTGCTGGTTCCTGGAAGCTGTTCGTGTAGGGCGAATAAAGCTTTGAGCAACGGTGATCATTCACCCCAGCAGGAGTTCTTCCATCTTTCGTCAGTCACCTTCTTCGTTGCTGCCAGTAATTCTGATTGTATCTTCTTTTTAGAAGTACTACGATCTGATTGCTGTGATTACGAAATCTTTTTAGATTCTCGTAATATTATAACGATATCTTTTTAGATCTTCGTTATCCTTGCGGAACCTTCCTAGAAGTGTTGCTTTGGAACATTGTTTTTACAATTGTTTCATATTCTCAGTTTTCCATCGAAAAAATTGTGTCCCGGCAATAACACATTCTATAAAGATTATTGGTTGATTTTTGTCCATATATAATACAAGATGAATATTCTACAAAAAAATTTGGTTGAATCTTGTCTATAACGATGGATAATAATGGAGCTATGTTGTGTACATCTTGATCTGGAGCCTCCCCTACATGAAGTAACCTTCGTGACAAGCTGAGACATTCTTTCTTTTATCAAACAAATTTCACTCAAAATATCAAACTTTGATGAAATTGGACCGGCAGAATAAATTTTGCCGAAATTCGGATAAGAGTAGTAAAACTTCATTCGAAAGAACGTTTGAATAAAAATAACAAAATATACCCTTTGGAATTAAGTTTTCAATAAAAATATGTTAGTTTAAGAAACTATTTTTATTAGGCTTTATTTTAAAAACATAAATAAGAGAAATGCTCGTCCCAATGGATCCCGCATCCCATTTTTTGGGTGTTGCAAGAAGTGACCTCATTTATCATTTGCAGCTTCATGTAAGGGATGAGTTGCAAATTGTTGGCATTCCACATCCCATTATTTTGTGAGGATGTGGACGAGATCTTTTTTTTTTACTTGAAGGTTACTATTCTTTTTAATTAATTTCTAATAAGTAAAATAGTTAGTAATAAAATTTAATTATCAATTGAGTTAAATATTATTTTATAATAAATTAAGTCAATACAAAATATATAGTGAAAATATATCAAAATAATGCACAATACTAATATTCTTTAATATATTATAACAATAATAAATTGCTAATTTATTTAGATAATTAAATAATTTTATCATTATTATATACTTTTAACTTTCTCACTTCTTCATATTTAAACATCTTGAAGTATGAATTTGCTCACTTCTAAGTTACATAATATTATATATCCAAACATTAAAATAGTTTTAGCAATCAAACAAGCTACAACGAACCAAACAACTCAGTGTAACATAGTTGCAAAATAATCTGTATTTTATTTATAGAAAATGTTGAAGATAAAAGTTTGGAAACTGCAATTGCCAATGAGGCCTTTACAATATCTCCGAATTTTCAAGGAGGTTTATTAAAACTATCCTAATTTCATACAGTTTTTAAAATTTAAATTTATACCTTCACTTATAAATTTAGGCTAATTTTGGTAACCAACTTTGAAATTTCGTAAACATTGTAAAAAATTCCATTGGTAATTATAATTTCCTACATTAAATTTTCTTTTTTTGGTAAACATATGTCATGAGAGCACATGTTAATACATTAATAAATATGTATTTTTTATGAGTACTACTACCAATATACATTTATCAATTCATACCTCACTTAAAATATGTATTGATAAATGTAAAATATGACATTGATAAATGTACAAAGAAACATATACATATAAAAAATATATCTTAGAATATGCCAACATTTTTAATAAGTAGGAAATAAGCATTTAGGCCATCTCCATTAAGGTCTAAAATTGAGTTTTTATCCTACTTGTCATTGTACTTTAAAAAAATTTATCCTAGTTGGTAGTATTTTTATATAGAAATTGCATACAAAAAAAAAATCCAATATTTCTCTATCTCTATCATACATGACAACAACAAAAATGATCAATTTAATGATGTGGAATCTAATATTAAATGGTATGAAAAATAAAAATTTTATATAAGAGTTTCTACATATATAAATTCTCATAGAAACTCTCTACGACAGAAATTGAAATAAAAAAAAAAATTTAAAAACAATTTTCTGCAATAAAAACATGGGAGATAGGAACCCCATTGGAGATGTTACAATTGAAAGGGATATTTAGTTTTAGTGTCTCACATATACATGGATATTAGCGTTTGGGTTTCAAAATTGACCGATGTTAGAATTTGAATGTCGAAAATATGCTAATTAATAGTAATTTCGAGACCAAAATCCTAAAATCGATCAATTTAAAATACAAACCCTAATATCCACACACACACACACACACACACACATACATATATATATATATATATATATATATACATATATATATATATATACATATATACATATATATATATATATATATATATATATATATACATATATAAGGGAGGTGAGGTGACACACACACACACACACACATACACACACACATATATATATATATATATATATATATATATATATATATATATATATATATATATATATATATATATATATATACATTATTTTTTTTTCTTTTATATATATATATATATATATATATATATATATATATATATATATATATATATATATATATATATATATATATATATATATATATATATATATATATATATAAGGGAGGTGAGGTGACACACACACACACACACACACACACACACACACACACCACACATATATATATATATATATATATATATATATATATATATATATATATATGGGGCCCCCAGTAAACTTTTTTTAATGTATTTTTGCACTTAAAAAAAATTGAAAGTGTTGTTTTCGAGCTTCTTTATAATTGTGCCCCTAGTGAATTATCATCATGGATCCGCTAGTGCCTATGGGTGGTGACTATGTGTCACCCCCATGCCATAATCATGCACCGAAAAATGTACAAATGTATGATAACAGCATGGAAATGACATATAGCCACCTCACCGTGAGATGACATTTCACCTCCCTTATTTTTTTTGAAAGAAGGTAATTGTGGCGAACGCTCCCACCGGGAATCGATCTCCTGACCACTCGGGTCGCATGCATCACTCTTAACCACTAGGCTAGAGGTCATTTGCTTCACCTCCCTTATATATATATATATATATATATATATATATATATATATATATATATATATATATATATATATATATATATATAGTCCAAGCTCTCTAGCCTAGTGGTATTAGAGCGGACACCCGGAGGGGCCGGTAAGGTTCGAGCCCCCCAATTGTGTCTGTGCGTGTGATTTCAAAAAAAAAAGATGTTGTTTATATATATATATATATATCCACCCTATATATATAAAATATATATATATATATAAAATATATATATATATATATATATATATATATATATATATATATATATATATATATATATATATATATATATATAGGGTGGATATATATATATATATATATATATATATATATATATATATATATATATATATATATATATATATATATATGGAAGCGAAATATATATATATATATATATATATATATATATATATATATATATATATATATATATATATATATATATATGGAAGCGGATCAAAAGCCCTCCTTAGAAAACTCCCTAAAAACCTCCCTCACTCTAATCCGTAATTTAATGTTAATATTAATGTTAATGTTAATGTTAATATTAGCATTAAATACTAAAATTAACATTAAACTTAACATTAAAATTAATATAAATATTAACATTAACATTAAAATTAACATTAACATTAAAATTAATATAAAAAATTAAAAAAAAATTAATATTAACATTAACATTAACATTAACATTAATATTAATATTAATATTAATATTAACATTAATATTAACATTAATATTACGAATTAGAGTGAGGGGGGTTTTCTAAGGGGGGCTTTTGATCCGCTCCATATATATATATATATATATATATATATATATATATATATATATATATATATATATATATATATATATATATATATATATATATATATATATGGTTTATATATATATATATATATATATATATATATATATATATATATATATATATATATATATATATATATATATATATATATATATATATATATAAACCATATATATATATATATATATATATATATATATATATATATATATATATATATATATATATATATATATATATATATATATATATGGTGGGATGTATTGTATATATATATATATATATATATATATATATATATATATATTTTATATATATATATATATATATATATATATATATATATATATAATATATAAATATATATATATATATATATATATCTATATATATATATATATATATATATATATATATATGAAAAATTCTACAATACATCCATCCTTTTGGGATGTATCGATACATCCCAAATCTGAACCATTGGATGTTCATCCACTGGTTCAGATTAAATTCAGATTAAATAATGCAAGAGACATCATTTAATGTTGTTTTTGACTTTTGACCTCTTGTTAACTTGTTATAGTAGGTCATTCTTCAATGCAAAATTTTCAATGAACACCCTAAATTAACTCATATTTACTTTCTCTTTCGTCCATATAATTTAATATTTTGTGCAACTACGTATATATAATAATAATTGTGTGTCGGCTAGAAAGGAAGGACATAGTGTGTCCAGCTCTGTAGGCGATGTAGACGACGACACCACCGATGCTCCGATAGCTGCTGGCGATCTAGATAATGACACCGACGACGACATGGACGAAGATCCTGTAGCCAATGTGGATAATAGTAATGGAAGAATTCAGAGGAAGAAGAGGGATAGGAAGCCAATAAAAGCTCGTTCTCTCAAATCTCTTCTTTGTGTAAATTAAATCCAAGGAGGCCAGACGACGACATGAACGAAGATCCTGTAGCCAATGTGGATAATAGTAAGGGAAAAATTCAAAGGAAGAAGAGGGGTAGAAAGCCGATAAAAGCCCGTTCTCTCAAATCTCTTCTTTGTGTAAATTAAATCCAAGGAGGACACAATCCCAAATTTTAGTTATTGCTTACCAGAGTCTGCTTAGTTGTTGTAAAATTGTGGTGTTGCTTCTGTAACATTTTCATCTTTAGTCTCATATTTTCTATAAATATATGTTCTGTTTGATTTTAATTTAGTAATCTTTTCATAATTTGTTTTTTTGTTTCATCTAACAATTTAATATTTTGGTTATAAAGCTACAGGCCATGGTGGTGGTGGTGGAAGGAGAAATGGAGATGAAGTAGGAAAGAAGAAGAAGTTCCGGTTCGCGACGGACTTCGTCGAGCCCTCCTCGAACAACGAGGAGTACCAGCGGAATTAAACCTCTTATAGAGTTCCTCAAATTGTTAATCATAATAACCTTTCATGATAATCCTTCAAACGGCTAGTAGATTCTTTGCTAGTCTCAAAATTTATTTGTCTTTCCATCTTCCTCATTTTTTGTACTTTTCTCTTACTATATATACAATAGTTTTCTTGTTTCAACTATTATTTATTCTGAAATGCATATAATAGTTTTCTTATTTTATTTTGTAGTACTGGAGAAAGATGTCTACTCATATGGAATATGTAGATGACGTAAAAGATTGAATGCCAGCTCCAAATGAAATCTCCATTCCGCGTATGATGCGCAGGTTTGAAGAACAACTGTCGAAGATTTCAGATCAACTTGTTTCGATCAATTCTAAGTTTGGTTCAATCGAAATTGAACAAATGAATATATCTTAGCGTTTGGAAAAAAGATGGAAGAATCTTCAGCTTTGAAGAAGGCATCTTCATCTGGAGTAATTAATAATGTGGAGGAGGTTTTCGTTGAATCTTTCGATGAGGAGGACGTACTGCTAAAAAAACATGATAAAACAATGGACCGAATTCTCGAAATGTATCCTCAAGAAGAAACTGACTTTAGCAGTTCTTCGAAAAGAATGCGAGGAAATTTAGATCCGGTCACACCTTTGAAAAGTTTAACAAGAACTTCAACCTCAAAGCCTAGCCACTGTACTAGTATTTCTTCGAGTTTTTATGACTATATTTTTACGGATGATAGACCTGACAAGTAAGTAATATGAGTTTTCATTTAATTCCAACATTTTTTTTTTCCTTATCTATTCGTTTCTTTTCTTAGTGAAATAATATTATCTTGCAACAAAATCTATGTGTCTCGAGCTGAGATGAAGTCCTTAGCTCCAGAAACGAGAATTAAAGATGGGGTATGTATAGATAGTATATTTTTTCTTAGATGCCATCTATGTTTACTTCGATTCCATCGTTGATATTTTTAATGAGATACTCAGATTGTAACCCTTGTCTCTGCTCTTCTCACCGCGGAGGAACGGAAAAGAACTTTCAATAAAGCTAATGTATGGTATTGACCAATAAGGTTAACGGTGAGTGAGCATTTTATTCTTCAATGATTATGCATTAACAATTTTCTCGTTTGTTTGTCCTTCGTAATGTATTAATTCATGTGTATGTAGAGAGCAAGGTTACCTCAATCTGACAAACAACTTCATGAAATATGGAAGAAGTACAAATATTTCCAGGATTATATGGGATCTTTAAGCATTTGTAACGAGGTATTAATGTATTTTTGTTTAAATATTAATCCTAATTTTCTAAAAATTTACTAATTTGTTTTACCTAATTAATTCTGATTCAGATATACATACACATTCTTTTGTCTGACCACTATACTCTTGCAAGAGTTATGGTTAAAACAATGATTGTTGAAATTTGGGACACACTTGCATCTACAGATGAGCCGATTCAACACAAATCAGTCATAAAAGAAATAGTAAGCTCATATTCATCAATTTTTATGAATTGCGTACAATATCTGCGGTATACTAATACATATTGTATTATGGTAATTGTAGCTTTCAGATTTGGATCTCTTTCTCGAAGAAGAGATTTTGAAGTTGAGAGATGCTAGGTTCAACTTTTTTACTTTTGCCATAAAACGTCGTCCTTATGTTCCCCGCCAAGGCAATACATTTGATTGTGAAATTTTTGTAATTGTATTCATGAAAGATGAATGTAGTCTGGACTCCCGTTCTCTCAATGTAAGTCTAAAAATATGTCGTCAAAAACTTACACTTTTTAGAGTAATATTTTTGATGTTATGTTTGTTATATGCAGTTTGATTCGGGAATGGAAAGACGCAAAGTTGCTGAATGGATTGCAACTTCAGAGCACAATGAAGTACTATCCATGTTGCACAACAATATAATATAATTAAGCAGAAAGGAGTCCAAACTAAAATGATTGAATATGGAAGACAATAAATATTTTTTCTTCTTCTTTTATCTAATGTATTATGTTTATTTGTTTTGTTGAGTTATAATGTTCTTAAAATATGGGATAAAAATGATATCAAAATATTTATTTGTTTCATAATCTTGCTTCCATATAATTCTAAAATATTCTAACCTGTGCCTATGACCCTCTGGGTATACCATCTCTTCGTGCTAAAGTGATTTATGCCTCTGACCCTATGTATAACAACAGAAAATTTATAAAATGCCCAAAAACCGCAAAAGTTTTATGAAAAAACCCGCTGCAAAATAACATTTCATCGCGTTCCCAGAATTAGCTAAAAATATATAAAAGGGTATGGCATGACCTTATTGCCCTTCTAATTTTTTTAAAACACTCACGAAACCTACTTTTCAAAACCAAAAAGTTTATATTCTTCCTCTTCTTCCATACGCTGCTCCTTTTCGTATCTAGGTTTTATCCTCCAAAATCTTCAAACCCTATTTCAAAAACTCGTCAGTGACTCTCCATTCGCAATCTTCACACCATGTCGCAAACATCAGCATCAAATGGAACCCAAGTTAGAGAAGAGGGAGAAGATGTAGATATGTAAGAAGAGAGAGCTGTTGTGGAGAGATTTAAGAAGGTTGCACATGAGACATAGGCTAGTAATCAAGAAGGAGGGCAAAAAGAAGGTATAACTATAAGTTGTGTTCATGATTCTGTTAAGACAACGGAAGGAAATAGTCATTCTTCATCTTAATACAACGGAGGGGTATAGTCATTCTCCGTGTTAAAATGCAGGAGAATGGCCATTCTTCGTGTTATATTGATGGAGAATGACCATTCTCCTTGTTAAATTGAAGGATTAATTCCATTCTCCGTGTTGACTTGACGGAGAATGGCCATTCCCATGTTAAAATAAAAGGGAACTGCCATTCTCCGTGTTAAAACCACGAAGAATGGCCATCTCCGTGTTAAAATGTTGGAGAATGGTCATTCTCCGTGCAAATATTACGGAGAATGGCCATCTCCGTGTTAAAATGTAAGAGAATGGTCATTCTCCGTGCAAATATCACGGAGAATGTTCATTCTCCGTGCAAATATCACGGAGAATGACCATTATCCGTGTTAAAGTCATGGGGAATGACCATTCTCTGTGTTAGATTTACGGAGAACAGTTGACAGAAACCTAATTTTACCTTTTTTGTAGAAAAAATGTCAGAAATAAAGATTCAAGAGTTTTCTGTTCTTCTTTTAAGACGATGCAAACTCTTATGGATGACATCAAAGAAGATGGCGGCCGTTTGCCCGAGCCAGTTATTGATTCTTTAAAGAATACTGGTTTCTACAATTTTGTCGAGGTATTCTACAAAAACAAAGTTCGCACTCAAGAATTGGCCAAGGTTTCAGAAGGTCTTGAGAATTTGATAGGAACTTATGTGGAAGACAAATCTGGTATCGGATACTTTCAACTAAGTACTACTGTTAAAATAGCGCCGAGTGGCAGCCATTTTCGGTCTACCGCTGAAGGATGATAGTGAGGATGATGCTAATTATAGAAGATTGATAATAGAAAAACAACAGCAGCCTACACCACCAGCATCGTTGAGGCTATGTAGAGATCACTTTACAAGATTGTTGGCTAATTCTAAGGGCAAACACTCAGAAGTCACGAATAAAGAAGTGAGAGAGAAGTTCTTTGAATTGGTACAACAGCTTCGTGGCGGAGATAACATTGTTAATCTAGATGATTTGGCCAAGCTAATAATCTTCCACTTGTGCCAAACAGTATTCTTCACAAAGTCCGGCGGTTCAAATTTGCCGTACAGATTCTTGGCCTTGGTAGACAGCATATAATTTATCAACAGAATATGCTGGCCAAGGTTAATCTTGGAGTATGTCATAGAGAGCATCAAGAGGACTATAAGTAAAACTTAGGGGAGATTACTCCGATGCATACTCCAAAATGGAAGGTTGCACAATATACTTCCTCTATTGGTTTGTGGAACATAGTATGCTTGTGGAAAGGAAGTCCGCACTAATACGTGAATATCAGAGATTTTACACATGGAATGGGTACAAAATCTCGATCTTTCTCAAACACGAATATCATATTAAATTTAGATCGAAATAGATATTCAAAGATTTGGTTATAGTTGTCGGAAAAGAGGAAGGCCACCTAGAAGAGGATGTAGAAATACGAGAAGAATATACATTTGAGGGAGAGGGACACCACCAAACTGGTGGAGATGAGGATGCTGAACAAGAGAGACCCCAACAACTTGGAATGAACACCGTGATGGAGGGGTCGGTGCAGAAATTGGAGGAGTTGAGAAGAGAGAAATCTCAGGTTCTTGCTGAGAATAAAAAACTTAATGAAAAGCTTAGAGAGCTAGAGGCACAAGAAGCCCAACAACGTCCAGTCAACGTTGTGATGGAGGGCTCGGTGTATGAATTGGAGGAGTTGCGAAGAGAGAAATATGAGATTCTTGCTGAGAATGGAAAGCTTAGAGAAAAGGTTAAAGAGCTACAGACACAGGATAAAATTTTCTCTTTTTTTGAAGTTCTGATTTGTAATTTTTCGTGTTAGAATGCAGAAGAATGGACATTTCCCGTGTTAAAATAACTACCACGAAGAATGGCTATTCTCTGTGGTAATATCACGGAGAATGGACATTCTATGTGTTAAATGGAAGGAGAATGGCCGTTCTTCGTGTTAATAAGACGGAGAATGGTCATTTCCCATTTTAAAATACAGGAGTTGCATTATACGTCGCGCACGAAATTTTATTTTTCGTAATTGCTTGACGAGTGCGAATATGTGCGAGCGTACATATTTTTGAAAAAATATTTTTCTAGTTTCAAAATAATATATATATTAATTATTCTTGCTATCGAACCAAAATTTTCTAAGTTTGCTATTTAATTATAAAAGCCTTTCGTTTATAACAGTTATTAATGTAAATAATATTCTTCGTGCATACATATATTTCATAAATATTTTGTTAGTTTATTTTTAAATAATAATGTAATTTTCAAAATCATTATTATAAGTATTTTAGAAAATATATTTTAAAATTATTGTGGCAATTTAAATCTTTGATTAGATTTTATGGATTTGATTTAAATAGTTTAAATTTAAATATAGAATTTATAGTTAATTTGAGTCTAGATTATCTAGATTTAAATTGGAATTGGATTTGGATTGTTGTTGATTAAATTGATTTAAATTAATATGCAATTTACCTATGGGACATTCAAAACCCCCTAGTCCTTATCCTAATGGGATTCCCACCTCCTATAAAAGGAGAGGTACTTGCCTTCTTTTTCCATGAATTCTCCACAACCATCCACAAAATTCCCCACCATCCACATCATTGCGTGTATCGTGTCCGTGTTCCCAACCCCCATCCACTATTTACTCATTGTACAAGTACATTGATTTTTCTGCGTCCGACAACCCCGGACGTCAAACCCATTCCGTGTCTCGCAGGATACCTCTCCCGACCCCTCTGTTGTGTCGGACACACCCCGACACAAACGAATCCCTAAATCTATCTCTAAGCCCTTTCCCGGTTCACCCCGATCCCTAGCCGACCCCGTCATCAACTGCCACCTCGGCCACCCCCACGACTGTCCTAGCCACGCACAGCCGACCTTCAGTCGTAGCCACCTTCGGCTCCTCCCTGGACTAACCCCTCACCAAGCTACCACCACCCCTGTGGCCATCACCGCCTTGGCCTCCACCCACTAGAACACCCGTCGCCACCACGGCGCTATCCCCATCGCCAACACCACCATCGCCATCACCCTCACCATCATATCCCGACCCCGACCAGCTGAGCCATCCGACAAACCCTCACCACCGACGCCACAACGGGCGACCCGTCAGCAAAGCCACTACCCGATCCCACATCCCGACTAGCCGCCGCCAGCCTCCGTCTCCGCCACAAACCACCGCCAGCCACCTCATCCTCTCCTCACCACCAAAATAACCCCCATCGCCACACCACAGCCACCACCATCATTATGACCACCGCCACCAGAATCCCCATAAATAACACATAAAACCAGCCCTCACCTGAGTCCTCCGTCGAGCCCGACCAAGCCCGACGATGCCTCCCCGCCGTGCGTCACAGGAGACGACCACCACCACCACCAGTACCCTTCCCCGAGCACCGCACCATCCTGATGACAACTTCCATGGCCAGCGCCCTCCGCCTCGATCGCCGTCGGAGCGGTGAAGCCCCGCCGGACCATCGATCCCCTCCGCCTCGACCGGGTGGCCGCCATGGCCGAAGCCTCCGCCCCCTTCTTCTCTCTTCTTCTCCGTCTCCCTATCTCTCTCTCGTGCTCACTCTCTTCCCTCTCGCTCCTCTCCTCTCCCGCTCTTCTCCCCCTCTCTTCCCTCTCACTAATTTCCTTATCTCTCTCCTTTACTTAAATTTTTGTAGCTGTTCTCTCGAATGGAGAGCCAACTCAATGCTAATTTTTTAAATTTCTTTTTATTTCTTTCCTTCTTTTTTGATTGTTTTGTTGTTTAGTGTATTTGTTTGCTTTGGAGTAATTTTTATATTGTATTTATTTATTTTTATTATTGACATTGGTGTTAACTGTAGCTTTTTATGTATGACTATTATTATTATTATTGCCATATTTTAATTAGAGATCTGTAAATGAAATTAGAAATTTAATATATATTATTATAGTTTTCTAAAATAGCTTTGACTTAAATGTTTAGTTTTAAAACCCTAAATAAATTTTCTAGATTTTTAATATTACCTAGAAATATGTTGACCCATAAAATGTAGTTTGCAAATTATGAAATAAATTCTTAGTATTTTTCTCTTCAATATTTATCTAAAGTATTTTTAAATTATAAAATATAGATTTTTACCTAAACTCATATCTTAACAACCTTAGAGTTTTAGCCCAATCGATTTTCCATATTTTTCAAGTATTTATCAATATATATATATATATATATATATATATATATATATATATATATATATATATATATATATAAACTAATAATTATAGTTTTCAAGGATTATAAATAGTTTCTAAAATCATATATACCTTATTTTAGCCGATTTCCTTCGATTATCATCCTGTCCGTAGCTGGTCCCACTATTCCTATTCCATTGTCAATCATGTACTACCTTATGTCCACCCTAACCAATTTGACCCTTCTGGATCCAATGAAACTGTCCGTGCCACCATCAGATGTCATCTTATATAGTTGTTACCCAAAGTCGTAGTTCGTGCCACATTGATCATTGCAGTACATCAGGCGTCCTACCAGACAAGACACCTTACTATTTGCTGTTTATTTATTTTAGCTCATATTTCATGCATTACTCATTATTTTCTTTATGCAAAATAAACTGTGATACATGGCATAACTTGTTAGAACTTATTTTTCAGTTATATTTCCTGCTATGTATTATTTTTCTTACACATTAAACCTAGATTTAAGGGACCACCTTGTGTGTTGCATTCATTTGGCCTTGACACATTGTACCACGAAGTTGTGTGTCGTATGTAGAACACGAACGTGCGTGATTGGCTGGCCACCAGTACGTATAAGCCGTGTGATAGGATTAACCGCTAATAGAATTGCATGCTAGTTTGACTTAGCGGTTATAGAGGTTTTCTGTTGTGGATACAACATATAGGCATTGGGCGGGGAGGACAATTCCTTAGCGTATGGGCTACTATGCACTTTTTTTTGTGACCCGGATGCTCCTCTGGAGATACGAGGTTGATGATCCATTGATTACTGACGGCCACTGGCGTTCTGCGGAACGTTATGCTTTTATTGATTGGGCCTCTGGTGCCCCAAGGGGGACCATGTCGATCCCATTTTAGCCAGGACCCATGCGTAGGAAGAATTGTTCTTAACTATATTTCACTTAGAACGGTTAGGCTCATTTATCCGTTAGGTACGAGTACTTTTGGTTTGGGTACTTGTATCTGACCGTGATTTGGAACAATAACTTGTCGTAGATTAGTTTGCCACATCTTGTCCTTGTTTGGTTGTAGGTGTGGCTTACTACTCCGATGAGAAGGTATTGAACCTTGTTGGGGTCCGGATACCATATTAGATTCGTGACTTGGAAAGATACTTCATCGTGGGTTAGTGTGCCATCTTCTGTCCTTGTTTGGTTGGAGGATGGTACGCTAGTTCAATGGTGTGTATTGGACCATGTTATAATTCAATTAACTTATTTATTTGAGCAATTTATATTCAGTTATATTGGCATGATATTATGTGTCTTGTTACGTCCCTCTGAGGACCTGGTTATCTCCCCAGGTGTGTGTTCGTGTCTTCCGCAGGTATTCTAGTCGAGATCGTGGTCTTTTCCACTTATTTGAGGATGACGTGTCTTGGATCTATCCTGCTACCTTCGTTATTTCTTTTGTATATCATGTACCTCTTTCTTTTATTTTGTTGGTAGTGGATGTGTCTCCACCCAACATATTGTATCAAGACAATTCATTATCATTATATAAAATCTTTTATTCTTTTATTTTGTGTGGATGAGATTAGTAATGATTATACTGCATTTTATAGCTTACGTATATTTATTATACGGCTGGCATGTCTACGTTTCTAGTCCTACGTATTTTGGGACTGGGGCATTACAGTACTAGATTCATATCATATTGATTGACATCATATATTTCATTGTTGTTTATTTTATTTCAGTACAAATAATCGAGCAGCTCAGAGAAACAAATAAAAGGCTCGTTAATGAGAAAAACGAGCTTCAAAATAAAGTTAAATCGTTGAATATTGAAGCCATTGAAAAGGATACAAAAATCTCTGATCTCGAAGTCATTGTTGTAGCATTGCAGCATGAGGAGACTCAAGCAGCTGCTGAACTTGCTGTTCCAAAAAAAGTCAAAAGAAGTTGAGGATCGGGGGGAAAGAGGTCCAGAAAACCATCAGCAGCATTAGCCGATGAAGATGTTACTCCCTTGGAAAAGAATACAGTTAGAGAGGATAATAAAAAGTGAACGATGAATGCCGCTCCGAAATCCAGAAAAGACGCCAAAATAGCTGAACTAAAGATGAAGAGTGTCATACTATGGGAATGTGATGAACTCGTACTTTGGATGGATGCGAATGAAGAGCTGAATAAGCATTACATCGACATCGTATTCACTAGAAAGATGAGTCCAAAGTATGTATTCTGAACTCGACCAATCTTTGTCCAATTCATAACGGAGAACAACCATTCTCCGTGACAGTTGTCCAGAGAATGATCATTCTCCATGTCAGTTGGACGGCGAATTATCATTCTCCGTGTCTGTTGGACGGTGAATGACCTTTTTTCTTTTCTTTCTAGACTTTTTTCACAATTATGTCCTGAGAATCTCTATTAATTTAATCTAAACTAAATTTATGTGCAGTGATATTGTATACTTGAGTGTGCCGAAAGAGGGTAAAAATGAAGTTAAAATCCAGCTGTCGGTAATAGACATGCAAGACATACTCAACTATGAAGACATGAAGGCTGGCATACTCAACCTAATAATAAGGAAGCTGAGAGAAATTCAAGGCTATACAAGAAGGTATGCCAGTCAAGTTCAAAGGACGTGCAACATAAGTGGTCTGCATTTTTGATGCCCCACACATTGGTAAGAATCCAAACAGAAAAATCCATATTCATGTGTACACCGATAAAAAATGACATAAAAAATTACTCATGATATTGTATTTTATTTTTGGAAAACAGAACATCGTTGAACGTCCATTGAACCAGAAGCAAAAGTCGACGCCCTTGACACTTTCAAAACAGATGTAGAAGATTTCGTCATGGGTTTAGAGGACGACATAGAGTTTCTATTCATCCCACTCTTTAATGTATCCATCAAACACTATACGCTGCTCACATTCAACTTTATCTCCTACGACTGGACACACTACAACTCCTTGAGGCAAACCACATATGAAAATGTCAAGGTAGATGCAGAATTAATGAAGAAGACCTTAGAGCCTATCGTCAGGAGGAAAGTTGATATGATGAGGGAGAGATGTCCGACGAAGATGGAGTATGAGAGCACAGTGCTGAATTATTATCCACGATGCCTGCAACAACAGGCACCCAACTGCCTCTTGTATACGACGTATTATATAAAAAGCTTGATGACTACTCTCTTCGAAATACCGAGAGGAAATGACGATAAAACTCACCAGAAGATTACAATGATGAGGTTGGAATGGGCTAAGAAGTTGCTTTCAAACGAATATGTAACACTACCAACCTAGCAATGACATTGTAAAACAACAATATAATTGGGTAAGGAACTTCTTTCTATATCATCTGTTTGTTTTTTATTCGTCTGCATCTTTTGTAACGTCTGGTCTGCTCTGTCTTTTATAATAGAATTATTTTTGAACTACATTTACATTGTTAAAACCACGGAGGATGGCCATTCTACGTGTCAAAACCACAAAAAATTTAACTTTTATTTACATATGAAAGTCTGAACTACTACATAAAATCCTACTACCAAGAAAAAAGCCTAAAAGCAACAGCTTCGACATAGTATGGGTTGGAATCACTTCATCGTCAATATGCGTAGGCGTAACATCGTCAGAGCAAATCACTCCATCGTCCGACCCCGATCTTTGGATGCAACAGGCACCTTCAACAGCCTGTGGCTCTTCCAGCATAACAAAAACTGGGCCGCTGCGATCCTGAACCCAGTAACCAATATCATGGCACACAGTCGATGAAGTGCACGAACACGGACAGTCCACTCGGCACATCTTAGTCTTCTGATGAAGTGCACGAACACGGAACACCACGCATCGTCAGAGCAAATCACTTTATCGTCAACGTGCATTGACGGAACACCGTGCACAGTTAGAGCGAATCAACGTGCGGACGCTTCGACAGAGTGTGGGTTGGCAATCAACCCAAACCCTGGGGCTCTTCCAGTAACCAACATCATGGCACAGAGTCAATGAAGTGCACAAACACGGACAGTCCACTAGGCACATCTCAGTCTTCTGAAGGACTTCACCACCAAAGCTTCTTCGAACGAGAAGATCGACAACCCACAGGAAAGCATCTTGCCAAGGCGGGGGATCGGTTGAGTCCATCTCCATAAGAAAAACTAAGTGAGATGAGAACAAACTCTCCCTACACTACTGTCATTTATAGGTAAAGACAACTCGTACTCATGCACCAAGTGGCAGTCACTTCGAATTCAATTCAATTAATTTGTATTAATACCAATGCATCTGCCTCTTCACAAGAAAAGCTAAGTAAGACGAGAACAAACTCTCCCAACTACTGCCATTTATATGCCATTAATACCAATGAATCTGCCCCTTCGAAATCTTCCAAGTCAACACCATTCTCCGTGTACTGATGCGCCCAATGGAGCACTGGCCAGTGCGCCCGTTAACACTATTCTCCGTGTTAAAATCATGGAGAATTACCATTCTCCTTGTTAAATTGACGATAAATTGCTATTCTCCGTGTTAGAATGTAGGAGAATGGACATTCTCCGTGTTAAAACAACGGAGAATGTTAATTCTCCATTTAAATAACACGAAAAATTGCCATTCTCCGTGCTAAAAGGACGGAGAATGACCATTCCTCTTGTTAAATTGACGGAGAATTAACATCATCGTGTTAAAATTGACTGAGGATTACCGTTTTCCTTGTTAAATTGATGGAGAATTGTAAAAAAAAAGTTGATAATTAAGTCAACGATGGTTCATTTGATTCTATTTGCTCTTTGTCGCTATCTCGCTTCCGTACTGTACAATTACAAAAATTGTGACCCGATTTTCTACAAACTCTACAAATTCTAGGCTTAGGGATAGTCTGACTTACTTTAGGCTGGCTTGATTTCCCTTGAGAAGGCCTTCCTTTTGTTGCTACCGGATTTGGCTCTTTAAAAGATTCATGCACTCCATGAACTGTATCAGCTACCATTTTTTCTTCTTCACCAATATCGGTCACCATTTTTTTCAACTCCATCAGAACAGATGACATCAACTCCGTTCTCTTCTCTTGAATTTTGCTTATTTTTTACAATAATACGTAAACAGATTAACTTGTTCATTAATACCACCATACCTTCTGCTCTCAATACTGTCTGGGTGTATGAATCTTCTTTCTGCGCCAGGTCCGGAGAGATAATTCTGTTTGCAATCCTTGAGCCAACGAGTTTTTATCAAGTTCTTTGTAATATCTCCCAATTGCAATCTCTTTATTGCTGAAAAAATATGGCTACAAGGAATCCCCTTAGTCTCCATCCACAAGCAGTCACAGTTTATGATATTGTCGGCCCGATCAGATATAACCTTCCGGTTGATACTGTTTGGCGACATATACTTTTGGATAGTGCAAACTTCTGCATCTCTTATGATGTGATGGTGGAGAACAGTATATGTATCAGAACGTGTGATTTCCTTCCCTACCTCTATAAACATCGTTTTAGTATAAATTATGGCAAATTTATCTTCTATTTCGGCCATGCTAGTTTGCTTCACAACTGGTGTTAAGAGTTTATCATTGATATGCTTACTTATCTGGCCGTAACGTAAGGCCGCCAAACCGTGCTCACAATTTTGAAGGGCCTTCCATAGTGGCAGCTTCTCATTCAAATTTTTTTTCAGAAATGCGTTCACAGATTCACATCTATTTGTTGTAGTAGAACCACCAAAATAATTTTCACGTAGGAATGTGTCAGCCCATCGTTCCCTCGTTCTGTACAATACAGTGGTCCACTCATTGTTCTCTACATTATAATCCCTTAGCATCTGCTGCCAATGATTTTTAAATTCTTCGACTGAATAGTACCTGTTTAGAAAACATGGACAGTAACGAAAGTTTTAATATTGTAACAACAATATATTTCAAAGTAAAGTAGCAAGTGTGCGATGTACCTTTTAATCAGAATACTCAATTCATTTACAAAACCATCTGGGTGTACATGTTTGGCTGAATCTGTTTGCCATTGATTATCAAAAGAACAGAACAGTTTTATGTGAGGACTAGACTTTGATTCACAATACAAACTCGCTCCTACAAAGAGAGCCTAGGAATAAAATCTAGGAAAAACAATCTAAGTACAATTATTTAGTTTTTCCGGGGGGTGACGATAGAGACTCGGAAAAGTGATATAAACTCTGCCTTACTCCTTGGACGTTCGGACGTAGCATCTGCTCTGGCGAAGAAATGCTCTTTGTGTGTACGGGGGTTGCTAGTCTCTCTGCTCGGGCTTTGTACGTATCACTCTGTCTCTTTTGCAAAGGAATAATCCCCTGCTATTTATAGGGCTTTGTGATAAGTAAGGTGTACAGTAATTGCTCCTTGAAAAATAGGCGGTTAGGAATTGGTTAAGATTAGCCTTGATCTTGTTTGTTGGAAATCAATCTGGACTGTTTATGTTGATTGCAATAAATCTGTATTGTTTGTTGAAAATCGATCTGGACAGTTATGATGATTGCAATAAATTTGCATTGTTTATTGGAAATCGATCTGGGCAGTTATGATGATTGCAATAAATTTGCATTATTTATTGGAAATCGATCTGGGCAGTTATGATGATTGTAATAAATCTGCATTGTTATGATTTGTTGGTTGCTGAATCCGAGTGGATAAGTCTTAGTCAAACTTCTGCCACGTGTCCCAACTGTCATTTATGTTACGAGCCGCATGAACGGGGCGTCCTGGCAGAGCCGCATGAGTATAGTCTGTTAATTGAGCCGCATGAGGGTGGCCTCACAATCGAGCCGCATAAGGATGGCCTCACAACTGAGCCGCATGAGGGTGGCCCCACAACCGAGCCGCATGAGGATGGCCTCCAACTGAATCGCATAAGGATGGCCTCCAACTGAGCCGCATAAGGATGGCCTCCAACTGAACCGCATAAGGATGGCCTCCAACTGAGCCGCCTGAGGGTGGCCCCCAACTGAACCTCATGAGGCTGGCCCCCACAACTGAGCCGCATAAAGGTGGCCTCCATAACTGAGCCGCATGAAAGTCTTTGAAGCGATCCGCATAATGAACTTTGGAATTGGTGGATTGTGCCAGCCAAAAAGATTTTTCTCGTCTCTCTAGGGGCACGTCATTATGTCAGAGTCATCATTTTACCTTTATGTCAGAGCTGTCAATTACTCGTGTCAGAGCTGTTGCATTGCGTCAGATCATTTAATGAGCCAGCTGCACTGAGTAGTTATGACCAGCTGTAGAGGCCTATTTTTGAACCGCATAGGGCCACGTGGCTTTTCTCGAGCCGTATGGAGCTATCGGGGCCTTTTGATCCGCATGAAGCTCTAAGGGTCTTTTGAGCCGCATGAGGCTCTAAGGGACTTTTGAGCCGCATGAAGCTCTAAAGAATGTTTGAGCCGCATGAAGCTCTTAGGGACTTTTGAGCCGCATGAGACTTCCTCTGTTTTTGAGCCGCATGGACTTTCCTGTTCTTTTCCATGCTTTTACAAGACCACCTTCAAACTTTTCAATTTATAAAATTGAAATATTTTGAATAAGAAGCATGGCTATGTTCGCATAAGCTCTTCTTGCCGCATAGACTCCTCTGGCCGCGTAGGATGTTCTGGCCGCATAGACTGCTCTGGCCGTATAGACTGCTCTGGCCGCATGGCTTTGCTCTGGCCGCATGTTGTCCTTTATGCCACGTAGGCGTCTCATTGATTGCTCTTGATTTGTTTTGATTTAAAGCCATCTTTTGGATAGGATCCCAAGAGTCGGCATTAAATATTTTAGATTGCCTTGATGATTCTGAGCACTCTTTTTTGCATGAGAGGGGATAAAATCCCAAGAGTCGATTTTGTCTTCTAGACAGCACGTGGTTCAAAGCGTCCATCGATCTACGAGCCCCCTGTCCGCCTATAAATATGAGTAATTTTTAGAGATAGACCCTTTACTTTCTTCTCTTGTTCAAGCCTTTCTTGCCCTAGTTGCCGTCGTCTTCTCCTTCGATCACCGATGGCTCCCAAAGCTTTCTCTAGCGTCGCAGCGAAGGGTAAAGGAGCAGCTTCCTCGTCGACTGAGGCGCCCACAGTTCATCCCGACGTCTATCCCGCCATTGATGGTTAGGATATTGGAAGAAATTGTAGAAAAACCTAACCATCATGGCTACGCCAAAATTTTATGTGCGGGCCTTCTTCGTCTTCATTGAACTGTTCAAGTTCATTGTGATGAATTCGCATACTGTGCTGCATGTACCGCATGTACATCTCATGTCCGAGCCGCATGGGGGTATGTCCCATGTTCGAGCCGCATGAGAATCGTCTTGTGGCCGCATAAGCACATTACAAACTGGGCCGCATAAGCTCCCTTTGAAAAGCGCCGCATAAGCTCCCTCGAACTGTGCCGCATAAGCTCACTTGAACTGGGCCGCATGAGATTCCGCTAAATAGAGCCGCATAAACTCATCTGAACTCGGCCGCATGAGACCCCGCTAAACAGAGTCGCATAAGCTCATCAGAACTCGGCCGCATGAGACCCCGCTAAACAGAGCTACATAAACTCATCTGAACTCGGCCGTATGAGACCCCGCTAAACAGAGTCGCATAAGCTCATCTGAACTCGGCCGCATGAGACCCTGCTAAACAGAGCCACATAAGCTCATCTGAACTCGGCCGCATGAGGACCCATTTAAACAGAGCCGCATAAGCCCCATTAAATTGAGCCGCATAAGGACCCGCCTGATCAGAGCCGCATAAGCTCGAAAACACTAAGCAGTTCTCCCTGGCCATCTTCTAACTTGTTTTTTTGTCCCTTTTTTTCAGTAAATTTGCCAATCAATCCTGCGGGAGAACCTTTGGTGGGTCGCGTCCAATCTGCTGTGGGCTATAGGTTCGACCACATAGTCGAATACGTAGTGAACCAGCTTCCAAAAGACGAACCTGTGGAGAGGCTGGGAGACATTAAAAAGCAGTCCTTCTTCTTTATCTCGGGGATGATGAACTCCGGGCTGCTGGGGGGCAAACACTTGAAGCCTGCGTTCCTCTTCGGGGATGCCTTAACTGTAAAGAATCCCAAGTTCTGGACATATCTGAGAGTTGGAGTTTTACTTCTGACGGGATGGCGATCCATATTCCTCAGATGGAGCGTCACTTCCTACTATCGTGGTTCAACATGTTGCCCATGGACAGGAAGATGGAGGATTCCTTGACTCATACCCGGAATGGGATGATTGTGGGCAAAATTTACTATAACAATAACCTGCGGTCAGTATACGTGGGCAGGGTACCGGTCAGCCGCTACGTGATGTGGTTGGCCCCGGACAGTTTTTTGAATGTGCAGGGTCCCAACTTCAAGTTCTCTCAAGCTGACACCTTCCTGAACCAGCTTGCTCGGAAGGGGTCCTATCCCGTTGGCCGGTTGTCGCTACCGAGTTGGATACACCCCCTCCTTTCGTGGACCAACCTGTCCACGTAGATCGTACGGAAATATGAGACTCTCCTGCACGAGATTGGACTCTACCATACTATCCGGGGTACCTATTACGGCTTGCCCATAAACAAGAAATTGTTCATAGCTCCGTTGGAGATGTACAACTGCCGTACAAGGACTTTCTTTACACCCGTAGGGGAGATGGAGCTTGCTCTGCACGAGATGCATGACGTCTCCAAGCTGTCTAGGGGAGATGAAGTCTTTGAGGTGTATACCCCGACGAACGAAGAGTTCGAGGATTTGGAGGAGAAGTTCCCGGGCTTTGTTACCGTCTACCGGGAATTGATGTGTCATCACAGCACATGCCAGCAGCTGTCGAAGAAAAAGAACGACAGCTCGGAAGGGAACCTTTCGCACACAAAGGCCTGGCTCACTTATCTTTTTAAGCTCGGTGCCTCAGGTCGGGTTTCTCCCCGAAGTCCTCTAACTCGGGAGGAGGTGCAGGACCAAGTGTCAACCGCCAAGAGGGTGAGAACCACCGGTGACAGGTTCGGGAGTAAATCAGACTCTTTTGCTTATTTTTATCAAGACACTCAGCCGTTGTCCGAAAAGGCTCTTCTGGCCGGATTCCTGATGGTGTGGCTACGGAATTGTGTAGTTTCAGGAGGGACTGGTTCTATTGAGAGGATCAGTCGCAACTTTATCCTCCCTGCTGTAAAGCTGGTCTTCGGGGTCAGACTAGCTCTTCTCCCGGCCATGGTGTGCAACATACATCGTGGCCTTCGCACTTTCACATCCAAGGCCATCGCTCGTGACATGGCGAAGGACTTTGAATGCATTGAGCTGCCCTATCATTATCTGATGGGGTGGCTGTTAATGCATTGTCGATCTTTGATGAGGCCTGGCCCCGAAGATGGCATAACTGCTGACGATGCTTTTATCTTCCAGTATCGCCGTATGTCTTGGGATTGCGAGACTATGCGTGCCTGTCGGATGGCACTGGCAAGGGTGGACAGATACACTTTTTTTGTGTCTGTCCCTCAATTTACTGCTGAGAAAGTAAGGGCTGTACATCTTGATGGTATTGGGCCTCCCTACTTCTTATCCGACAAGATGCTCCTTTAGCTGTACAATATTCGTCCTTCCCACCTGGTATACCGCAACCGCAACACTGTCTACTTGGAGCCTTACTTGCCTAGTAGGTTTGCCCGACAGTTTGGGTATAGCCAGCTATTTTTGGACATTCCCAGCTCTTGTCTGGGTTTTGAAGGTAGCGTCCTTGACGGTATCAGAGCCTGGCACTACTATAACACGATTCATACCCGTACCAGCTTCTCAGTTCCTGATACTGGGGAGTCAGGAGAGATCTTGTATTTGGCGGCTCTATACCATGTCATGTCGAATAAGCCTCCTATTGATTTTGACCTAGGTACCAGCTTCATTATTGGTACTGGCTTGGAAGAGAAGCCCAAGGGGTCCAAGGCGAGGAAGAAGAAGGAGAACACAGTTGTTGGGTCGGACTCGGAGTCTGCCGACGAAGAGGATGACGAGCATGACCCCGATAACTCTCTTCCTCCCGCAGAAAATGTGGTGGCGGATCAGCCGCCTGTCGTACCTGGTCCTTCGTGCAAGCGAAACAGGCATGAGCCCGTCGTTGGCGGCATAACTTACTCCGTGAAACGGGCTGCATCTAAGCCTCGCGGGCTGCTCATCAAGGAGAGAGACGAGGATGATGCCGTTTCGGAGGTGAATTGAATTACAGCCATCTTCTTCTTTAGCTCTTCTTTTTCCTGAACTATGACCTAATCATTTTTCTTTTCTCTGTAGGTATCAGGAGAAGGGGACTTTCCAGGGCCGGAAGCTGCTTCTGAGGTCGACCCGGCTCTAGCTACTATAGTTAGAAATATGAGTGCCGGGATTATTGTCGCCGAGATTCTCCCAGCGATGGCCGAGGTTCCTCCAATTGTTGACGTCCCAACCCAGGGCGACGTGGTCTCTGCTGAATCCGTCCCCGAGACTGCTGAATTTTAGTCGGGTGACGCTAATCCAGCTGTATCTCCTTCCGGGGCCGCTGGGGCAGATAAACCAGCTGCCTTTGGGTCGGATGTTGCTGGTGAAGAGACTGTGGTGGCTGAGAGCGAACCTCAGCCCCAGCAACTCTCCCCTGGTAAGCTAAGTCAAATTTTGATCAGTGAGGAGGTTCATTTGCTCTATCATCACATCCTTCGGGTTAAGCTGATTGATGGTTGCTCCGGACATACAGGTCCTGCTCCTTTACTGCCAACGACGGACATTATCGGAGGAGAGCTCGCCAGAGGGGATCTGGTGGAAGAGAATATGCCTCCTCCTCCTCCAGCTTACATTGAGGTGCCTCCTGCTGGATCGAGTTCAGGAGAGCAAGCGGCGGAACGGCCGGGACAGGAAGAACTGGTCCCTGCACCCTTCTCTGTTCATGTGGCTCCAGAGATTGACCTTTCTGCCCTGCCGAGTCTCCAGATCCTTCGGACCGTGGAGGAAGAATTGGTCGCTATTCAAGCGTCTTTTCGGTCGGAACTTGTTTTTCTTGTGGCAGGGGCATCAAGTTTCGGTGCCTCTTCTTCGACACTGCCAGCTACCCTTCCTTTGACGCCGTCTTCTTCAAAAATCCTGGATAAATTATCAAAGGATGTGGTTGACAGTTTCTACCGCCACCTGAGGCGAGGGATTGAGACCGCCGTGGAGAGGGGGACTTCTTTTGCCTTGGCCCGTCAATGCGTCCATGGCCAAATTGAACTCCTTAGAACCCTCCCCGGTGGGGCAGGGATAGTTGAGCTCCTGGAGCCCAAATTGCTAGAGGCAGATCAGCTTGTGGCCCAGTTTTATGTACTGCGGCAAGTTGAACTGTCATCAACAATAGATCAGGAGCGGGCCTTCCTCATCACTGCCGTGGAGAAGGTAAGGGCTGCACGAGAAGCGTCCAAGCCGATTATAATAAAGGACCTCCACGATCTCTCTCTGTTGTATGATCAGCTGAGTCGCCGGAGAGAGGATTGCATTGCTCGGGAAGCGGCAGCCTCTCACGGGATAATCGACACGAAGGAGCAGATCCTCGAGCTCTAGAGAAAATTGACTTTCTTGGAATCTGAGCTCGAGGCCTCCCACACGGATAATGAGGTAATTATTTAGGAGGCCGACAAAGTCACCCGAACTTCTGCTGTCTTGGAGCGTGCTCTGAAGAAGCTTGAGGATGGCTGGCAGGCTCACACGCATCTGGAGGATGCAGAGCGGTTGACTCAGGAGGCCGAGCGCCGAGCCAAGCAGCGGTTTGAGCGGTCGACGACCGTACTGAGGGACCGTCTCAGAAAATTATGTATCGCCGAACCATAGTCGACTTTTTCTTTTCTTTCTCTCTTTATGTTTCTTTATCTTTTTGGCATGGACGTGGTCCCAAAGAATGTAGTACTTTTGATTTGATTTGAATAAATAACTTTGCTTGCATCATCCTTTATCTGTCGTGCTTGTACTGCATTTATGTGTTTCACCCACTGGGGGTTTTCTGTGGGCCTATTACCCTTGGCATACCTTGATTTTAGGTACGAATAATAAGTTTGAGAGGGATACCTAGAACAACTCCGCGGTAAGGTGGATATGGACGTTCTTGGTATCGGGCGAAAGAATGCCATGGAATAGCTGGGTTCCAGAGGCATGTGATAATGAGAAAAGAGGCGCATGTACTAGGGGACCTGGTACAGCATTTGTGGTCAACTGCGGACATTTGTGGTCAACTGTGGACATTTGTGGTCAACTGTAGACATTTGTGGGCCTATTATCCTTGGCGTACCTTGGTTTTGGGTACGGATAATAAGTCAAGAGAAAACTAACATACTTACTCAGAAGTAATGAGGACGTGGTAAATATAAGAGTTTCTTCAATGGAGTCTACCTACTCAGAGGTAATGAGGACGTGGCAGGAGTGGACACCATGAAGGGTACATAGAACAACTCAGAGGTAATAAGGACGTGAAAGTTCTACGTGAGGGGTGGTTTGTTTTTGATGGAAGTGAAACAACTCAGACGTGACATCAACGTGGTTGTTTCGGGAAATTTGTGGATCTGTTACCCTATTTATGCACTGAAAGTGCGGGCACTAGATCATGAGAAAGTTGCTCTTTTGGGAAGGAAGTTCAGAGGTATGATCATACATGACTTACTAGCCAGAAGATGCTATATAGATTCATTTGGGATGACCAGAGTGTAAGTTCAACGGTACCTAAGGGCACATAACTTAACAGTCCGGTAGATTAGGAGGATGTCGTTTAGACATAATACTTCTTCAGGAACTTGCCGTTGATGGACAACATGAGCAAGTCTCCATTTTGTTTTGCGAGGCGGTAAGCACTATTGGAGAATACAGCCTCGATGACAAATGGACCTTCCTACTTTGGCTGGAATTTGACGGCAGTTTTGTGAGTCATAACCATCGGCCTCCGAACTGCCAGAACGAGATCGCCCACTTGGAATATTTTGAGTTTAACCTTCTTGTTGAAGGCTCTCGAGATGCGTGCTTGATACAGCTCGATTCATTATTGAGCTAGTAGGCGCTTCTCATCTAAGGCCTCCAACTCTTGTAGCCGACGACGATAATTATCATCCGTCGTCAATCGATAGGCGAGGGTGACGTGGAACGAGGGGATTTGGGTTTCCAGTGGGAGAACTGCCTCACTCCCATACACCAGAGAGAATGATGTATTCCCGGTGGCCGTTCGGACCGTAGTACGATACGTCCATAAGCATTCACCAAGCTTTTCATTCCAGTCGCATTTGTTGGACGATACGAACTTCTTGAGCAGCTTGATTATAGTTTTGTTGAACGTTTCTGCCAAACCATTTTGCCGCCGGATTGTACGGTGTTGAGGCAACATTCTGGATTCGATGTTTGTCATAAAACCGATAGAAGGCGTAGCTTGCGAACTGCGGACCATTGTCGTGGATGATCCTTCGAGGCAGTTCGAAGCGATAGATGATGTGATGCTTGAGGAAGCTGATCACGTTCGATGTCTTTACTTCTGTAAGCGGGACAGCTTTCGCCCACTTGGAAAAGTAATATGTAATTGCTAGTATGAAGCGGTGTCCTCGGGATGAAGGCGGAGTGATCGGACCGATGATGTCCATTCTCTATGCCTCGAATGGCCAGGATGCCACCGTCGGATGTAAGAACTCGAATGGTTGGTGGATGAAATTTGCGTGGACCTGACAGGGTTTGCACTTTCTTGCATAATCTATCGCATTCGCTACCATAGTGGGCCAGTAATAGCCCTTCCGGTGAAGGCGACCTTGTAATTTCAGGCCAGGCTGATGGTCCCCAGAGATGCCGTCATGTGCTTCACGTACAGCTTCTTTGGCTTATGTATTGAACAGACACCAAAGTAGTAATCCATCGTATGACCGCCGATACAGCATCTTTGTTTCTGTATCATAGAAGAATCTGAGAGAACGTCTTCTAATAGAGGTGGCTTCTTTCGGGTTCTCCGGCAAGATACCATAAACTGCGAAGTCGATAAATGGGAACCTCCAATCCGGTGTCTTGTCGACCGTCAGGACAGAATAGCTCTCAGCAAATTGGTCATTTTTCTTGGGACAGACCAACTCATGGCCTATTACGTCCACCAAATGATGAGTATATTTTAGGACCGCCAGGGAAGCGGCCAGTCCTGCTAAGGCGTCGGCTTCAATGTTCCGGAGTCACGGAACATGTTCTATGAAGAACCCTTTCAGAGACGTAATGATGGCGATCGCTACCTGATGATAGGGGATCATGTCTTCGTGACGAACTTCATATGAACCCCGGATCTGATTGACAATTAACTGTGAATCGCCATATGCCTCTAGGTATTCTACCCCCAGTTCTTTTGTGAGTCGGAGGCCGATAACCAATGCGTTGTACTCGGCCATGTTGTTCGAGCAGGGTTCTGTAAGGGAATATGCCCGGTTGATCACCAAGCCAGAGGGATAAATCAGTACCACTCCGACCCCAACGATAATCTTGCCCTTGGGCCCGGTTCTTAAAGCACCGTCGAAGAACATTCGCCAGATGGAATCATCGGAAGCCATGTTTGAATTGGCGACCTCATCTGGAATCTCTTTATATATTCTGGTCGATTCCGAACTTGGATGGGCTGCTAAAAAGTCTACCAGAGCTTGACCTTTAACAGCCTTTTGCGGGACGAAGATCATGTCGTAGGGAGACAATAATATCGCCCAGGTAGCGAGGCGAGAGCTGAGTGTACCCGGCTTGGTCATGAGAACCCTGAGGGGGTTAACTCTAGATATGACATGGATGGTTTGTCCTGTAATCATAGTGTCGTATCTTCTGGATAGCGAACACCAGAACAAGACATTCCTTCTCCACGGCGGTGTATCTATGCTCAGGCCCTATCATCATTCGGCTGAGATAATAGATGGCATATTCATGCCCTGTATCATTGTTCTGTGCTAGTAGAGCACCGAGGGAATGCTCCATCGCTCGTACGTAAAGCAAGAACGGCTTTCCAGCAACCGGGGCCACCAGAATTAGAGGATTTGACAGATATTCTTTGATGTTGTCGAACGCGCGTTGGCACTCTTCATCCCATATGAATGAGACACCCTTCTTCATGGGGTGGGTAAATATTTGACATCACCCGGAGAGGTTGGAGATGAACCTCCTGATGTAAGTTAGCCTCCCTTGAAGGCCTCGGTGTTCACGAAGATTTCTCGGGGGACCCATCTCCATGATTGCCTTCGTCTTCTTCGGATCTATTTGAATTCCCTAGGCAGTAATAATAAAACCCAAGAATTTTCCACTAGATACGCCCAAGAAATATTTGGTAGGATTCATCTTCAAATTGTGCGCTCGTATCAGGTCGAATACCGTCCTCAGATCCTGCAGATGGTCTCCTTTAGAGTGACTTTTGACAGCGATGTCATCAACATAACACTCCACGGTCTTACGCAGGTGATCTCTGAAGATGACACTCATAGCTCTTTGATATGTGGCATCGGCATTCTTTAAACCGAAGGGCATGATGGTGTAACAGTACACGTCAATCGGTGTTCAAAATGATGTATGCTTTTCGTCGTCAGAAAACATCTTAATTTGGTTGTATCCTGAGAAGCCATCCATGAATGACATACGCTTAAAGCCACATGTATTGTCGATCATGATGTCCGTGATGGAAAAAGAAAACTCATCTTTAGGACATGCTTCGTTTAGATTTCGAAAGTCGATGCAAATTCGAATCTTCCCATTCTTCTTGAGGACTGACACAATGTTGGCAACCCAGTCTGGATGTTGCTCCTCCCGGATGAAGCCACTGGCTATCAGTTTGTTGACCACAGCTTCGATGGAGTTCATGATGTCTGGACGGAACCGTCGTTGTTGTTGCTTGACCGGCTTTGCGTCTGAATGAATGTTGAGTTTATGAAATGCAACCTCGGGGTTTAGCCCTGGCATGTCTTCATAGCTCTAGGCGAACACGTCAATGTACTCTCTGATGAGTTGCAAAAGTGCCTTCCGCTCTTCGTCTGTAAGGCTTTTGCTGACGAAGATTGGCTTTAGAGAGGACTCATCGCCGAGGTCAACCTGCATCACCTCATCTTCAGTGGGAGGTTCACAAAGTTTGAAGCGTTTCTTCCACTGTGCATCTAGTTGCCGGACCCAAGGTTCTAACTCAAGAAGTTCGGGTACATCTTTGTCTTCTTCGTAGGCATCAGCAAAGGCCATATTGACAGACAGAGCTTGCCTGAATACGTCCCCAATGCTGACATCCGAATCAGAAGTTGGTGATCCGGTTGAATGTGAATGCCAGTCACATTCCTCATCTGAGCTTTCAGGAGTTGTTGCCGGTGTAACAAAACCTAGCCCACATCTGGTCTTGTTGTAATAATCTCGTGGTTTTCCAGCTAGGACTGGCAACTGCAAAGGTAACCGCCGACCAGTACCATAGTTTAAGCCTGGCGTAGTCTCCAGATCATACCCCTGTTTTTGCATGAGGTACTTGGATCGGGAGCTATACAGATAAAGGGGTAATCTTCCGGTGTCGGGTTCGAGATCAACTTCTTCTATCCTGAAGGGCTGTGGATCATTCTTCCGGCCGAAGATGATTGGATGATCCTCTTCCTCGACTATGAAGCAAGCGTCCTTCACGGGAGTAAGTTGGTTTGCGGTGTAGACATTTGTCACCTGTGTGTGTAGGTGGGTGCCTATACCGTGTTCCATAGCATACATTGTAAAAATCTTATTAAGCTCGAGGTAGTTCAAAGATAGCCCTTTATTGATGAAGTAAGGTATCTTTTTCGGTGGAATTACATCATCTGCGGACGAAACATCAGTGTGAGCAGCCACATACTTGGCCAGCTTTAACTCTTCTTCGGCCACCCCCTGTGTCAATGAAGATTGGGAGGACGACCTGGGCAGCTTAATCATCAGGGGCTCCACTGGTGGAGCAGAACGTGGAGTCATTGGCGCACTAACGACCCCCAGTTTGGTGTTCGGTACTGGGCGGGGAGTTTATGGCTCGCTAGCAGTCCCCGGCTTAGTGCTCGACTGTCGACTCCTTCTGGGAAGACGAATCATCATCGGCTTGACAGAGGGATTGAGCTCCTCTGTTTGTTGCGGGCCAGCTCTCGGCAGCCTGATTGTCAGTGGCTCCGTAGTGGGTCTTGGCGCTTGGCCAGACCTTGGCAGTCGGATTATCATCTGCTCCTTTTGTACAGTGAGCACCGAGAGACTCGTTGTTTCTCTATGCAAAGTGACTGTGAGAGGTGCCGTCTTTCCTGGTTTACGAGGTTGGAGATGGATTCTCAAGGGTTCCTCCGGTCATGCAATTGCCTCTGTCTGCTCTTGAGCATCCTTCTTGATCAGGTGCCTCTTCGAGTTCTCGTACAAGCAGGAATCCGAATAGTAGGATTCGACCCCTTTGAAGGGATCGATGTCAGCGAATTCTGTTCTGACGAAGTCGTGCTTGTCGACGTACTTGATGCACTGGTGCAATATGGAGGGCACGATCATGTAATCGTGTATCCATGGATGCCCCAGAAGAATTTTGTAGGAGGTATCTGCGTCGATAACATAACAGGTTACATCCGACTGAAGGTCACCGATTTGGCACTTTAGGCGAATCTTTCCGATGGGATAGCTTCTTCCGAAATTGAAGCCGCTGATGGCGGTGCTTGTAGGAGTCATCCGATGCATGGGGATGCACAGATGGTGAAGCAAGCTTTTCGGAATAATGCTTATCGAAGAGCCGGGATTAATGTGCATCCGATCCACCTTGACGTCGTCGACGTATCCAGTGTAATACAGAGGGCGATCATGCAAGTTGGTCTTGATAAGCATGTCTTGCGGAGTGAAGACAATGTTGGGCATTGCACCGGTACAAGCACTGTCCTGGGCATCTGCTGGCGAGCTCTCCCCTGGGAGCTTGACTTGAGCCAGATAAGTATCAGTATTTTGAAGTACGTTACTCAAGGCAACGCGAACATCCTTGGAGAGCCTCAAGAGCTCGTATAATGACAACTTGGCCGGTGTGTTGGCCAATTGTGCCAAGATATCAAAGTTGTATGGCCTCTCTAGCCCATGAGGTGCCTCTTTTCGGAGCAGCTTGTCAAAGCGAGTCTCCTTCGGCCTAGGCTTGTCGGTCGTCGGAGGCTGAGAAGGTCCTGGAGCATCAGCAGCCACCGGCTGATAATCTTCAGCCGAGTTACCCGGTGTAGATTGGGATTGTGTACCAGACCGGGTGACGACGGCCGTAGCTTCTTCAACATCTGCCGAGATTGTGCGGCAGGACTTGACTTTCCCACCCTTCTTCTTGCAGGTGGAGGGTGATACAGACTGAGTCACTTCAGGTACCAGGTCCGGATCCATATGACCTCCTCTTATGATATGGTGAGGGGTACTAGACCAGCAGCCTGGCCTCGGAGATGTAGAAGATTGGCGACCTCCATCTTTGCCTGGGGGATGGGTACTACTCCATCTTGAGTCTTCGTCGGAGGAAAGCTGCCGAATTGGACAGACACCATGTTGGCCGCTACAGTTACCTCCTCGAAGTCAATGGCCAGAGCATTAGAGTCGATCAGGTTCTGGATGTATCGCTTCAGTTGGAAGCAGTCTTGAGTAGCATTACGGACGTAGCAGTGGTAGTGGCAGTACTTTGGGATTTCTATCTCTGCGGGCCGAAGCTCACGTCTTGGTGGAGGGAGCTGAATCATGTCTCCTTGTATGATTATGTCAAGGATGGGCTTGACATGGCTGTCTTCGAAGAAATAAGTCATCTGCGGCCACTGCTTCTCTGCCGGCTTCGGTTCGAGCTTTGGGGCTGTGTCGGCCACCATAGCCTGTTTGCCCTTGTTGTCTCGATTGTTGGAGGGATTACCGCTGTTGTTGTTGTTGGTATTAGGGCGTTTGCCCTTGTCCTCTCCTTCCGAGATGTGCAACCCCAGTTGGCGAGCTTTCTTCAACTTGTCTTCTGCGCTAGTGGCGCTGATGATGAAAGTCTTCCAGTCCTTGAACTGACTTTCGTCCATCCAGAGGCTGATTGTGGGAAGCAGCCTCTTTTGGCAGATTTCAATCAAGGAAGAATCTGGATTGCCAGAGGGCAATTTTATCGCGATTTGGCAAAACCGCTCAATGTAGTTCCTTGTCAGCTCCTTCTCACCTTGAACAACATCCATGAGGGTGGACATTATCACATCTTGTCCTACCTCGTAGAACCTTTCAAGGAACATATTTTTGAAACCGGCGAACGAATGGATGCAGTTGTCCGATAGATAGCGGTACCAATCAAATGCTACCCCCTCCAATGCCCCGATGAACAATCGCGTGAGGATGGCATCGTCATGAGGTAGATGGTTGGTTGTAACTTCAAAGTAGGTGATGTACCGGCTCGCAGATGTCTTCCCATCATATGGATTGATGTTGATTGGCTTATATCTTGGTGGGAAGGGGACATCTCTCCATGCAGCAGGATACGGTTGTCGTATCCTGAGGTCTTGGGAGGTTTCTCGGGCGTGAAACATAGCCCGGAGTTCATGGACCTCTCGTCTTGCCTCCCTGGCCTCGTCTGTAGCGGTGGGAGCCGATATTCCAGGAGGATTGTCGTCCGGGTTTGGTGCAGTCGAGTTTGAGTCCGCATCAACCGCGGGACCCAAGTTTGTTTGGCCAGGCGTCCTTCCTTGCTGTCACTCCCCGTTCCCGAAATGCGTATTTTTATACGTATACCGCTTGTGCGAATTTATTTGGTATCTGTCATGCATTTATTTTATATTTAATTCTTTTAATTTCATGCTAATTATTTTTCTGTATTTTATTTTCTGCTTTTTCTTGGCTCTTGGTTCATTTCGGTTTATGGTAAACCAACTTGGTTTGGTTTGGTTCAACATGGAAAGGAATGGATGGCTTAGATTTGGTGGAGAGAATGAATGGTGGAGATCCACTTGACCTTGATATAAAACTTCTTCTTTCATTCTCTCTCTTCATTCATTCACATTTACTCCTCCACCAAACCCTAACCCACTTGTGAGAGGCATGTACAACTTGCACATCATGGAGGATTTCATGCATCTCCATTTATTTTTAGTCCATTGTGTTTGTCTCTTCTTTCTCTACATGTTTAGGTCTTGTAGTTTTTGTTTTCCATGGTTAGCTTTGTGTAGATCTAAGTTTTTCCTCTTTTTGGTTTTCTTGGGTTTTGATCTATCAAACTTCATCATTTCCATGTTTTGATTGTTCTATGTTGTAGAGAATTCAATTCCACCCAAGTTTGGCTTTTGAAAATTTAGATTTCGACTTGATTTGAGGAAGTTATGGCCAAAACAATTTTGGTCAAACTTCTATGTTCATCTGTCCTGGTTTTGGCAGGGACGATGAATAGTGCCTGGCCGCATGACCATTTCTGGCCGTATGAGCATTTTTGAGTCGCATAAGAATTTCTGGCCGCTTGAGCATTTTTGAGCCGTATAAAAATTTTTGAGCCGCATAAGAATTTCTGGCCGCATGACCATTTCTGGCCGCATGAGCATTTTTGAGCCGCATAAGAATTTCTGGCCGCATGAGCATTTTTGAGCCGCATAAGAATTTTTGAGCCGCATAAGAATTTTTGAGCCGCATAAGAATTTCTGGCCGCATGACCATTTCTGAGCCGCATAAGAATTTTTGAGCCGCATAAAAATTTTTGGCCGCATGACCATTTCTGCCCGCATGAGCATTTTTGAGCCGCATAAAAATTTTTGGCCGCATGACCATTCTAGCCGCATGAGGCTGATTTTGATTGTTTGATGCTCTTTTTGACTATTTTCTGGCCCGAATTTCTCCTAGCTTCCAACATGAAAGTTGTAGATCTTTTCCTTGGCTTCAAGAATATGTTACCAACTATTTTATGCAAGTTTCTCTTACTTTTGATATAGAACTTTTGACTACCATGCCTTATCACGAATTGACAATGATTGTTATCCTGACTTAATATTGATCATGTGTTCCTATGTCTGGAACTAAGAGACTGGCTAGTCGTCTTATTGTACTGAATGGTACACGTTCATGTATGAACCATTGAGAACGACTGGCTGATCCCGATCATTGACAATGTAACCGTGCTGATCTCCAACTTATAATTATGTACATGAATTTGAGTAGGTGCTATGGCACCGATAATTAATTTCGTATTACAAAAGCAGCACGTGTATCCTACTGTCAAGACATGATTATCCCGTGGATAGGTTTGATTGTTGCATTACGCTATGTAGGACCTACAACCCAACCGCACTGGCATCGTTGTAGAGTTACGCATATCGTACCTTGTACGAAAGTACTCATACGAAATACTCATGATCCACGACATGAGATTTCAATTAACATAGGGCCAACTAAGTTAAATAAAATAATTACTGCATGGAGAGAATAGATTTCCGAGTTCTTACATGACGACCGTCCTTGGGACAAATAGTGTCCCGACACGCCGGCTGGTTCCCACGGATACTGCATATCTACCACACGGGCAGGGAGTGGTATCCGGTTTACTTTTCCCGATCGACGAGCATCCCGCTGGGACTCGTTTCCCCGCATGGCACATCTGATTATTGGATCGACCAGCCTTGTTTGTCTATAGTAAGAACTGAGAAATTCCCTAATGCATAGTTTCAGGGTAACTTGGAGCTCACTAGTAGTAAGTCGTAATAATTGTCTGGCCGCTTAAACTGATTTGATTGTGGGTTGTATCCTACTTTGCCAACTATTGAGGTAAGTTGAACGTCCTGACATGATGGGCCAACTTCTGTCCTTGTTTGGTTGGGGAGTTGGTTCGGAGTATCAATACGCTAGGCGTACCTTAGTAAGAGGCAAAGATCTATTTATCTTATTTATATCCTTAACTTATTACTGGTTTTAATTCTTCATGTCGTGCTTCCTTTGTGGGTGCTTGCTATTGGAGGTCTAACCTCTCTGGTTTTGCATGGCTAGATCTAGAGCCAGCTCCCGAGGACTCAGCTTACTTCTACCCTCAAGATGGTCAATACTAGAAGGATGACCGCAGGAGGCCACGAGTGGGTTTCTTGACTCCCTACTCGTCTTGTTCTTTACTTTACTTTTGCCATTTTGGCACCCTGTTAGTCGGACTGTCTAGCACTTGCTTTTACATAATTGTAATTAATTCAGACTGCAGCTGATAGCGATTGTGTATACCTTATCATATCATCTGGCTATGTTTTGTAAAGCCAGATCTCAAGAACATTTTGACCGAGCGTTTGGGATGCCTTACTGCTTTATCATATATGCTCTTTATTTACTGCTACTTGATTCATTGATTGAGACAATAGATGTCATGTGACCCTAGCGAGACTTGTATGTAGTATGCACCCCCTTGTCTAGTTTACAGCATTGATCGTATTATTCGGTATTTCTTCTACCCGTAATACGTAGCTGGCCAAGTCCGTCCCCGTCCTCTGGTGTTTCGGGTCTGGGGCGTGACAAGGTTTTAGTGGTGGCCCATGCAGGTCTGTTTTCAGACTTGTGGGGTGCTTTTATTTTATAGGAGGCCTCAATCACACATGTTCTCCCTTTGATTTCATGATTCGTTGCTCTCGATCCCATCTTGACACCCCGGTATCCTTTGACTTCGTTGATCTTTCCTGTCCGATCGTTTGATTGTTCTCTTGTCCCTTGTATTAGGGGCTCCTCGTCCGCGTCAGAGCAGCAACAACCAGAGCAGCAGGACCATGTTGGTCAGCAGCAAGGGCCAGTGCTTCCCCAAGAGCAGTCCAAGCAGAGGTGATAGTAGAGCCAGCCGTTGGGCCGCAATATCCGGAGGTTCCGATCTCACCGATGATTCCGCCCACTCCGGGGGCAGTAGATACCCCAGCCCTCCTAGAGATCATCAGGAGGATGATGGCCACGCAGCAACATCAGATGTTGGTCCAGCAACAGATACATGCTCAGCAACAAGAGCAGAATGTGTTACTTAATCAAGGCTTGCAGACGGCATTAGAAAGGGGAGTAAGGACTGATTCAGGAGCGTCGACCCGATTCTGCAAATACAACCCCCGACGTTTCGAAGGTACAGAAGATGCTATCACAGCAGATGCGTGGCTCAAGGATATTGAGGCCATTTTGAAGGCAGCCAAAGTTCCAGCGGAGGAGCAAGTGGACCAAGTAAAGTTGTTACTCCAAGATCTCGCCCGTGATTGGTAGGAATCGGAGAAAGTTGGTGCCAGGCGTCCTATTGCATGGGATGATTTTTCTACCAGATTCAAGACCAAGTACTATGGAGTGGTAGCTCAATTCGAGCTACAACAGAAGTTCATCAGCCTCAAGCAGGCTGGGAAGATCGTGGATGCTTATACAGCGGAGTTCTGCAGATTGAGTAGGTTTGCCCCAGAGATGGTAGCCACGGAGAGCCAGAGGGCCATGAGGTTCCAACAAGTGTTTCATCTTGAACTCTTGCAACTGGTAGAGGGGCATAACTTCCAGACTTTTGATGAGGTACTGACGGCGGCCCGGAGGCATGAGATCACTATCCAGAGGATGGCGACTAGGGCTGGGGGCCAGAAAAGGTCTCATAACCAGATGGAAGGAGGAGGGGGAGCAGCACCCCGATCGACAGCACCGTCCCCTGGCGTCCGCATTCATGATGTGGCGGTGCGAGGGCCAGCACCACCAGCCAGACAGCAACAGCAGCAGAGGAAGAATCAGCAGCCACCCGTGGGTTGCACTTATTGTGGGAAGGCAGGGCACACTAAGAATATATGTCGGGCATTTAATGGGTTATGCTTGGTATGTGGAAGTCCGGATCACCGGGTTTCCACTTGCCCCATGAGTTCGAGGCCAGGAGGGCCAGTGCAACCATTTCCTGCCCTGCCAGCACCAGGGGCAGGCCAGTATCGAGGGCCAGCGGTAGCAGTAAAACCATTGGCTCAACGCCCGTTATTGACACAAGCTCAGATGTTTCGGCAGCAGGAACCGCCGATACAGCAGCAACACCAGAGACCACCCCAGCATCATCGAGGCAAGGGCCAGCAGCAACACCAGGCAGGGCCACAGCAGAGAAATCAGCATGGAGGCCAAGGACAGGCGTTCAATCTGTCCTTGGAGGAGGCATTGGCATCGGGGAACGTTGTGGCAGGTAACGTTCTCGTCTTCTCATCTCCCGCAGTAGCATTGTTTGATTCAGGAGCATCACATTCATTTGTATCTACACGATTTGCAACACGACTAGGATTAGAATTTGAGGCATTGCCAGAGAGGTTGAATATACTCACTGGTAATGGGCTTGTAGGAGTTAGTAGGATTATTCCAGCATGTAGAGTCGTAGTGTGCGGGCGTTCCTTACCCGCTAGGTTGATAGAATTTCCTATAGGAAATTTTGATGTTATCTTGGGCATGGACTGGCTGAAAGACAGTCATGCTACAATAGATTGCCATAGAAGGAGCATATCTTTTGATATTCCAGGCATGGGACAGTTCGCTTTGGTCAGGCCGGGAACAGAACAGTTGGCAGGCGGAGTCGTAGCAGCATTGGAAGGAGTTCAAGTCCCGAGGGTAGTGGAAGAATTTCTTGATGTATTTCCGGAAGAACTACCAGGTTTACCACCGAAGAGAGATGTCGAGTTCAGTATAGAATTGGTGCCAGGGACCGAACCGGAGTCGGATCGAGTTTACAGAATGCCAGATTCAGAGCAGGCCAAGGTGTACCAACATATAGAAGAATTGAAGGCGAAGAAGTTCATTCGGGACAGTGAATCACCATGGGGAGCACTAGTGGTACTTGTAGGGAAGAAGGATGGGTCATCCCGATTGTGCATTGACTATAGGAAACTCAATGCGGCAACAGTAAAGAACAAGTACCCACTACCGAGGATCGACGACTTGTTTGATCAGTTGAGCAGAGCCGGAGTATTTTCCAAGATAGATCTTCGGTCAGGATATCATCAAGTTAGAGTCCGGGAGGAGGATATTCCCAAGACAGCATTTAGGTCGAAGTATGGGTATTACAAATTTTTAGTTATGCCGTTTGGATTGACCAATGCTCCAGCAATATTTATGGATTTGATGAACCGCATCTTTAAGACATACTTGGATCAATTTGTCGTTGTGTTCCTCGACGACATTCTCGTTTACTCAGCCAACGAAGAAGAGCATGAAGGTCACCTCAGGAAGGTATTGCAGGTTTTGAGAGAAAACCAGTTGTACGCCAAGCTCAGTAAATATTAGTTTTGGTCGGATCGAATTTCATTCCTGGGGCATATCATATCAGGGGCCGGAGTATCAGTAGATCCTAAGAAAGTGGAGGCCGTGGAAGGTTGGCCAGTACCTAAGACAGTAGCAGATGTGCAGAGTTTCTTAGGATTGGCAGGATATTACCGAAGGTTCGTGTCAGATTTTGCAAGAATTTCAGTACCCATGACCCATTTGACACGCAAGGATGTGCCATTTGTCTGGTCGGCAGAGTGTCAGGCATCCTTTGAGAGTTTGAAGCAGAAATTAATCTCGGCACCTATACTTACATTACCCGTTGGACCCGGAGGTTTTACTGTATATTATGATGCGTCAGGTAAGGGACTTGGATGTGTCCTCATGCAACATGGGAAGGTGATAGCGTATGCATCTAGACAACTTCGGGACCACGAGAAGAATTATTCGGATTTGGAGTTGGCGGCCGTAGTATTTTCCTTGAAGCTTTGGAGGCATTACCTGTACGGCGATCGAGTAGATATATTCACCGACCACAAGAGCTTAAAGTATATTTTTACTCAGAAGGAGCTGAATATGAGACAGAGGAGATGGTTGGAATTGATCAAGGATTACGAAGTAGAGCTTCAGTATCGCCCAGGCAAGGCTAATGTAGTAGCGGATGCCCTCAGTAGAAGGGGCAGTACATTCATGTTGACATCACAGAAGCAAATTTTAGAGGATCTTCGAGAGATGGGCATTGAGGTTATACTTTCTGGAGATGTAGGGATCTTGGCTAGTCTACAAGTTCAATCTGACTTGGTAGACAGGATCAAGGAAGCTCAGACACAGGACCCAAGGATTCAGAAGCTGTCACGCCCCAGAACCAGAATACTGGAGAGCGGGGGCAGACATAGCCAGCTACGTATATGAAATGGATTCCATCTCGCTATACGGTCACGGCTGTCTAGATACATGAGGGTTTATCTACAAGCCAACAGTCTCTTAAGGTCATGAACAAGCCTAGTGTCTCAATCACAAGCAAGTAAGTAAAAGGTTACAAGAAGTATGATCATCAAATATACAATAGTACGGCGTCCCAAACATTACATATTCAGCTGATCATGAAGCTAGTCGTTACAAAATGTTAGGACTAGCAAGAGTTTAGTCATACATGATCAACCCTAGGATCTGTCAATCATGTTACAGCCCGTAGGCAGACAGTAAGTAATTGCAATCGAGCTAAACAGGTGCTCGTCGGCTAAACGCCTCAAAAGAATATTTTTACAATAGAGTGGGAGAGCCAAAAATAACCCACTCGTTGCCAGGGTTCCGTCTAGTGGCCGCCATCTGGCTGGAAGGTCGGTAGATCCTCTGGAGCTGCTCCGAAATCTGGCCACACAAAACCAGCTGGACCAGACCCCAGAAAGAGCAAGTGCCACAAAGGAAGCTTCACTTAGGAACTAAAACCAGCAATCAGCACAAGCTATAAATAAAAGTAAGAACTGAAAATAAAGAAAATATATCATGATGATATACGACGAGATAACCATGTAACTATTCAGATAACCAGGTTACAACTCGAAAACCAAACAAGGACCGGGGTTGTAACCCTTCGTCTGAACAGAACTTGGAACTCTCACCATTTATCGGTAAAATAAATACAAGCATTCTGGTCATTCAATAATCTGGAACAGGATCAGGGCAAGACTAGACTGTTTAGACTCCATCCAATCATTTCACGGCCAAGCAAGAATTACGGCTTGATACTTTAACTAACTAGGGTTGTCACAAGCCTAATTACTAACAAGATGCAGTGATATTATTCCACAGCCACAAGTCCTGCAGACCATCCAGGTTACCCGAGTTACAAGAATTAGAGTTGAATTCAGGTGGGTACATCCTCCAGGAAACGAATGTACCCTTAGGTAGCTTGAAGGGTGCAACACATGACAGTGTGCTGGAAATGTGCCCTACTCGACGGCAGGCTACAGATCCCAAGGCGTGCCCAGGTAACAGGATTACCTGTAGCTGGGAAATCTCTTCATGACTAATGTATTAATCTAGTTATTAGCCTTAGTCTATTTCAGTAGGTACTCCTGACCGTGGTACTCAGGAGTCCCCTCCTAGACATGATGCAAGACAGGACTGGATTATTTATACAAGCACAATCACCTACGGTGTCCAGGATTAATTATACATGTCATGTCATGTCAGGTAGCCGTCGTAACAGCTTATCAAGATAATCATGTCAGGTTTATCATGTCAAGTGTATTAGTCAGGAGTGTGCCACGACGGGCCACTATCAGGTCATATCAGGTTATTATGTCAGGAGTGCACCACCACGGGCTATAGAAGAGCCATGCGGCTAAGCCATATGCGGTCAGAAAAAGGATAAGATATATGCGGCCCAATTAGGAGAGCGCATGCGGCCAGGGTCACTGGATCCCATGCGGCCAAGACAAGGGGCGCATGCGGCTGGAAGTGCAAGGGCGCATGCGGCCAGGAAGCCAATCCCCATACGACCAGTGGGAAGGGAGGGGTATGCGGCCAGGGGGACGAGGACGCATGCGGCTCCAAGATGTTGGGCCTCATGCGGCCAGCGGAAGAGTAGGCTTCATGCGGCTGGGAGGGAGCAAGTTCATGCGGCTAGGGAATGACGGGCGCATATACGGCTGGGATTAATCAGGGTCATGCGGCCCGGACTAAGAAGTCCATGCGGCTGGATCTGGGGGTTCTCATGCGGCTAGGGAATCCAGACAGTCATGCTGCTGAGAGGACTCGAGTCCTCATGCGGCTGGCGAGTAACTGGTCTATGCGGCTCGCGGGGAAAAGTTCATGCGGCTGAGAGAGCACTTGCCGCACGAAGTATTCATGCGGTCAAGTCAAGCCCATACGTATTCCACAAATACGTAATACGAACCACAGGCATTACAACTCTACCCACCTTAAAAGAATTTCGTCCTCAGAATTTAATCAAGAGACTAGAGAGGCAATGACAAGCTACACTAATCGCAAGCAAGCATTAACTAGGTAATCAATCAATCATGCAAGCAAGGAATCGAAGGTATGAGGCATAAGAAAGACATTATACCTCACGAGTCAAACAAGTCGGGATATCGTGATCGAATATCATCCTCACGCTCCCACGTTGACTCCCCTAAAGAGTGATGACCCCAAGCAACTCGGACTAACTTGATAGTCTTGTTCTTGAGGATCTTCTCCCTCCGGTCCAATATAGATACGGGCCTCTCCTCATACGAAAGGTTGGTACCAATAACCAATTCCGAATGATCCAGGATGTGGCTCGGGTCCGGGATATACTGTCGTAATTGGGATACATGGAACACGTCATGCACCTCGCTTAGCGACGGCGGAAGAGCGAGACGATAGGATACATCTCCTACTCGCTCCAAAATGTCAAACGGTCCTATATACCTAGGACTAAGCTTGCCCCGTACACCGAAACGAATGACGCCACGGTTAGGCAAAATCCTCAGGAATACATGATCGCCGACCAAAAACTTGAGAGGGTGCCAATGAGAATCGGCCCAATGGCGCTGGCGATCTTGGGCAACTCGAAGATGATCTTTGACTCGCCTGACCACTTCAACTGTCTGGGTAATCATTTCTGGACCGAGCATCTGTCTCTCTCCAACATCATCCCAGGCTAACGGGGATCTGCACTTCCTGCTATACAGTGCCTCGAATGGTGCCATCTGGATACTGGCCTGGAAGCTATTGTTGTACGAGAACTCCACCAGGTATATGTAAACTTCCCATGAACCACCGAAGTCAAGTGTGCAAGACCGCAACATGTCTTCAAGAGTCTGGATCGTGCGCTCCGACTGGCCATCTGTCTGTGGGTGATATGCTGAACTGAACTGGAGATGAGTTTCCAAACTCTCTTGCAAGCTACGCCAAAAGTGCGACGTAAATCTTGAATCTCGGTCCGAGGTGATACTGACTGGCACACCGTGCAATCTGATAATCTGCCTGAGGTACATCTCTGCCAGCTGAGCCGTCGACTGACCAACTCTGAATGGAAGAAAGTGAGCCACTTTCGTGAGCCGGTCAACTACAACCCAAATAGCATCTCGACCAGCTGGGGATCTAGGCAATCCGGTCACAAAATCCATGGTCACATGCTCCCACTTCCATTCTGGAATCGGCAAGGGCTGAAGAAGTCCAGCCGGTCTCTGATATTCGGCTTTAACTTGTTGGAAAACCAAACATCGAGAGACAAACCGAGCTATCTCCCGCTTCATGCCATTCCACCAGAAATGCTGTCGGATATCACGGTACATCTTCGTACTGCCAGGATGGATGGAATACTGAGAACTGTGCACCTCTGACATGATCTCTTGTCTGATATCTCCACTGGGTACACAAAGATGCTTATCATGTCGAAGTGTACCATCCTCATGAATGCACAACTCTGGTCTTCGTCCTGCCTCGCACTCTGCTCTGAGCCGCTGAAGCTTGGAATCTGCCGACTACGCCATCCGGATCCTCTCGACTATAGTGGACTGAACTTGCATACTGGCCATCAAGGCCACACTGGAAGGGAGAACAACTTCAATACCCATCTTCTAAAGATCTGTTAACAGCTCTGGTTGCGCTGTTAGGAAATAAACCCCGCCTCTCCTGCTTAAAGCATCTGTAACAACGTTGGCCTTCCCAGGATGATACTGCAAGTTAACATCATAATCCACAAGAAGCTCTAGCCATCTCCTCTGACGCATGTTAAGATCCTTCTGGGTGAAAACATACTTCAGGCTCTTGTGGTCGGTGAAAATCTCCACCCTATCTCCATACAAATAGTGCCTCCACAACTTAAGTACAAATACTACTGCTGCCAGCTCCAAGTCATTGGTTGGATAATTCCTCTCATGATCACGAAGTTGCCGTGACGCATAAGCTATTACCTTCCCATGCTGCATCAGAACACATCCTAAACCTCTGTCCGAAGCATCATAATACACTGAGAATCCTCCGGTCCCATCTGGAAGCGTGAGAATGGGAGCCGTCATCAAGCCTCGCTTCAACTTCTCAAAAGAATCCTGGCACTCTGCTGTCCAAGTAAACTGCGCATCCTTGCGGGTCAACTACGTCAATGGTGCTGAAATTCGAGCAAAATCTGAAACAAACTGCCGGTAGTAGCCGGCCAATCCAAGAAAACTACGAACCTCTGCAACTGTGCTGGACACTGGCCATGACTCAATAGCTACAATCTTCTGGGGATCCACTTCTACTCCTCCTCTGGTGATGATATAACCCAAGTATGAAATGCGATCGAGCCAGAACTCGTATTTACTGAACTTGGCATACAGCTGGTGCTCTCTGAGAATCTGAAGAACCACACGGAGATGCTGCTCATGCTCCGCTTCACTCTTGCTGTAGACCAGGATGTCATCCAAGAACAAAATCACAAACTGATCCAAGTAGGGCATGAAGATGCGATTCATGAGGTCCATGAATACTGCCGGCGCATTGGTTGCTCCAAAAGGCATAACAAGGAACTCCCAATGCCCATATCTCGATCTAAAAGCTGTCTTCGGGATGTTCTGCTCTCTGACTCTGATCTGATGATAACCTGAGCGCAAATCAATCTTCGAGAATACTGAAGCCCCCTTGAGTTGATCAAACAAGTCATCTATCCTCGGAAGAGGGTATCTGTTCTTGATTGTCACTGAGTTCAAGGTACGATAATCAACACATAACCTGGACGTACCATCCTTCATTTTCACAAGAAGCATCGGGGCTCCCCAAGGCGATCCACTAGCACGAATGAATCCCTTGGTTCGAAGTTCTTCAATCATCTTGTACAATATCTCCAACTCTGACGGCGCCATCCTGTAGACTCTCTCTGACATTGGGGCTGTCCCGGGAATCAAGTCTATAGTGAACTCGATTTCCCGCTCCGGAGGCATACCTGGAAGTTCTTCTGGGAAAATATCTGGAAACTCCTCGACTATTCTGGGCAACTAAACTGCTGCTACTGCCATCCGCAATATCGGAGGAGAAGACTCAACCTCGCCTCGAGAGAAGGAAAACTCTGGCTCACCTGGAATGCTAAAAACAACCCTGCCAATGTGGCAGTCTATCCTAGCATACTGGTTCCTCAACCAATCCATCCCTAAGACCACATCATAATCGGCCATCGAGAACTCTATCAATCTAGCGGGGAATTCTCTACCGCTAACTACGATCCGACACGAGGAAAACACTCTATCTACTCCCACAAGTCCGTTACCAGTAAGTATATTAAGCCTTACAGATAATGACCCGGGCTCCAATCCTATCCGTGTCGCGAATCGTGCAGACATAAATGAATGCGATGCACCAGAATCAAATAAAGCTGAAGCTGGAAAGTTGTTGACGAGAATAATACCTGCCACTACCTCTCCTGGTGCCAATCCTTCCTCTGCGGTCATCACCATAGCCTGACCATGCCCTCGGGGTGCTGGTCCCCACTGCTGAAATCCTCGCTGCCTGCTCTGATTCTGGGCCTGGGCTTGAACATACTGCTGGGGGTTCTGCTGCTGGAATACTTGAGACTGAGGCGGCAAGGGCCTCGGCAATGGATACTGCTGCTGCTGGACCGGAGCTGGTCCTCTCATCGAAGAGCTAGAAAGGTTAGACGATGATGAACTATCCCTATTCGGGCTGGATCCAACCTTATGGTCTGGTGCTCCACAAGCCAGACACAATCCCTGTGCCCTGCGACATTCTGCCACCACATGGCCTGGCTTCCTACAATGAGAACATCCCACTACGGAAGACTGCTTCTGCTTCTGCTGCTGCTGCTGAGGGTACGTCGGGGTTGAATGCTGAACCGACGTCACTGAGACCGCTCGCCTCGGAGCTCCAATAGTCAAGGCCCTGGCTGCCGGGGCTGGTGCTGAAGACTGATTCATCTGGCCGTGAGATCTTTTTCGACCTCCGGCCCTATCCACAATCCTCTGGGAGGTATAATCATGCCTCCGGGCTGCTCTCAAGACTGCATCAAAAGTCTGATGCTCAAACTGTTCGACTGCCAACAATATCTCCAGGTGAAGTCCCTGCTGGAACCGCTGGACTCTATCATACTCGGTTGCCACCAAAGTGGGAGCAAACCGACTGAGTCTGGAAAACTCGGTCGCATATCCGTCGACCGTTCTGCCCCCTTGCTTCAGATTGGTAAACCTCGTCTGCAGATCATACCGAGCCACGGCATCGAAATACTTGGTCTGGAATCTCTCTCTGAATACTGCCCAAGCAATGGGTACTGCTAATCCAACGGCCTGCGCTGTCCACCAGCTGCGGGCAAGATCTAACAACTGCAGGCGCACAACGGCCACCTTCTCGTTCTCTGGGGTCCTGGCTGCTTCAAGAATCACCTCTGTGTCCTGAAGCCATGCATCTGCTGCGATAGCATCTTCACTACCGTCAAAGAAAGGAGGGTTCAAGCGCTTGAAGCTGTTGGCCGCGCTGTTACCCAGATGACCTCCTCTGGTCAAAGCATCCGCCACTGCCTGGTGCAAGGCATCTCCATGCCGGTCTTGGGAAGATATCAAGGTCCTGACGAGTCCTACCAAAGTGCCGTCATCATGTTCTACAGGTTGAACTGGCTGGACTGGTGGCTCTCCGCCAGAAGGCACGACTCTGGAGGCTACTCCGGAATGCTGGGCTTGATCTCCAGGTTGCTGCTGGTCCACGGGAGGTGCTCCACCTTGCTGGTCGGTAGGACCACAAACAATTCCGCTGAAGAAGACGACATAGAAAACAATAAGGAAGGACCAGGACAGATCAACGATACAAGCATATGATCAGGACAAGAATCCAGGAATTCAGAAGATACGAGCAGAGATCAAGGATGAATACTGATTGAGACATCTATTCAGTAAACCCTCACATATCTTGATTTACAAGACCTGTATAGGCCACCACTTAAACCATGTCACGCCCCAGAACCAGAATACTGGAGAGCGGGGGCAGACATAGCCAGCTACGTATATGAAATGGATTCCATCTCGCTATACGGTCACGGCTGTCTAGATACATGAGGGTTTATCTACAAGCCAACAGTCTTTTAAGGTCATGAACAAGCCTAGTGTCTCAATCACAAGCAAGTAAGTAAAAGGTTACAAGAAGTATGATCATCAAATATACAATAGTAAGGCGTCCCAAATATTACATATTCAGCTGATCATGAAGCTAGTCGTTACAAAATGTTAGGACTAGCAAGAGTTTAGTCATACATGATCAACCCTAGGATCTGTCAATCATGTTACAGCCCGTAGGCAGACAGTAAGTAAGTGCAATCGAGCTAAACAGGTGCTCGTCGGCTAAACGCCTCAAAAGAATATTTTTACAATAGAGTGGAGAGCCAAATATAACCCACTCGTTGCCAGGGTTCCGTCTAGTGGCCACCATCTGGCTGGAAGGTCGGTAGATCCTCTGGAGCTGCTCCAAAATCTGGCCACACAAAACCAGCTGGGTCAGACCCCAGAAAGAGCAAGTGCCACAAAGGAAGCTTCACTTAGGAACTAAAACCAGCAATCAGCACAAGCTATAAATAAAAGTAAGAACTGAAAATAAAGAAAATACATCAGGATGATATATGACGAGATAACCATGTAACTATTCAGATAACCAGGTTACAACCCGAAAACCAAACAAGGACGGGGGTTGTAACCCTTCGTCTGAACAGAACTTGGAACTCTCACCATTTATCGGTAAAATAAATACAAGCATTCTGGTCATTCAATAATCTGGAACAGGATCAGGGCAAGACTAGACTGTTTAGACTCCATCCAATCATTTCACGGCCAAGTAAGAATTACGGCTTGATACTTTAACTAACTAGGGTTGTCATAAGCCGAATTACTAACAAGATGCAGTGAGATTATTCCACAGCCACAAGCCCTGCAGACCATCCAGGGTACCCGGGTTAAAAGAATTAGAGTTGAATTCAGGTGGGTACATCGTCCAAGAAACGAATGTACCCTTAGGTAGCTTGAAGGGTGCAACACATGACAGTGTGCTGGAAATGTGCCCTACTTGACGGCAGGCTACAGATCCCAAGGCGTGCCCAGGTAACGGGATTGCCTGTAGCTGGGAAATCTCTTCATGACTAATGTATTAATCTAGTTATTAGCCTTAGTCTATTTCAGTAGGTACTCCTGACCGTGGTACTCAGAAGTCCCCTCCTAGACATGATGCAAGACAGGACTAGATTATTTGTACAAGCACAATCATCCACGGTATCCAGGATTAATTATACATGTCATGTCATGTCAGGTAGCCGTCGCAATAGCTTATCAAGATAATCATGTCAGGTTTATCATGTCAAGTGTATTAGTCAGGAGTGCGCCACGACGGGCCACTATCAGGTCATGTCAGGTTATTATGTCAGGAGTGCACCACTACGGGTCACTGTCATGTCAGGCTCAATTATCAATTCCAAACATATCAAATGAGTTCATGATTTTCAAGTCAGGACAATAGGCGTAAGGATATAAAATGGACGTTAAATATCTAATAAAATAACAATATACAGGGATATAAAAGAGCCATGCGGCTAAGCCATATGCGGTCAGGAAAAGGGTAAGACACATGCGGCCCAATTAGGAGAGCGCATGCGGCCAGGGTCACTGGATCCCATGCGGCCAAGACAAGGGGCGCATGCGGCTGGAAGTGCAAAGGCGCATGCGGCCAGGAAGCCAATCCCCATGCGGCCAGTGGGAAGGGAGGGGCATGCGGCCAGGGGGACGAGGACGCATGCGGCTCCAAGATGTTGGGCCTCATGCGGCCAGCGGAAGAGTAGGCTTCATACGGCTGGGAGGGAGCAAGTTCATGCGGCTAGGGAATGACGGGCGCATATGCGGCTGGGATTAATCAGGGTCATGCGGCCCGGACTAAGAAGTCCATGCGGCTGGGTCTGGAGGTTCTCATGCGGCTAGGAAATCCAGACAGTCATGCGGCTGAGAGGACTCGAGTCCTCATGCGGCTGGCGAGTAACTGGTCTATGCGGCTCGCGGGGAAAAGTTCATGCGACTGAGAGAGCACTTGCCGCACGAAGTGTTCATGCGGTCAAGTCAAGCCCATGCGGCGAGGACTGTCGTATGAAGGCTCATGCGGCTCGAAATCACTTGCCGCATAAAGTGTCATGCGGTCAAGTCTAGCACTGTTCTTCTTCAAGCTTCCGAGAAGAAGAACACCAAGAATCCAAGCTTCCAAGCTCCATGAAACCTTCATCCGAAGTCCAAATTCGAACTTCCATAGGTCAAAATGGGGCAGAACAAAATTCTCTACAACATGGAACCAGCAAAACTCAGAAATAACAAGATTAAGTAGATCAAAAAACTAGAAATCCGAAAATAAAGTAAACTTAGATCTACGAGAATCTATCCATGGAAATTAGAAATGTCAAGTACTAAAGTGTTTTAGAATGCTGTGAAGAAGAGAATGGAACAATAAAATTTGTGTTCCTCCATGAAGCAAGATGCACTTGCCTAGACCTCTCTCTCCTCTCTCTGGTAGGTAAGAAGTAAATAAGGAAGAAGAAGATGAGTAATAAAGAGAGAGAAAGAAGAAATGGCAATAAATATCAAAGGTGGTGGTAGGTAGGGGGTTCATCCATGGTTCATGATGAACCAAAATAATCCCAACCGAACCAAGCCAACCCGGGCCAAGAATAAACCAAGCCAAGCCAAGAAGAAAACTAAACAAGGAATTTATGCAATACAGAAAAAATACGTATACGTATTCCCGAAATACGTAATACGAACCACAGGCATTACAGAAGCTCAGGACAGAATGTAAGTCAGGACTCCGGAAGGAGATAAGAATTCATGAGGATGGAACACTTAGGTATGGATCGTGTCTATGTGTGCCTAGTGGAGATATCAGACATGAGGTTATGGCAGAGGCCCATAGTTCTCAGTATTCTATTCACCCGGGAGGTACCAAAATGTACAGGGATATTAAACAATATTTCTGGTAGAACGGAATGAAGAGTGAGATAGCTAGATTCGTCTCCCGTTGCTTAATATGCCAGCAAGTGAAGGCAGAGCAGCAGAGGCCAGCAGGATTATTACAGCCACTTCTTATCCCGGAATGGAAGTGGAAGCACATAACAATGGACTTTGTGACTGGATTACCGAGGTCACCTAGTGGTAAGGATGCCATCTGGGTTATACTGGATCGACTTACAAAGGTAGCACATTTCCTTCCCTTTAGAGTAGGGCAAACAACTGAAAAGCTAGCAGAGATGTACATACAACAGATCGTCAGGCAACATGGAGTTCCTATCAGTATTGTGTCAGATAAAGATACCCGTTTTACGTTGCATTTCTGGAAGAGTTTACATCAGAGCCTAGGTACCAAGTTAAGATTCAGTACGGCTTACCACCCGCAGACGGACGGACAATCAGAAAGAACCATTCAGACCTTAGATGATATGTTACGAGCCTGCACTTTAGATTTTGGAGGATCCTGGGAGAGTCACCTGCACTTAGTAGAATTTTCATATAATAATAGTTACCAGGCCAGTATTCAAATGGCTCCGTTCGAGGCACTGTATGGTAAGAAGTGTAGATCGCCGTTGGTATGGGATGATATTGGGGAAAGGAAGATGTTGGGACCAGAGATGATTGTCCAGACAGTTGAGGTTGTTAAGGGAATTAGAGAGCGACTTCGAGTTGCACAGGATTGGCATCGTCATTGGGCAGACCAGCATCGTAGGCCGTTAGAATTTTCTGTTGGAGACCACGTGTTCTTGCGGATTTTGTCTACCCGAGGAGTCATTAGATTTGGTGTTCGCAGAAAGTTGAGTCCGCGATACGTGGGCCCATTTGTTATCCTTGATAGGGTAGGCGATGTTGCTTATCGTTTATTCCTTCCACCTTCGTTAAGAGAGGTACATGATGTATTTCACGTATCTCAGTTACGTAGGTATGTATCGAACCCAAGTCATTTCTTCGATCATTCTGAGCTGGTTGTGGGTACCAACCTGTCTTATGAGGAGCAGCCTGTGTCCATTTTGGACCGAAGGGAGAAGATACTCAAGAACCGAACAATTAACCTTGTTCGTGTTGCTTGGGGCCATCACTCCTTAGGAGAGTCAACGTGGGAGCGGGAGGATGATATCCGATCGCGGTACCCGTACTTGTTTGACTCATAAGGTATATTTTATTTCCATATACCTTGATTGTCTTGATTCCACATGCATATCCCTGTATGATTAGTAGCTTGGTTTCATGGATTGATATTATAGTTGCAGATTAGTGGTTGATTGGTATCATAGGGTGATTGATTGCTCGCTGTATTGCTTGTGCCTGGCCCTGATATTTCTAACCTGCTTGGATTTGAAATTTCGAGGACGAAATTTATCTAAGGTGGGTAGAGATGTTACTCCCCGTTCCCGGAATGCGTATTTTTATACGTATACCGCTTGCCCGAATTTATTTAGTATCTGTCATGCATTTATTTTATATTTAATTCTTTTAATTTCATGCTAATTATTTTTTTGTATTTTATTTTCTGCTTTTTCTTGGCTCTTGGTTCATTTCGGTTCATGGTAAACCAACTTGGTTTGGTTTGGTTCAACATGGAAAGGAATGGATGGCTTAGATTTGGTGGAGAGAATGAATGGTGGAGATCCACTTGACCTTGATATAAAACTTCTTCTTTCATTCTCTCTCTTCATTCATTCACATTTACTCCTCCACCAAACCCTAACCCACTTGTGAGAGGCAAGTACATCTTGCACATCATGGAGGATTTCATGCATCTCCATTTATTTTTAGTCCATTGTGTTTGTCTCTTCTTTCTCTACATGTTTAGGTCTTGTAGTTTTTGTTTTCCATGGTTAGCTTTGTGTAGATCTAAGTTTTTCTCCTTTTTGGTTTTCTTGGGTTTCGATCTATCAAACTTCATCATTTCCATGTTTTGATTGTTCTATGTTGTAGAGAATTCAATTCCACCCAAGTTTGGCTTTTGAAAAGTTAGATTTCGACTTGATTTGAGGAAGTTATGGCCAAAATAATTTTGGTCAAACTTCTATGTTCATCTGTCCTGATTTTGGCAGGGACGATGAATAGTGCCTGGCCGTATGACCATTTCTGGCCGTGTGAGCATTTTTGAGCCGTATAAGAATTTCTGGCCGCATGAGCATTTTTGAGCCGTATAAGAATTTTTGAGCCGCATAAGAATTTCTGGCCGCATGACCATTTCTGGCCGCATGAGAATTTTTGAGCCGCATAAGAATTTCTGGCCGCATGAGCATTTTTGAGTCGCATAAGAATTTTTGAGCCGCATAAGAATTTTTGGCCGCAAGACCATTTCTGGCCGCATGAGCATTTTTGAGCCGCATAAGAATTTTTGAGCCGCATAAGAATTTCTGGCCGCATGACCATTTCTGGCCGCATGAGCATTTTTCAGCCGCATAAGAATTTCTGGCCGCATGACCATTTCTGGCCGCATGAGCATTTTTGAGCCGCATAAGAATTTCTGGCCGCATGACCATTCTAGCCGCATAAGGATGATTTTGGCTGATTTTGATTGTTTGATGCTCTTTTTGACTATTTTCTGGCCCGAATTTCTCCTAGCTTCCAACATAAAAGTTGTAGATCTTTTCCTTGGCTTCAAGAATATGTTACCAACTATTTTATGCAAGTTTCTCTTACTTTTGATATAGAACTTTTGACTACCATGCCTTGTCACAAATTGACAATGATTGTTATCCTGACTTAATTTGATCATGCGTTCCTATGTCTGGAACTAAGAGACTGGCTAGTCGTCTTATTGTACTGAATGGGACACGTTCATGTATGAACCATTGAGAACGACTGGCTGATCCCGATCATTGACAATGTAACCGTGCTGATCTCCAACTTATAATTATGTACATGAATTTGAGTAGGTGCTATGGCACCGATAATTAATTTCGTATTATAAAAGCAGCACGTGTATCCTACTGTCAAGACATGATTATCCCGTGGATAGGTTTGATTGTTGTATTACGCTATGTAGGACCTACGACCCAACCGCACTGGCATCGTTGTAGAGTTACGCATATCGTACCTTGTACAAAAGCACTCATACGAAATACTCATGATCCACGACATGAGATTTCAATTAACATAGGGCCAACTAAGTTAAATAAAATAATTACTGCATGGAGAGAATGGATTTCCGAGTTCTTACATGACGGCCGTCCTTGGGACAAATAGTGTCCCGACACGCCGGCTGGTTCCCACGGATACTGCATATCTACCACACGGGCAGGGAGTGGTATCCGGTTTACTTTTCCCAATCGACGAGCGTCCCGCTGAAACTCGTTTCCTCGTATGGCACAACTGATTATTGGATCGACCAGCCTTGTTTGTCTATAGTAAGAACTGAGAAATTCCCTAATGCATAGTTCCAGGGTAACTTGGAGCTCACTAGTAGTAAGCCATAATAATTGTCTGGCCGCTTAAACTGATTTGATTATGGGTTGTATCCTACTTTGCCAACTATTGAGGTAAGCTGAACGTCCTGACATGATGGGCCAACTTCTGTCCTTGTTTGGTTGGGGAGTTGGTTCGGAGTGTCAAGACGCTAGGCGTACCTTAGTAAGAGGCAAAGATCTATTTATCTTATTTATATCCTTAACTCTTATTACTGGTTTTAATTCTTCATGTCGTGCTTCCTTTGTGGTGCTTGCTATTGGAGGTCTAACCTCTCTGGTTTTGTATGGCCAGATCTAGAGCCAGCTCCCGAGGACTCAGCTTACTTCTACCCTCAAGATGGTCAATACTAGAAGGATGACCGCAGGAGGCCACGAGTGGGTTTCTTGACTCCCTACTCGTCTTGTTCTTTACTTTACTTTTGCCGTTTTGGCACCGACCTGTTAGTCGGACTGTCTAGCACTTGCTTTTACATAATTGTAATTAATTCAGACTGCAGCTGATAGCGATTGTGTATACCTTATCATATCATCTGGCTATGTTTTGTAAAGCCAGATCTCAAGAACATTTTGACCGAGCGTTTGGGACGCCTTACTGTTTTATCATATATGCTCTTTATTTACTGCTACTTGATTCATTGATTGAGACAATAGATGTCATGTGACCTAGCGAGACTTGTATGTAGTATGCACCCCCTTGTCTAGTTTACATCATTGATCGTATTATTCGATATTTCTTCTACCCGTAATACGTAGCTGGCCAAGTCCGTCCCCGTCCTCCGGTGTTTCGGGTCTGGGGGGTGACACTTGCAGAGCCGGTAGGGCCGCTTTGATCTCGTCCACGGACTTGACCAAGGTATGAAGTTTAGCCTCCAGAATGTCAATGCGTTGGCGATCACTGGGATCGTCTTGGTCGTTGTTCGTCATGAACACCGTCTTCACATAAGGAGAGATGGAAGAAACGGTGGAGGAGGTGTCCTCTGAATCATACCCTTGCACCGAAAAATCATCGGGGTATGTAGGAATATTCTCCTCTGGTTCAGACTCAGAGGAAATGCTATCCCCTGTATAGGAGGCTGCCTCATCTTGGGACACGTGGACGTCCTCAGGGACGTCCGGATCAACTGTATCTGTGGGGAGAATTGTTTTCCCTAGTGCATCTTCTTGGAACACCGGATTGTTATGGACATTCGGAGGGGTGCTACCCCCAGCTTCGGCTACCCCCAGAGATGTGGATGACGAATCTCCAAGTGTTGAAGATTTTGTCTTGGAGCGGGTGCCCTGATAAACTCCTCTAGTGGTGGTTGTGGTCAACTGCCTAGATGAGAGTTTCCTAGCCGCGCTAGTAGAGATTGTCGGGCTGGAAACATTTATCTTCTCTTCTCCTCCTTGTCGGTTGGGATCTTCCGAGCAGAATTGCAGGAGGCGACATGAAGCGCCTCGTCTTCTGAGTTTTGTTGCAGGATCGGTCCTGGCTGCTGCAGTCGTTGGAAGATGGACTGTCGGTCCTCTTGTACTGCCGCCTTGCTGCAGCAGCAGTTGACGATGACTTGAGTGCAGTGATGTCCATGAAAGGACTCTCTGCACACCAAGCTCTCTTCTTTTTCCTTACGCTTGTGAAGAATCACATCACGCAAGTCACTCGTTTTGTGGGCCCGGGAGTCCTAAGTACACGAGTGTGTTGGCACCATGTTTGCTCCCTGATTGGGAGACTTTTGGGAACCACTCTGTCCGTTTGTCGCCGGGGGCTGGACACGGTCAGTTCTGTACAACTTTCCATCAGAGGCCCGCTTAACAGTAAGCGGATCTCTCTGATGGTCAGAGGTTGGGACAGCTGACTGAGCTCGACGAGCCCGCACTGTCCTAGACTTCTTCCCTCTAGCACCCAAGGGCGCATAGTAGGAAGAGTCCAAATTGTGCCTCACAGAGTCTAGCACATTCTTATTGGAGCATCCGAGATCAGGACCGCATGAGAGGCGGTCAAAGACAGAACCCGAGCCGCATGGAGCAGATGGTCTGCGGCTGGGATTTGTGGCCGTATGAGCATACATGCGGCTGGCATTTGTGGCTGCATAAGAATTCATGCGGTTGGCATTTGTAGCTGCATAAGAATTCATGCGGTTGGCAATTGTGGCCGTATAAGAATTCATACGATCGGATTTGGTTGCCGTATGAGAATTCATGCGGCTGGCATTTATGGCCATATCAGCATTCATGCAACTGGTATTTGTGGCCACATCACCATTCATACGGCTGGCATTTGTGGCCACATCAGCATTCATGCGGCTGACATTTGTGGCCACATCAGCATTCATACGGCTGGATTTGGCTGCAGCATGGGCATTCATGCGGCTGGCATTTGTGGTCGCACCAGCCTTCATACGGCTGGCATTTGTGGCCGCATCAGCATTCATGCGGCTGGATTTGGCTATCGCAGGAACATTCATGCGGCTGGATTTAGTGGCCGCATGAGCCTTCATACGGCTGGAATTGTTGGCCGCATGAGCCTTCTTCATGCGGCTGGCACCCTTATTCGGCTTCTTCCTGGACCGCATAGAGTTCCCATTCGCTTTCTCAAGTCCAGCATCGTAGTACTTTCCTCTGCCAGACTTGAGAACAGCAGGGTCCTATGCGGCCTGAAGTGGGGCTGCATGGGAGTCTTCTCCGCCGTCTTGGGCAGCAGAGAACGCCTCTTCCAGAGCTTGGAGAGGAGCGAAAGTCTTGGGCCTCCACTCCCTACAGGCCTTCTTCGTGCGGGCTCGCTTCTGGACTGGGCCAGCGCTTCCGTCGGAGAGCATTTCTTCAAACGCCTGCTGGTCGAAGCGGACGACCAGCATCTGTTGTATGGAGCCAAGTTTGGCTGCGTCCGATTGCGTCACCAACTTCTCAGCAGTGGAGAAGTTCGTCCCCAGCAGAGTCGCCATCGTGTTTGCCAATGATTATCAAAAGAACAGAACAGTTTTATGGGAGGACTGGACTTTGATTCACAATACAAACTCGCTAGTACAAAGAGAGCCTAGGAATAAAATCTAGGAAAAGCAATCTAAGTACAATTGTTTAGTTTTTCTGGGGGGTGACGGTAGAGGCTCGGAAAAGTGATATCAACTCTGCCTTACTCCTTGGACGATCGGACGTAGCTTCTGCTCTGGCAAAGAAATGCTCTTTGTGTGTGCAGGGGTTGCTAGTCTCTCTGCTCAGGCTCTGTGCGTATCACTCTGTCTCTTTTGCAAAGGAATAATCCCCTGCTATTTATAGGCTTTATGATAAGTAAGGTGTGCAGTAATTGCTCCTCGAAAAGCGGACGGTTGGGGATTGGTTAAGATTAGCCTTGATCTTTTTTGTTGGAAATCAACCTGGGCTGTTTATGTTGATTGCAACAAATCTGTATTGTTTGTTGGAAATCGATCTGGACAGTTATGATGATTGCAATAAATCTGCATTGTTTGTTGGAAATCGATTTGGACAGTTATAATGATTGTAATAAATCTACATTGTTTGTTGGAAATCGATCTGGGCAGTTATGATGATTGCAATAAATCTGTATTGTTATATATGATTTGTTGGTTGCTGAATCCGAGTGGATAAGTCTTAGTCAAACTTCTGCCACGTGTCCCAACTGTCATTTATGCTGCGAGCCGCATGAACGGGGCATCCTAGCAGAGCCGCATGAGTGTGGTCTGCTAATTGAGCCGCATGAGGGTGGCCTCACAACCGAGCCGCATGAGGATGGCCTCACAACTGAGCCGCATGAGGGTGGCCCCACAACCGAGCCGCATGAGGATGGCCTCCAACTGAATCGCATAAGAATGGCCTCCAACTGAGCCGTATAAGGGTGGCCTCCAACTGAACCGCATAAGGATGGCCTCCAACTGAGCCACCTGAGGGTGGCCCCCAACTGAACCGCATGAGGCTGGCCCCCACAACCGAGCCGCATAAGGGTGGCCTCAATAACTGAGCTGCATGGAAGTCTTTGAAGCGATCCGCATAAGGAACTTTGGAATTGGTGGATTGTGCCAGCCAAAAAGATTTTTTTTCGTCTCTCTAGGGGCACGTCATTATGTCAGAGTCATCATTTTACCTTTATATCAGAGCTGTCAATTCCTCGTGTCAGAGCTGCTGCATTGCGTCAGAGCATTTAATGAGCCAGCTGTACTGAGTAGTTATGGCCAGCTGTAGAGGCCTATTTTTGAACCGCATAGGGCCACGTGGCTTTTCTCGAGCCGTATGGAGCTATCGGGGCCTTTCGAGCCGCATGAAGCTCTAAGGGTCTTTTGAGCCGCATAAGGCTCTAAGGGACTTTTGAGCCGCATGAAGCTCTAAAGGATGTTTGAGCCGCATGAAGCTCTAAGGGACTTTTGAGCCGCATGAGACTCCCTCTGTTTTTTGAGCCGCATGGACTTTCCTGTTCTTTTCCATGCTTCTACAGAATTGTATAGGATATGCCATGAGCACGTTCGATGAACTACGCTGGGCATTAAATCCTTAATTGCTTTATTCATGGATCTGCAACCATCCGTGAGAACAGTCACTGGTAATTTGCCATTCATACACTCTTGAAATTTTTGTAAAACCCAAGAATATGTCTCTGCAGTCTCATTATGGATCATTGCAAATCCAAACACACAAGTCATTGCATGATTGTTTGTACCCACTAGAACTACCAACGATATTTGACTTATATTTATTTTATATGCAGAATCAAATGCTAGTGAATCTCCAAATAATTTGTAATCGAGTCGACATGTACCGTCAGCCTAAAAGAGATGGATCAATCTGGAATCTTCGTCTATGTTGTACACGTAGAAGAAATCTGGGTCAATGCCCTCCTTAGATTGAAGAAATGTAAGTGTTGTCGTAGCATCAACATCGTCTAGTGCTTTACTATCTTTAGCTAAAGCGTTGTATAAATCTTTTTTCGTCCATCCAACCTTATCCCAACCACCTTTCTGGTGGACAAGTAAATTCCATATATCTCCAGTCCCCATCCCTGATTGCTTCATAAGCTTAGCTTGTTCCAATTCTGCGGGTGATATCTTACGATGGGATCTCAAAAAAACTGTTTCAAAATCATTCGCCAGGTTATGGTTGTGATGTACTTGAAATTTTTTGACAACCCACAGATTTGTAGAATTGGTGTACCCAATACGAAAAATTGCTTTACAACCACTTCTGTTTTCACTTCTTGGCTCACGAACCTTGTTAGGAGCTTCATTGTATTTTTTGTCTGAATCCCGCATTCGAACAACACCAACTACGGACTATCACCATCCCAGATTTATTTTTCTTTACTTCGTTCTTTCTAATATTGAAACCAACTAATTTTGAATATATCCGGTATAATGTCTCTGCTTCTTCAATAGAGTTGAACTGTAAGCCAACAATATTTTCATCTAAGAGATCCCTTGGGTCTTTTGTTAATGTTGGCAGACTGCAATTTTTTTTCCATCGTCGCTGCATCGAAATCCAATGGAGATTCACCATCGTCCCTAAGAACAGAATTAAACAAAATAAGTATGAGAAATCAATGTAAAAATATAATGCATTTCTTAAATCCATTAGAAAGGGTGATGCGAAATAACATTTTATTGTTTGCGTTGATGTCATCGATCGTCACTGTTATGATGCATTCCTCTGATGTTTTCTTCCTCTTGTTCTTTATTGGCTCCTAAGTTAACAGCTTCTCCATGTGACGTCGCCATTGAAGAAAATAGAGTGTGTTAGAAACCAACAGAAGAAACGAAGGACAAGAAACAATACAAAAAGAAAGAGTAATGCTATTCGTACCTCTAAATTGTCCCTCCAATATATCTCTCTTTATGTGGCAGCTGATGTGGCATGTTAAATAATATTATGTGTCATCTGACATAACCGATGATATGGCAAATTTTAACCCAAAAAGTTAATTACCCAATTTTTTCCATATTAATTTATTGTTAATATTAATGTTAATTTAATGTTAATATTAATTAATGTTAATATTAATATTAATGTTAATGTTAATATTAATATTAATGTTAATTTTAATATTAATATTATTGTTAATGTTAACGATAATACTAATGTTAATGTTAACATTAATTTTAATGTTAATTTTAATTTTAAAATTTGCCTCATCAGCTGCCACATCAACATATCACGTCAGCTGCCACATAAGGAGGGACAGTTTGAAGGTACAAATAGCATTATTCAAAAAGAAAAAACTTCCAACAACACAACCTTCTCGTCTTTCTTGTACCTCCGCCACGTGGCCCTCTTCTATTGGCTTATAAAAATGCTTGAGTGATCCTAAAAGCAAGCATAATTTTAAAGAAACAACTTCCAACAACACAACCTTATCCTCTTCTATGTACATGTATTATTAAATTGTGTTGGATAAAGCATGCAGCAGCATTTAATGCTATGTTTACTATTGTGTAATTATTTCTAATGATATGGTATTAGTGAACACAATCTGCAAGCACTACAAAAAAAGTGACCTTTGGGGACAACAAAAAACCGTATTAAAAACTGCAATTACCGTCCCAACAAATATTTGGGACGGCCTTTGGGACGGGAATGGACGGTCCCATTAGGGTGGCGTGGCAAAAACTTTAGGGACGGATATTGCCGTCCTAATTACTGTTAAAGGACGGTTAGGCAAAACGTCTCAAAAGTTTTCAAATTTATGCTTTTGTGTGACGGTTTATCAATTTGTCCCAAAAAACAAGTTTTTGTAACAGATATATTTCGTCCTAATAAATAAGGGACGGAATTTTAAAAAGTCCCAAAAAAAGTAATTTACTTTTTGTTACAGTACTATAATCGTCCGAAAAACTTAACAATTGTCTAAATTATTATGGAATTACTAATTTCCTGTTTATATATATAATATATAATTGAATTTTATATACAACAAAAATTCATACAGAACTATTTTATTTAATCGCAAATGCATATGGTAGCCGCAACATTAACAAAGCGTAGCCGCAACATTAACAAAGCGATTTCTATAAAACATATTTAAAGGTAATATCCCATTGTTCACAAAATGAAATCCAAGTCTTACATCACTTTGAGTGTTCTCCCATCAAGTTTTACATCATTAAGCATTCACTTAATTTACAAAATAAAATCTACAACTTTTTACACAAGTCCAAAACAAATTTGATTTTCCAAAGTGGCATCTCCCATTATTTGCAAAATAGGTACAAAAAGCATTGGAAGGACCTGCAAATAGAAGTAAACAAATCAGCCTCATAAAAAACAACATGCAGATAATGAAGTCCAAAACAGGCACTTCTACCTCCATTGGAGCAGTTGTTATCCAAATAAATCCCACATGGTTCACAACCACACTTAAAACTTGAGCAGTCCTTGTAAAACCTCTCTTGTTTACCATATCCTGAAATAAAGACATGTAGACATTGCGTGCACATGAACAATGTCTACTTTCTCACATCACTAGTCATACAAAGATAAACCAACTATAAAGTCATTAAATAACAATTTTTTTCCAGTAGTTTTACTTAAAGTCAGGCTACAAAAGTTTGAATCTAACTACTTACAATCATAAAAATATTTGTTTTTGTTTAGATAATGGATCATCAATTTGAATCTCAGGCAAGCATAAAGTAAGCGACGGATTCTTACCTCAAATAATCAAAGTTCTTCTTAGGACTCATTTCCAGCAAATTTGGCCTAGTCCTAGTCTGTCTCAGAAGCCTGCCCAAATGGAGATGAAGCAGAGCTACTTAATATAAGTTCAACGTGAATGAGAATTGCTAGAGAGATGAGGTTAAAAGTAAAACATATATTAGGCAAATTGCAGAAAGAAAAGAAAAAAAATAAAAGAAGAAAAGGCATCATGCTATCACCTATGCAGGAAGACTTGTGCAACAAATGCAAGGTTCATATTAGCAGATCCTTCAATAATGTCCTTCTCAAATCACATGCAAAGCTAACACCCGTAACATTGTCAAATACAACATATGTTGGCAAGCTCCGAATAAGACATCATAAATTGCATAATCTTTAATAGATAAATAATGGTGCATGGGATTACTGCCACAAAATACTACTTTAACATGGTATTGCTTTCATTTTTTTTATTTAATAATAACAACAATATTAGTTAAATCAGCTACAACCAATGATCATAAGAAATTCTACATTCTAATCAATAATTTTTGGAACATGAATCTATTGGTAAAAGGATAACTGTGAGATTCTAATTGATCAATCTCAAATGAATTAACTACTTGGCCAAAATTCAGTTTTACTGTTATGATCTAGTTTTAAGAACAAATCATACAATTATTTTCCTAAATAAGAACAAAATTCAATATTTGCAATGATTAATTCAAAATTGTTGAAACTAATAAAAGTAAATACCAAGTTCATGTTCTCTTATTCCTTTTTTATTTTATTTTTACATTGTTGTAGCTTTGAAATCTAACTGTAGTTGTAAATTTTGGCTTCCCATAAATACTATAATTTTTAAATCTTATAAAAATTAGAGTAGTGTGTGTTTCTTTAATGAATTATTTGTTCCAATTGATTCAACCAAACTTATTTATGGGTTACAAGAATCTTCTTTCGAAATATTTTAGAGCTTCTTAAAAGTTCTGTAGGAAGCAATATTTAAATAGAGACTTTAGTGGATGCAAGTTTTGAAAAAAATAGAAAAGATAAGGACAAAAAAGAAATCATTTGATATTAGAGTGTACTATATTGCAATAACAATGGTTAAGACAAAACTAATCTATCGTATCTATACTGGAAACACACTATCCATAATATACACATCTTGTCTACCTTTCATGTTCACAATAATGTTGTGCTCATAGGTGGATCCAACATTGTACCTATGATCAAATTTTATGCCACCAAAACTTCAAAAACTGAGAGGTATAATTCCTGAAAGATTATTATGTGCGAGGTCTATAATAACAAAATTCCCTCTATAATAAAAAAATTCTTTCATAGATGGGAGATGAAACACACCCTCTCTGTCACGTGCAAACATTCCCCTGTTAATATTCACTGCATATTAGGAGCTAAATAATATATAGAAGACAGGAGGAACAAAAAAATCTAAAGGAAAAAAATCAAGAATGTAGTTGTGCAATTCATGAAGAAATAATGTTGATAGAGGGAATAACAAACACATTCATGAAGAAATAATGTTATTAGAGGAACAAAATTATGGATTGCACAACTACAAAATTTTACATGATCATGAACAGTTGAAGAGAAGTTTACCACAAGGGTTTCCTTGATGAGGAAATATAGGATTTCACCAGAATCAGTAGAACTGAGATCTACTAATGACATCAAACTCGTTTTTGCTATGCAATCTACATAGACAAGACCAGGATATAGTCCAATTGTCATAAAGATATAGTTCAATCTTCATCTAATGCTTGTTGGAAATAAAAACTTGATGGTAACATTACCAGAAAACTCAATGTTGATACCCCTGCTAATGAACTGGATGTTATATTGCTTCTATCCCATGTTTAACATAAGCATTACATCCAGCCTTTATTTCCATGTAATACTTGTTGGAAATAAATACTTGATAGTCGAAGCCTTGTCTGGCTTTACCTTTGGGCCGGCCCTGTGAAGGATCCCCCAGGCATTGCCACTTGCCTAAAACCCAAGGGTATGAGCCAGTTGTTTATATATGCTATGATCACTTCTCTCCCATACACAGATTGCACATGTGCATATATATATCTATCTGCTTTCTTTCTGTGGGCTATATAATAGGATTTTCTGCATATACTTCAAATCGATCAAATTTTTACAGAGTTCACCAGTATAATTGTAGGTCGCGTGTACAAATACTCCTCTAGATGATTGCATCTGTATCTAACACAGAGACAATGACACTTCCTCAAAACTCAAGATCTAGCATCTAATTCATGTCAAGGCCCCAAATAGACTGAAAACATGATTAAAAGTAGTGATTTTGCCCGGTATTATCTGTATTCTTTAAGGCCCCTGGAACTTAGTAAGTATTATTACTAAAATTTCAAGCACAAAGAAAATGAGCTACGCTGACGAATTGAATTATGATTGGGAAAAACCTAAAGACAAAGTTTTAGGCTTAGCTCATATATACAATAGGTTAAGCTTAAAAATCTTACTAAATTATGTTGGTCTATTTGCAAACAATCGATGGAAAAAACTCAGTTGCAATCCCTAAGAAGAGATGCAAAGAATGCAGTTGCAATCCCTAAAAAAGAGATGCAAATAATGCAGTTGCAATCCCTAAAAAGAGATGCAAATAATGCTGATTGCGTAGCCTAAACGATTAAAAAAAAATCGAATCGCGTTTGCAATAGCGGTTTCTCGAAGGCAACAAGAGATGATCAACAACAGTTGAGTCTCAGATTCTCGAAGGCAACAGAAAGAGGAAGGAAGAAGAAGAGCGGATCTCGCTGGGGTGTTGAACACCGGCGCTCAAAGCTATACCCGCAGTACGGATAAGCTCCCAGGAACCAGCAAGTTCAGGAGAACTTCTGGAACGCTCGTAAGTCAATATTTGAGACTTGAACGGGCTTCCTGGACTTAACAGACTCCCTCAACTCTCTTCTTGGTGCATCTTTCAAAGGAGGCCAAGGGGCTCTATTTATAGAGTGGAGTTGAGACTTCACCTCTTCTCCTATCCGATGTGGGACTAAAATACCAATACTCAAAATTAGAGTTTGATATTTTAGATCATCCCACAATCAGCATAGAAGTGTGCCAGTCCACGCCTACCCCCCGAACCCTCCCGTGCATGCACGAGACATCTTGGAGTCCGCGTCCGAGTCCGAGTCCGTACAACAAAAATTAACTTGCATCCTTGTTGGATTTAATCCTTTTTCCTTCTAGGAAAATACTTCCACATGGCACAAACTTGTGCCCCACTACACCTCATGTGCACACCTCAACACAAGCAATACATTATATTGAGATACTCACCATTTGGTGTAGCCGATGTGGGACTATCTTTTCTAGTCCAAAGGCAAAAACACCAACAATCCCCCACATATCTCAATATATGGGTTGAGCGTTCCCCACAGTGATTGTCCATCATGCATTAGGAGAGATGTCGCTACGACTTGAATCTTCCCGCATAGGTTAAATAACAGCATGATACAAGAATGGACTAAGCCTTGAATTCTGCACCATAACTGCAATTCTTCCTACTCACATAGTGACATCAACTGTGCTTCTGGCTGCACATTGAAGGCCTTGTGCCAGCCTGGTTTCAGTGTATAATTTTTGGGCGTCTACAAGTTTACCCTCAAGAGACGGCCTGATATCTCTATCCATACACTATAGGTGAGTTCTATATAAAGAGTCATTGGCATGAAGCATTGCGCTTCTTTGCGGTGCTACGCCGCTATGACATGGCTGACAAAGCCAAGGCATTACCCCTACCTGGGAACCTCATCGTAGTGTCATACTACTGTAGCATGATGTCTCAAGCCTCTTTGTAGTGCCAAACTACCCAGCATGAAGCCTTGCGCTCCCTTGTGGTGTTACGCCACTATGACATGGCTTGCAAAGCCGAGGCTTTACCCCTACCTGGGTACCTCATCGTGGTGTCATGCCACTGTAACATGAGGACACCGGCCTCTTTGTAGTGCTGCCTACATCTCTTTATTACGATTATGCAACATTAGGCTACCTGCCTATATGCGGTGCTACGCCGCCTGTAACTTGGCTAACAAAGCCGAGGCATTACCCCTACCTGGGAACCTCATGGTGGAGTCACCCCACTGTAGCATGGAGTTGTAACACTCCTTTGTGGTTGTTGCGCCACCATGCTTCCTGTAAAGCATAACAGACCTTCACTCAGTCTGAGAACTCATTAAGGCATTATGCCATCCTTCTCACAGGATCAATTTTCCGTAGAAAATTCATAGTAGACAACAGTGGTTCTGGGTCCGAAACCCTTACATGTTCCGCAGAACAAGTGCCCACTGTTAACTAATATTTTTCCAGTCAATAGTCCTCCCTTGAATCAAAAAATTAAATATCTGGTAGATTTCTCTTTGAACCAATAACATAAAATTTATTGATAGGATTATAATGACACAATATTAGAATGCCTTCAAGCCCATCTTCCTTGCTGTGTCCTCGACCAGCTGACGCTTGAGACCCTTCGTGAACGGATCCGCCAGGTTTTCCTGACTCCGAACATCGATCACTGCAATGACGCCCCTTTTTATGAGATCGTTCACTGCTCTGTGCTTCAACCGCACAGTCCTCTTCTTCCCGTTGAAGAGTTCATTTGATGCCACTGCTGCTGCCGCCTGGTTGTCACAGTATATCGGAATCGCCGGTATCTGAGCCCCAACCATTGGAAGGTCATACATGAGCTCCCGAAGCCACTCTGCTTCATCTACTGCAGCGTCCAATGCAAAGAATTCAGATTCCATGGAGGAACGAGATAACATAGTCTGCTTCTTCGATTTCCACGATATAGCAGCTCCACCCATGGCGAACACATATCCACCTGTGGAATATTCGCTCTCCACCTCTGAACACCAGCTAGCATCACTGAAGCCTTCCACTACTGACGGATCTCCGCTGTAGTATAGTGCATATGTCTGAGTCTTCTTGAGATATCTCATAACACGCTTCACAGCTTTCCAATGCTTTACGCCTGGATTGCTCGTAAATCGACTCAACATTCCCACTGCAAAGGCTATGTCAGGCCTTGTGGCAGTAGTAGCATACATCAAACTTCCGATGATGCTAGCGTACTCCAACTGCCTGACGCTCTCCTTCGAATTTGGCTCCAGTTTCAGATCACTCCTGTACGGTGTATCAATAATAGGAAGATCTTGATACCCGTAGTGAGAGAGCATCTTCTCAATGTAATGAGACTGTGACAGCGCTATTCCAGTGCCTGTCCGGATGATCTTGAGCCCCAAGATTACGTCGGCATCCCCCAAGTCCTTCATACTGAACTTGGTCGAGAGGAATTTCTTTGTCTCTGTGACGCAGCTTAAATCCGTACCTAGGATTAGCATGTCGTCCACGTATAGACAAACGATTACTCCTCTTCCGTCAGCAAACTTCGTATAGACACACTTGTCTGTTTCACTGACCCTGTAGCCATTTGACCTTATCACCTTGTCAAACTTCTCATGCCACATTTTGGGAGCTTGCTCCAAACCATACAGAGACTTCATCAACTTGCAGACTTTGTCTTCCAGACCTCTGACGACAAAACCTTCTGGTTGTTGCATGTAGATCTCTTCGTTCAGCTCGCCATTAAGGAATGCCGTTTTCACATCCATCTGATGTATCACCAGCTTGTGTATTGCTGCTAAAGTAATTAACAATCTGATAGTTGTCATCCGAGCTACTGGAGCATAAGTGTCAAAGTAGTCGATCCCCTGCTTCTGAGCAAACCCCTTGGCCACTAGCCTGGCCTTGAACTTGTCAATGGTTCCATCTGCTTTCATCTTCTTCTTGAAGATCCATTTGCATCCGATGGGTCTTGCTCCTTCTGGTAGGTCGACCAATACCCATGTGTTATTGGAGGTGATTGAGTCAATCTCGTTGTCAATCGCCTCCTTCCAGAATATAGCATCTCTGGTCTTCATCGCCTCATCATAGGTAAGCGGATCTGCTTCCACATGATAGGTGACGAAGTCATCTCCGAAGTCTTTCGGCCTCCTCGCTCGCTTAGTTGACGGCTCAGCGAGTTCTCGTTCAGCTGGTGTCTCCTCGATAACAACTCCATCTTGGACTACTGGTTCGATAAAGATCTCTGTCTGCTCCGCACCCTCATTATTCTCCGGAATGTCCGTGAGAACAATTTTCTTGTGCCTTGCAAACTTTTCTTCAAAATGTTCAGCATCGCGAGATTCGATGATATGATTTGACTCGATATCAAGGAATCTCCGAGCATCACTCTTCTCGGCATACCCCAGGAAGATCGCCTTAGTAGTCCTTGTCCCCAGCTTCTGAATCTTTAGATCCGAGAGCTTCACATAAGCCAGGCACCCCCACACTCGAATGACATTCAGGTTGGGTCTGACTTTGAACCAGAGTTCATGAGGAGTTATGTCGGAAGTTGCATACGGCACTCTGTTCAGAATGAAAGTGGCCGTTAATGCAGCTTCTCCCCAATAGCACTTTGGGAGACCCGCAGTCAACATCATAGAATTCATCATCTCTGTCAACGTTCTGTTCTTTCTTTCTGCTACTCCGTTGGATTGTGGAGAATACGGAGCCGTCGTCTCGTTGATGATTCCATGTTCTTTACAGAATGATGAGAATTCATGAGACCTATATTCCCCACCTCGATCACTCCTCAGCCTCTTGAGTTGTTGTCCAGTTTGCCGTTCAGCCTCGGCCCTGAACTCCTTGAACTTCTCGAATGCTTCGTCTTTAGATTTGAGTAAGTAGACGAAGGCATACTTGGAGAAGTCATCGATGAAAGTAATGAAATACTTCATCCCGGCCTTTGTAGAGAATTGTTTGAAGTCACAGATATCTGAGTGAACCAACTCCAGAAGATCTGTGCTTCGATGGACCCTGTGGAAGGGTTTCCTAGTGATCTTCGTCTGAGCACATATCTCACATTTCTCTACCTTACCCCCACACTTGGAGATAAGTCCTAGACTAGACATTTTGTTTATTCGCTTACAATGAACATGTCCTAGTCTATTATGCCACAACTCAAGAGAGTAATTCAAACTAGTGATAGCATTGACATTATTATGCTGGGTTACAACAAGCTAAATTTTGTACATTCCTTCAGTCTGAAAAGCTTTCCCGAAGAAAGTACCCTTCTTGGACATCACCATTTGGCCAGCATTGATGTCCATCCTCAAGCCTGCGTTGCAGAGCAGGCTCCCAGAGATCAGGTTCTTTGCGATTGCAGGAACATGCTTCACACCTTGAAGCGTCAGAATGTTTCCCGATGTAAGCTTCAGCTCCACCGTCCCGATCCCCAGTACTTCAGCTTGTGCCTGGTTCGCCATCATGACTTTCTCGGAAGTAGGCTCATAGGAGACGAACCAGTCCTTGTCTGAACAGACATGACATGTGGCGCCAGTGTCTATCCACCAGTCCAAGTCTGCCCCCACAGTTGCAACCTGTGCTATCATGGCAACCTGATTAGTAACCAAAGAAACCTTGTTAGGCTCACCTTGCTCTTTGGGCTTGGACTTGCATTCACTTTTATAGTGACCCTTCTTGCCACAGTTGAAGCAAGTCACATGGGACTTGGACTTCTGTTGCTTGAATCCTGGACCCTTCACTTTCAGATTCGAGAAGTCCTTCTTCTTGTGGTGAGAAGCCGCCTGCTTCCCTTTGTTCTCTCTGGTGGCTTGAACCAGATTCGCCGTTGCTAGTTGCTTGGACAGGGTGTCCAACTTCTGTTGAGAGCGCATCTCGTCCTCAACATGAATCTCGCTGAGGAGATTATCCAGGCTAATCTCCATCTTCTTCCTATGCATCCTTGCATAGATGTTGCTACATCCTGGAGGAAGTTTTGCCAGATCCCTCCAACGACGAACTTGTGGGCTATATAATAGGACATCCTTGCATATATATATCTATCTGCTTTCTTTCTGTGGGCTATATAATAGGATTTTCTGCATATACTTCAAATCGATCAAATTTTTACAGAGTTCACCAGTATAATTGTAGGTCGCGTGTACAAATACTCCTCTAGATGATTGCATCTGTATCTAACACAGAGACAATGACACTTCCTCAAAACTCAAGATCTAGCATCTAATTCATGTCAAGGCCCCAAATAGACTGAAAACATGATTAAAAGTAGTGATTTTGCCCGGTATTATCTGTATTCTTTAAGGCCCCTGGAACTTAGTAAGTATTATTACTAAAATTTCAAGCACAAAGAAAATGAGCTACGCTGACGAATTGAATTATGATTGGGAAAAACCTAAAGACAAAGTTTTAGGCTTAGCTCATATATACAATAGGTTAAGCTTAAAAATCTTACTAAATTATGTTGGTCTATTTGCAAACAATCGATGGAAAAAACTCAGTTGCAATCCCTAAGAAGAGATGCAAAGAATGCAGTTGCAATCCCTAAAAAAGAGATGCAAATAATGCAGTTGCAATCCCTAAAAAAGAGATGCAAATAATGCTGATTGCGTAGCCTAAACGATTAAAAAAAAATCGAATCGCGTTTGCAATAGCGGTTTCTCGAAGGCAACAAGAGATGATCAACAACAGTTGAGTCTCAGATTCTCGAAGGCAACAGAAAGAGGAAGGAAGAAGAAGAGCGGATCTCGCTGGGGTGTTGAACACCGGCGCTCAAAGCTATACCCGCAGTACGGATAAGCTCCCAGGAACCAGCAAGTTCAGGAGAACTTCTGGAACGCTCGTAAGTCAATATTTGAGACTTGAACGGGCTTCCTGGACTTAACAGACTCCCTCAACTCTCTTCTTGGTGCATCTTTCAAAGGAGGCCAAGGGGCTCTATTTATAGAGTGGAGTTGAGACTTCACCTCTTCTCCTATCCGATGTGGGACTAAAATACCAATACTCAAAATTAGAGTTTGATATTTTAGATCATCCCACAATCAGCATAGAAGTGTGCCAGTCCACGCCTACCCCCCGAACCCTCCCGTGCATGCACGAGACATCTTGGAGTCCGCGTCCGAGTCCGAGTCCGTACAACAAAAATTAACTTGCATCCTTGTTGGATTTAATCCTTTTTCCTTCTAGGAAAATACTTCCACATGGCACAAACTTGTGCCCCACTACACCTCATGTGCACACCTCAACACAAGCAATACATTATATTGAGATACTCACCATTTGGTGTAGCCGATGTGGGACTATCTTTTCTAGTCCAAAGGCAAAAACACCAACAAATTATACAGATTAGATAGCATTTGTGGCATTTGAAATAGGTAACGATTACTTCTTTTTATCGTTGGGACTTCCAATCCTTTATGCAGAGGTATGTCACTTATGTATTTCAAGGAAATCAAGATCTTGAGTTTTCCTAGCCAAGCATTTTATACAAACATCACAAGAATGGAAAATTTGAGTTTTCATAATATATTGAAGCCAAAATTATCCTGGATAGATAAAAAATGTTCGTCTTTTAAATGCCAATGCATATTACCTTATATCGTGAAGGACCTCCATAAAACGATTTGTACCATCCTCCACAGGAGGTAACCCTTCAGTTCTTTGCAACCAGCCAATCTCCTTCGAGGATCCCTGCAATGTTCTTCTTACACGACATAAGAACCTAGAGCTCATAAACAAAATGAAGAAAGAAGGTAAGCAATAGGAGAATTAGGGAGAAACAGTTCATGCTGAAATGAAAAGAAGAAAAAAGTTGGTGATTTCATATAAAAGAATTTAAATTTATAGACTTTTAATTATATCTGACACAAGATGATGTCGGTCTCAATCCTAGTCTTAGGCCATGCAGCGAAAGCATTAACCTGCATCATAACTGAACATCATATGTAAATATTCAACATGAAATAGCAATTGTAAGGTAAAATTCAACATGCAAAATTGTTAATCAGCAAGAGCTCCACCCCACCACCCCACACATACATCTCAACACATCCAAAATGAAGTATCCCTCAACGTTGGTGCAGTAGTGTCTTAACATATAAAGTTCCAGTTCTACACGTGTTTCTAACTCCCTCATCCCACATCTACAGACTCCTAAATGTATATTTCCTCTTCACCAGATGAATCACCATTGAGCATTGGGAGAAATATTTCAATTAATAATATTATAGTATGATCTAATGAAAATTAGAGGGAAATTAGGCCTAGCATAGTAACAAAACATGAGTGAGACAACAATTGTTGCCTCATAATTATGAGTTAAAAAAATATTCGCTTCAGAACTCCATCATCTGAAGTACTTACCAATGGAGCTCACAACTCATGACTTTCATGGTTAAACATGGGTACCAATGTTGGGTATAGGCTAAAGAGAAAAAAAAAGAGTAGCTATGTTATCCTGAATTGACCACTCATCGATCAAAAAAGGTGAAATAAATTTATTTCATTAAATAACAAGTAATTCAACTTATAAGGGGATGGCAAAATACTTCGGGTAAGGCTCGATGGTTATGTTGAATACTTAATTGTCAACTCTCCATATTTGTGTATTATGTATGCATGACCATTTCTTAGGACCATAATGCCCTTCTGTGTAGGACAAATTCATCTCTTGGACATTTCAGAACTGATATATATTCTGTACTGCTATATATCTGAACGTTTCAGAATATTTCTATGGACTGTTAAAAGGAACTAGTATATATAGGAACAAATTTGGTAGCAACTATATTTTTTAGGTGTATAAATGCGTGGAGAATCTCTTAGATTACCGGAACTAAGATATGGAGGGTTGGGCCAGTTGGCCGGTAAGATAGACCACCATGCTTCAGTTATCTGAAATTACAGCACTGGGCTCTTCCCCTTGCTAATTTCTCTCGTGCTTCGCTGCTCATTGCCTTCGTTGGAACCAATTGGTTCCAATTTCAATAGAGTAGATCCTATATCATGTCTGCCACCTTCTATATCCAGTGGTATGACATGTAAAATATCTAATTTGCTTTAAACATCCACACGGAAACTGAGGGGCGCATCCTGAAATATAGTGCATAGCCATCGTCAAACAGAAAAGAAAAAAAGGGTCCAGATTCAAACCATTAATGCACACAGTTTTACTATGAAGTTTGCAGCTACAAAGTGAAGCAGAAAATACCTCATGTTTCTCAACTGTCATCCTAAATGGACATGATTCAGATTATGTACACAGAACATGAGCAAGAGATTTTGTTGGTGTAGGAGTTTCCTTTGTTCAGAAATGAGAATAATTAGAAATGGACTGAACAAAATAAAAATGTTATAATGTACGACAAAGCAGAATAGCATATAATCTTAGCATATAATTTAGCAAGCACATTTTCAATGGCACTTCTTCCAATTTTACCTACAATTCAAGCATGCTGAATGTAACCAATTATAAGCACATAATTAGAAGCAGAAATTTGGATGAATTAAGATGAAAAGAAAATATGAAAATATATCTTAATAACTGGAATAATCTTTTTCCAAGTGACTATCTGGAAATAATCTTCTTTAAAGCTTCCAATCTTTTTCCAACCCTGTTTGCGGAGAAATAATTATATCTTCTAAGTCATCTTCATCTATAATGTAAAAGGTTAAATTCTACATTTGGATAGTAAGATTATGAAGTTCTAGGATTTAGTATTATTGGACTCACTGCATGCTTGTCTCATCTATCGTGTTATTGTAGTACAACTTTCTAATCAGGACTTTTCTTTGTTAATTATCATTATAAGGGATTTATTACAACTATTTTGTCTAAAAAATTCAGTTGCACCAATAATGGAGTTGTCCAGTGATGACATATTTTTAATGTGGTCTTTGTTGAGAGAAATACGGATGTTTCTAAGTCATGGCAAGTCCATCTTTTAATGATTAACAAATTGAACAAAAATATAACAGTTCAATATTTTAATTGAAAGAACTCTAGATAATCATAAGCTTGTCACTTACTTTCATAGAGACGTCAAAACTAAGCTTGTTTATTTATATATACAACACTATACATGTCACATGTACTAATTCATATAACATCAGAGAGCAGCAACACATAAATATACGATTTTGAGATCATGTTCTTTCTAATATGCTTAGATTATTGCAAAGAACTTGATTTGCTCTTTTGGAGCTCTTGACTGGAACATAGATTGTTGAAAAGAACTTGACATAAGCCATACAAAATGAATGCTATGCACAAAACAAATGTTGAACATGAAAATGTGATTGCCTGACTTATTGTTACATAGCAACCTTAGTCCCATCTACTGGAAAACACATCAAATAGGTGCCAATATCTTAGTCTAATTGAGAAAGGAGAAAAAACAGAAGGCAAATTATGGTCGATTGTTATAAGTCATCATTATCATTCATCACTTGTAGTATGAATGACAAAAATAGATGATATATAAATGGTTGTCAATTATCTAACATATGATGTTGAATTCCTGCCTTTACTGATACTCCAAAATCTTTTCATCATCATAATTTGCAAATTTTTGTGGCTTGCTTTTTCTTTATATCTAAGCGGTGTAATAAGAAAACAGAAACTTTAGTTAAGTTCTAAGGAAAAAAAAACATATGCATGATGATACAGGTGCCATGACATGATGGTAATCCTTATAGGTGTGTAAGGTGTCAATTGAAGGAACATAGCTTTTCAATGATGCCAAATTTGTATTTCTCAACGTCGCTGATCTACAAATTTGAGCATTTCTGCTCGGGTTGAAGAATTCCAAATTATCTCCAAATAGGTGTAATAAAACATGGCTGGTCTTTAGCTGTCCTATATAATTTTCCTTTTAACTTCAATTGAATTGAGATAAATAGTCTATTATAAATTTTTGTCATTTGTGTTTCATCTTAGAACCCCTTTGTATGGCCATTCGTCGCTTTTTTTTAACTTAAACCAAGCATATGCACAATTTTATCATACTTTAGCTATGTTGCGCATGAAGTCACAACAGAATGGAAGATACCAATAAGATTTTGGTTATTTGGTACTATTTTTAGTTACTCAATAAGTAATATTTTTGCCATCATTTTAATTAGGATTATTTACACTAACTACTTCTAAGTTTAGAGTTTATAATATGGAATATTCCTACTTTTAAACTAACTACATTGACCATCCCTATGTTTTATGAGTATCCCAACTTTAAGAGAAAAATAAAAAGTTATAACTCTAACTACCCATATTTTTAAATTTTTTTCTAAAGGAAAGAGTAGTCAGTGTATGATAAAAAATAGTAAAGAAGTCTTTATTTAACTAGGTTATGATAAAGTATGAATGCTGGCCTTCAAACAAGTACTCTAGAACTAAAAAAAAAACCTTAAAAGTCAGTTTTATTTGATGGATTTCATAGCTAACTTTAGCAAGTTCTTGAAAGGTTAATACTATAGTCCCCTTCCTTTACATTTCAGAATTGATGTTAACTAGTTAATCGGGATTACGACTATGGATTCCATTCAACCTATTAAAATTTGGATGTTGAATGTCGACCTCAACTAATTAGTAAATAAGTAAACTCAGAATTTTGAATAATACATACTTAGCATTCTTAGAAATAGAAAAAAAAATTACGAATAATGTGAAACTATTAACATTGTACTATAAAATATTAATATCATTGATAATAAAAATCATAATATTTGTAATGATAATAATTTTAACAAAGTAGTAAATAGTCATGATTGTGAGATACCAAGGATTGTACGTACTCATCGTAGTGCTTTGTGATAAGTGTCCTGATTGGTAGTAATAATAATAATAGGATTTTAAAACAAATCCATGTATATAAAGGGGACTTTGTAATAAGCTTCATTCAAAGTTTCATGTTTGCTTAACTTAAGTTTGCATTTGAGAGTGAACAAAAGTCGACTAAATGTTTCAAAGACTTCCTGTTAAAAAAAAGCTTTGAAACTCACCTTAATAAAAAAAAGGGACTTTTGCCTTCACTATGAAATTATTATTATTATTACTATTATTATTGGTACTATCATTATCATTATGACTATTCTTCTTTTTATTATTATTATTGGTATAATTTGATATTAATATCATCATTCATTTTTCAGCTAAGGTGGTGACAGGTTCAGTGGTAGCAAGTTGTGCATGTTGGCTTTGCTAACCCTTGCCAAGGCTTCACAAATATTTGCATGTTGGCTATCTTTTGATCCTTTCGCGATATGCTGGTAAAATTGAATACCATTACAGGGAATTCATCTATATTTCTCGTTCTCACAGAAAATTGCAACCAGGTTATCTAAGAGTTATTAACTTCCATTCTCCTATCCAAATCGTCTTTTATGTTGGCATAGCCAGACTTACCAAGTCATCCATACTGATATCTTATTAGAAGCTGTTTGTTGTAATACCTAAACAAATACCTGGAACAAGGGAGGAGAGAGGCCTTGGGGAACTCTTGGCAGCCAGCTTTCTTCACCGGCTTCTTGTTCACCGCCTTCTTCTTTGCCTTCCTCTTCACTGACAACCTTCGAATATTCAAACCAAAAAAAAAAACTCAGATCTAACAAAATTTCAACAAAAATAAAGCAAATAACAAGATCCTTACTTGGTGTCGGCCTTCTTCGACACATCGTACTTTGATTTCCTTCTTTAACGACAAAATCTGCGAGAGAGGAAGAAAAAAAGGTCATACATGTGAGAAATCTTAAAAATTTTGAAGGAAAATTGATAAAAATGTAAAAAAATTAGGGTTTCGCCTAGGTTTAGGTTTATGGGAGAGAAAGAGTTGGGAGGGAGTGAGAAGGATCGGGGAGGCAGTTCTGAGGAGGAGTGAGAAAGTGGAATCAATTTAGGGCTCATAACCTCTTTCCTCTCTCTCTCTTCACATATATGATCAAAGAGAACCAATAGCATCCCTTAGATCTTTTGATCCAATGGTTAAAAGTAATAATTTATAGGAAAAAAATCTAAAATTTTTGGGGATTATAAACTTTAGGCGGCCAAATAATTTTCATTCCCGCGTGATTATTTGGGACGGTCCGATGGCTTACTTGGGACCACAAATATTAATTGTCCCAATTGAGATATCCATTTTTTCATTTTGTCCCAAATAAAACTATTTTTTGTTACAAAAAATGTAGTCGTCCTAAATATTAATTTTTTAGGACGTTTCAAACTAGCGTTTCTAGTAATGTCGTCCCAAAAGCACACTTTTTTTGTAGTGAAGAGAGAACCCAAGAGAGAGAGAGAGAGACAGAGGGAGATGGGATAAAAAGAAAGGATCGAGCCCAACTAGTTTTATTTCAATAGCTCCTTTTACTAATAATTAGTTTTAAATTTGCAACTTAAAAGTAGTTAAAGTTAAAATTCAATTTTTGATTTTCATTACTATTAACTAGTTCTCACGTACGAGTTTAGACGAACACTAACCGAGCCCGAGCAACGTGACATCAGCCAGGTTTCTAATATAGTGGCATTTCTGTTAATTTAAAATTTAAAATATTATTGAAAATAATATTAATACTAACATTTAAATTAGTCTTTGATTTAACATTTAAACTTAGATTTAAATTTACAACTTAAAAATAGTTAACATTTTATTCTTTTTTATTTAAAATGTATAATATTATTGGAACTAGCATTAATATTAACATTCGCTTGTCCCATAGTTTACGTCGTACTGCACGGCTTGTGGCTTAAGTCTAGGCACCCAAAGAACTTGATTGTTCAAGTCGAACGGGTGTACAACACGTTCCATCGATGCAAGGCTTGACGTAGCCATTGCTTGTCAAGTCGTTGTACGAACACGTTAGACAAGAGTTTTATTGGGCTATCGAAGTCATAGCAAGCACTGTCCGCTGTTGTCTGTGGTTGTCAAGTCACTTAGTCCCACGATCTCAAGGCTCGTCATATAAAGTATGACTTGGACGATAGAAATACTGTAAACATGCGGGACTGTAGGTCGGCGGCAGGTTTGGACGTATGAAGATGGGCGACAAGGGGACAGCTGCAGTTGTAGGCATCGGTAAAGTGTACTTGACAACAGAGCTCAGTGAGAAGCTCATTCTCAAGGGTGTGCGCCATGTACCGAGTTTACGATACAACTTAGTTTCGGTAGGGAGGCTGGCAGATGATGGCTGTCACAGTCTATTTGGGGACAAAGATTGGATGCTTGTGAAGGGTTCCCAACAGCTGGTTCAGGAAGATTTGTGTTGTGGCATGTACAGGCTCAAGCCGCTGAGCTGTACAGGTAGGTCACAGACACCGGATGAAGGCTCGAGGGGTGCTCGACAGGAGGTGGATCGTCGAGAACTTGCTGAGGAGGGGCTTCTAGGTGCTTTGAGGGATACAGAGGATTCGGTTCGTCGAGACAAATCGACGGATAGTGGTGAGTCAAAGATTGAGGGTCAGTCTGTCGGTCCCACGACAGCTGGTCAGTCTCCAGGTGTGGGTTGCTCTACGGATCCGGTTTTGACAACGGGTGGTTTGCCAAAGCTTCACGGAGCGATATCGATTTCAGCAGTTCGAAGCCAGGAAGAAGATCAAGGTTTTAGCAAACTCAATCTGAGGCAGGAGCATCATCATTCATACAGTCCAGGGGGAGCTATGGGTCATCGACGGCCAAGGATGAAGAAGCTCGTCGGAACGTTTACACTTTTTGGTGGAAGACAAAAGTTGGGGACAGGCAGTCGAGACTTGCGGTGAGGCTAATCCCAGTAGTGCAAGAGGTGCTACGCATGGAAGCTTGCGTCGAAATGACTGTCGAGGAGCTGGAGATGAAGGAAGATGCAAAGCTGCTCGAGGGATCGAAGATCAGTGGCATGGGGGAGCAGGAACTCTGTCGCATGACGACAGGCATGGAGTCCAGTTGAGGAGCCAGGGGGTCAACACCCTCTCATCAGACTGGAGGGAGAGATTGTTGGAGTCCAGTCTGGTTTTGGTAATAGCATATTTATGGAGTCCAAATCTGATTAAATATTTAATTTAATTTGATTTGGATGTCCATAATTAGTGTTGGGCTATTTTAGATATAATAGGATTCTTATTTGAGGGTCTCCTATTTAAGAGATCCTATTATAATCTAAAATAGGATGTTGATGGGCTATTTTAGGTATAGTAGGATTTTTATTTGAGGGCTTCCTATTTAAGAAATCCTATTATGACCTAAAATAGGTTTCTTCCATCCTATATATATGGGGTGAAGGTGGAGGCACAAAGCACATCACAAAAAGTGGAGATTCGAGGTGCTTGTCCACAGAAAATCTAAGAGAAAGTTCCGCACTTTGCTCTTAGGACTTCGTCATCCAAGACAGAAGGAAGAAAAGATCTAATCGAGGGGTCATCAACTTCGGTTAGGGAGATTGCTACAGGTTGGTGAGTGATTTCAATTGTAATCTCTTTCTTTTCTTCTTGAGTGTGATGAGGGGGTTGAACCTTTTCAACTAATTCTTCTACACGACGATCAGTTTCTCCATGTTACAAGTCGATATGTTGACGTTGCAAACACGAGAATGGTCTAGAGGCAAGGATAAGAAAGTTATCGGTGCGTTAGCCCGACGAACGGTCTAGAGGCACAAATAGACCAAGATGTCTACGTCTTAATATTAAAATTGATCCAAAGGCAAGACTAGAAAGACAAGTATAAGGGACTATGTTGCACAAAAGTAAAGTATGTATTGGTTTTGTATGGGTGGGTGAGGAGCTCACTCCACCAGAACAATTGAGTTCTGACACCCTACAAGTTTCATGTGCATGTAATAGGTACCTGCTTGCTCGGGACGGAGCTTACTTGGATGCGTCGAGGCGTGGAATTCGTTGGCGTTTCGAGGCACACGGACACATTAAAGACTGAACTTAATCGAGACATAATGTATGGACATCTCCTATTCGATGCTTTCGCAAGTCTACTCAAATTGTATTGAGAGATAAGAGAGAGCAGAGTGACTTGTAATATGAGAAGAGTGAGCTTGAGTGATAGTAATTTTGGCCTCGCGCCATGTAAGCCCACTTTTCGATTTTTTTTATTATTTGATTATGATTTACCATATGGCCATTCGGGGTTATTTTTGGGACCCAGTATTTTATTTAGGTTCTAGAACCTCAAAAACTATTTTCTAAATTTTCTGGAATTTTTTGGAATTACTTTGATAATAAAATATAAGAAAAACCAATTTTCTTGGACTTCTGGAATTTATTGTGCTAGCCTAAAAGAAAATATTCACCCCAAATATTTTTTTAGTGTTCATTACGCTATTTTATATTTTCTAGAATTTTTCCATAATTTTTGGGAATATTTAAGTATTTATTTATTAAGGTTTATATATTTTAAAGGCTTCCAGTTTTTATTATGAGGCTATTTGGAACTAATATGAGGTAAAACATTTTATTTATATTCCAGAAGGTTAAATATATTTTCTAAAAAATTTTAGAATTTTTCTGGAATTTTTAGAATTTTATTTGAGTTTATTTGGCTCTCAGATAATTTTTAAATTATTTTGTGAATTTAAATCCGCATTTACCCAGTCAGCAGGCCAATCAGCATCCAGTCAGCGCCTGCTGGCCCACCTGTCAGCCGTACAGGCAGCCCAGTAGTCAGCACAGTCAGCGCTGACTGTGCTGAGGGTTTCCATATATGAGCCATGTTGCCAGCTTGGCTGAAGCAAAGCCGGCTAGAACCTTGACTGTCCGATCCTGGGCGGGAGTGCCAGGATCGTGACACGTGGCTTTTGAGCCGTGGCTTAAGCCACCGACTTCAGCTCCTTATATATATATATGCTATAGTAATTCGAAAACCCTATTTCCCTTCAGCCGACTTTGAGCTGCTTTTGATCTTGAGAGCCTCTGACTTCCCGAGGCGATTGCCGTCAACTCCGACCTCGGATTCACTTGTCGTTTTTTTTCTTGGATTCATACCGAGATAAAATTTCCGAATATGTAATTTATTTTCATCAAATCTAAACCTTAATTTCTGTAAAATTCGTAGAGTATTAGTTGTCCAAAACTTGACATGGTTTCGATGTTTTCGAGATTTCGGGAGAACCAGAAATCGAAATCATGAACCATTTGAAGTTTCGAAAAGCTAACACAGATGTCTACGACATATACTTTTTCCATAAATTATTTCATTCATCTAGTATTTTAGTTATTCTGTTGAACTCAGAATTGATCGATTGATCACCGTTTTGGTCACGATTAACCATAACGGCAATATCTTTTGACCAAAACATGATTTTGTGGAACGGTTTATTCCAGCGCACTCATGGCACTGAAATCTAACAAGGTGCACTTTCAAAATCTAGAGTTCATGATGTTTGACTAGATAGTCAATGGCACACCTCGATTTGCGTGCCATTGTTTCCAAAATTGGAAACATGAATTTTGGTGGTCAAACCTGCATGTTTAAATTATATTTCGATTATTATTAGGTTAAATTATATTTTTAAGTATGTTATTTTATAATTAACTATTAATAGAATAATAACCCAATTAGCTACTTATTCCATGAATTTAGAACTAGAACATTATAATTGACTTGTAGTTTTCATGCATGGTTCGTGGTACGATGTATATTATAGGTTGAAAGCTTCTAGATTGGCAATCCCTTCATCCTCGACTTGTGACTTCGGTTTGTGTAAGGATTCAGGCAAGTGCACTTTCTGATTACTTTCGATTCATAGTAGTCTTTCCATTTCATGTTTATACATATGCTCTTGCTTGTTGACACATTGTTACACGGATTAGTGTCATGGATCTCTATATACTATATTTCCTGATTGTCGTATTTTCGTGTTTCGTGACTTGTTCGAGTCCATGAGTACTAGTCGGAAGGAAAAATATCTTAGTAGACATGTGGACTATCCAGAACAATCTTCCGTATCTTTCGTGGAGAATTGCAGCAGCACACGACATGTGCAGGGTACCTGATTTACCCCTAGCCATTCACATGTCGAAACTGATATTTCAAAACACATAGATAATTCACTTTTACTTGTTTTTTTGTTTTCTTTACCACTTGCCATGTCACCCCATTTACATATTTTATCCAGTGGCTACATCATATTATAGAGTTACCTACTTGCTTTTTAGACATGCCATGATATCAGTTACTTGCTAGTTTCATTTCACATATGATATTTTCATGTCTTGTGAATTCTATTGTATTTTCGTATTGCCGTCGGTTTGTTTGTGTAACACCCAGTTTTCCAGAAGAGGGTAATTTTGAAATTTTGTAATTTTAGTCTTTTAATAATGATATTTAAATCATGATATGATTTTTTGGTGATTTTTAATCATGTAAAACTATTTTAAATCATGACTTATGATTTTGGTGTTTTGATAGTGTAACCTTGGAGACTGGTTGACCTAGAGCCTAGCCATGTGATTAGGATATTTTGTTTATCATTTCTAGTTTGAGAGTATTTTTTTCATTTTTGGGGTTATTTGAATTTATTAGAATTTATTTGAATTTGTGGGAATTTTTAGAATTTATTTTGGAATTGTTTGAATGATGGTTGACTAGGTTGACTTTGACTAGCAATGACCTTGGTAGACTAACCTAGGAGCTAACCCTAGTTGAGTTTGGACTTGGTTAGGTCATGCAACCCTAGTTAGACGAGAGTTGACCTATGGTTTAGTCATTTGACTCAAGTTAGAATATCTAGTCATAAGCCATGACTTGTGGTTGAACCATTAATCAATAACTTAGCCATAGAAGCCCAAAGCCCATTAGCTAATGCCTAACCCTAACCCTAACAATTCTTGGCCGGCCACATACTCTAACCTAGGGATCCCCACCCTATAAATATTCTCCTCCATTTAGGGATAGCCTCTTTAGGAAAGAACAAGTTTAGAAAGAGGTATTTTTCCAACTTCATAAATTCCTAGAAAATCTATTTTAACTCCTTTTTAATCCAAACAAATTGCAATAGGTTCTAATTAGTGTTTTCTTGCTGTTGGAAATTGTTAATCTCTGTTTTATATCAATTTGAAGGAGTTGGGTGACTTTTGGGGATCCTCATTGAAGGAGCTTTTGTGTTAAAGAACACACATAGGTATTTTTCTATCCACCCATTAAAATTAGGTTTTAATTGCATAAATACCTAGCCCTAGGTGTCCTGGTCCTGTAGGAATAGGGTTTGTGAAATTTCGTGTCCTGTACGTGTCCTTATTGGACACGTATCAGTGAGGTGTGCAAGTGTTTGATGAAATGTCCCAATGGGCATTTCGATTTGTTTTCGGAAAGTAATTGAATAGAAAATCATGTTTTTATGTTGCTTACATGTTTCCAGTGGACTGTTGTGGATTTGGTGTCGTGTCGTGACGAATTGGACACGTGCACACGAGGGTGCACACGCGCGCGCGCACGGGCTGCGTGTCCTGCTACTCGGGGTCAATTTCTCTCCCTGTAGGACACGTGGACACGTGAGACTCACTGGACACAACGGGGCTATGACTGACACCACGTGTGTCAAGTCTCATGTGTCCTCGTGTCGTGTGGAGGGAGCACGAGCTCGTGCACGGGTTTTACACTGCACGCGTACAGTGGTTTTTGGCCACTGATATGGCTTTCGTATCGGACACTGACACGACTTGGACACGTGTTATCTAGCCTAATGTGTAGTCCAATAGTTAGGCTACCTAGGTTAGTGAGCACGAGGTGTCCCATACTCTGTGTCGTGTCCAGTTCATTTGGACATGGCTGCACGAGCCTGTGCCCAACTGTGCACTAATTTGGTTTTTATAGTGTTTGGACACATTGTGTCCTCTTGGTTGGACACAATTACACTACATGACACGTACACAAACCCTAGCATCATTTCCAACCAATGCTTTCATATTTAGTGTGATTTTATTCATCAATTCTCCAAATTTCCAAAAACCTGATACATGTATATTCCTGCATTTTCCCATTTTTCTATTCGAATTTTGGCAGTCATTTAACCTAATTGAATGAAGTTACTTGCATATTTTATACCCTAATGTTGTTTACCTATAAGTATTCTAGCTACATGTCAAATTTGGGAGGATTTTGTTGAGTTTTGAATTCAAAAAGGGATTGGAATGAAATGGACTGTTTCAAGAAGTCTGAAATAGGCAAATCTGAGAACAAGTGAATTGATTTCCTTTTCTTTTCTCACTGAGATTGGAACGAATGATTTATTCATTGAATTGATTTAGATATAATGAACTGTCCTTTCCCTGTTTTCCCTATCACACAATGTATTAACTCCACTGATTTTTGTATTCACATTGCCTATTCACTATACTACTTTGAATTCCTATTTTTCTGAGTTTATGATTCCAAACCTGAGATTGATTGAACTGCCACTGTTTCATTGCCACATTCACTGATTTTCCAGAGTTAATATGCCACTGTTTCCAGGTTTGAACATGTACATTGTTCACTGTTTTTGCCCAGGTTCTACCACTACACCATATCCCTATTGGCAAACTGTCAACTGATTTTTCCATTTATTGAATTCAGTTCACTACACCCCATTGACACACATACACTATTTTATGAAATTCCTTCACTGTTTCCCTAGTACACACTGTTAACAGGTTCCTACTGAACACTGTCACCAGGTCCTACACACACACATACATGAACATTGACACACACACTCTAGTATGCATATTCCTGTCACCTTAGAACACATACACACATAATATCATGACACATGGTTTATTCATTAACCCTTCCCACACAAAAACTCTTTCACACACACATATGCTAGGTAAAGGACACATGGTAATGTTGTGTATTGATTGGGGTTCCAGTTTACATGAAGATTCCCACTTTGTATGTGACACATTGCACTTGGTATATGTATATGGGTAATACTATAGAGTTTATGTTGTGAGGCTATGTTATATATATATGTGCTACATATGTAATATATATATATATATATATATATATATATATATATATATATATATATATATATATATATATATATTATATGATATAGTACTATATGGTTCATAGGTTATATATGCCTAGGACCATGGATAGATAGATATATATGTATATACATGAATTTCATGATTGATAGCTTATATAGCTAATGTAATGTGCTTATGATGTGTGACTTGTGTTTGGCTTGTATAGACTTGGTTAAGACCTAGTTAGACTAGCATAGGCTAATTTGACTAGTTTAGACTTGGTTAGACCTAGTTGACCTAGTTTGACTTATAGGGTTGACCATAGTTGACCAAGAGTTGACTTTGGCCTAGATTGACCTAGATTCATTTAGAATGCATTGAATTGCATCTTATTATCATTTTAGACTTGTTGTGACTTGTGCTGTTCTATAGGAGACAGACACCACTCCTCGGACAGTAGATATTCTTCAGACACTCAGGATACAGGCGAGTACATTCTCTGATCATTTCATATCCTGCTTAGAATTATTTTCCTGCATTAAATTACTTTACTTGATACTGTCACGTTGGTCACACGGATTAGTACTATATGGATCCCTTCTTGAGATGTTATCCCTTCAGGGAGCATCGGGTACTTTATGTTCTGTGCGTTTCACTTTCATGGCGTATCACTATGCTTCATTGGTTCATCGATCACTTATGACATGTACTTTCATGCTCACAGAGTCTTCCTTGAATCCTTATTCCATCTATTGGGTTTTCTAGAATCCCCATTTATGGGACATCGATGTATCACCCTTTGGGGGCCTTTGCATGGAATCATAACATAACCTGGTTGGATCCTTGTGTATTGATTGGGGGTACGGGGGAGTAGAAGTAGACATGTGAATATTATCCAAGTAGTGTAGCATCAGAATCTTTCCATAGTGTAGCATCAGAATCTCCTATGCCATTTACATGTCTATATTGTACTCTGACTCACTAGCCACTGTTAGTCTCTATTTATAGTAGATATTTCTATTACAGCTCTCTCTCTGTTTACATACTACATTTCTTTCAATACCTGTATCTTACTTTACTGCATGATTATATTTTCTAACCTGCTATGAACTGTTGAGATGTATTGTGCTCGTTCCTGTCCTGACTGGACCTGTTGAAAATATTACAGAGGACGAGGAGGAGGCCTGTGTGGATACCTTCTACGGAGCAGCCTTAGATGATACTTGTGAGCTGGACTCTCAGGAGGACCCAGCTCTAGCTGAGGACATTACCCCTATTGCCTAGACTAGCTTAGTTAGGCCTTATCTTACTTATGTTATCTTGAGACTAGTAGTTAGACTTTATTTCTGTTTGAAGATTCTGAGTTGTATATATTCTTTCATACTCAGTAGATGAGATTTGTACTCTGGATATTTGCTGAGATGTTATCTTAGACTATTTGATCATCTGTATTTCCTTGAGTTCTATATCATATCGTGCTTCTTCTTCCTTAGTTGTGATTGAGTTTATTTTCTGCTATGTCACCCCCATTCGGGGAGTATAAACTGTTTAGCCTTATACTGTTAGATGCATTGAGACCTAGGACAACGTTCTACCGCCGACACTGCGGCGTAGGCTGGGCGTTGTTACGTTCTCGTACCCTCACAGTGGGTGCGGGTCGTGACAGTGTGCTTGTTCCATTCCTGACTGGAAACCAACATTTTTTAGGTTAGCTGTGGCTTCACTTAGCATTGGGAGATACGGGTGTACTTGCAGGCCAAACCCTAGAGATTAGATAGATGTGGTATCAATTTCATTAATTGTAAGATCTTGTACTTTTTTTAAATATAAATATTGTAAATGTTGTAATCAATTTAGAAATGTGAATGATAAATATTTGTTACATTTATGTGATTTCGAGCATCATGGCCGTGACAGCGTTCTACCGCCGACTCTGCGGAGTAGGCTGGCTTGGACACGCACTCGTATCCTGAAAAGCGGATGCGGGTCGTGACACGCCACAATTGTAATCTTTGTTTCAATATCAATGAAGAGCATTTTGAATGACTTGTGTTTTGCATTTAATTTTCCGCTGTTGTTATTCAATATTTCTGCTTGGGACTTCTGTCTTACGACCTCGTTGCTTAGCCTGTAATCGACCGTTATGGACCTGCCTTGCGTGAGCGCAATCTAGGCTCATGCGGCATCACGCCTTAGTGAGGACGATCGCTCCTACGAGAGCGGGACATGACAAGCTAGGTTTCTAATATACTAGCATTTTTGTTAATTTAAAATTTACAATATTATTGAAACTAATATTAATACTAAAATTTAAATTAGTTTTTATTTAACATTTAAACTTAGATTTAAATTCACAACTTAAAAGTAGTTAAAGTTAAAATTTCATTCTTTTTTTTACAATCTACAATATTATTGGAACTAGCATTAATATTAAATCTATAGTGGCATTTCTGTTAATTTAAATTTTAAAATATAATTGAAACTAATATTAATACAGTGGCATTACTGTTATTTTTAAAAAGTCTTTTCCTTGTTCGGTCACACCCCTCCACAAGCGGGTTACACCCCCGAAACGAGCAGGTTAAATAGCCTTTTCCAAAGAAAAGAATCCATCCGACTAGAAAGAAACAAAGGAGAGAAGAAGAAGAGTCGCAATGGAGAGGAGCAAGAGCAAGATCAACTGCAGCGGATGTGCTGTCATCCCTACGGAGATTTTTTCGATGATACTGGTACTGTCGGGGATGTCGGTGGACGAGGTCGTGTGCAACGTGGCCCCAGTTTGCTGTTCGTGGTAGAAGGTGCTCAACGGTCCCTTAGACTATTGGTCCAACGTGGACTTGGAACAGTGGTACCGGAGGGCCCAGCAAACTGCTAAGATTAGTTTGACCGTAAAGAAGCTCGTGGCTCGCAGTGGAGGATATCTACTGTCCTTCTCCGCGTACAAGCTCGACGAAGCAGCCTTCCCTTTTGCATGTTTAAGGCATGTCAAAATTTTATTGTCTTATTCTAATACTTTATTTTTTCTATTACAAAATTTTACGTATACTTTGTTAATTTCTATTGATGTTTTCCCTATTTATAATACAGTGAGAAATTTCTAAGGGTGCTGCGTATTCTGAAGTGCGACGTGAGTGATGAAACTTTCGTGAGACACTTGGAATTTCTTTCGGTGCTGGAAGAACTCGACATTAGTTACTGCCTCTATATCACGTCGACTGAAATATTTTTCGTCGGCAAGTATTGCCACCGTCTGATCAAGCTGGAAAGGAACATGCCCCCTCCATATTTCAGGGTCAGGAACAGATTCGTGCTGAACATGTTGAACGATACGGAGGAAAAGGTCGTGGCCGATTCGATGCCGCGTCTCGAGCACCTAGAGATGGGCTCAGGCATGTTCAATGGAGACATGCTGCGATCTATCATATGTAACTGCAAGGGTCTTCACGTGTTCGACATACGTGGGTGCTTCAACGTGCACTTCAACGACGACCTCAGAAAAATTTGTGATTTGATACAGACGTTTAAACGACCCTTTGATGATGTAATCCCAGGAGAACGTGGATACGAGATGTATAGTGATTTAGATCTCATCAATCAGTCCTGGGGTGAATGGTTCTTTTAACATTAGCATGCATGCATGCATGCATTTCTTTGTATTTTTCATATTTATATGATATCAGTATCTTAACATTAATACAACATCTCAGTGTAATCATATCCAAGAGATTTCGACATTTCTCCACACAGTGATGACATTTTACCTTCTTCAAGATGAATTTTGGCGGTACAAATTCTACTCATATTTACGGTATCAGTGCCATTCACCATAATTAATGGTGATCGATAGACATTTATACAAGAAGAGTGGCACGGGGGAGATACGAAAAAATTGGTTTCTTTTTCACAATCCTTTAAAATTTATTTATACAACCAAACAACCAAACTATTCATCTTCACCAGCCTTCAAAAGCAATTTATATAGATTCAAAACAAAACTAAACATCCAAACTATTTAAAATTCGCAACCCTTCAGAACAGTCTCAAAATGGAGAAGACCAAAACCTACATTTGCGGATGGGCCAACATCTCCAAGGAGAATCTAGCCATGGTTTTGGTACTAGCGGAGATATCGTCTGAGGAGGTTGTCTGCTTGTCTTTCGTTTGTCGGTCATGGTGGAAGGCGCTCTATTGTCCATGCTTCTGGTCGGATGTCAAGTTGACCCAGTGGTGCCGCAGGGTTAACCTAACCTCGAAAATTGACGAGGCGGTGAACAAGCTAGTGGCGCACAATGAGGGAAATCTAACCTTCCTCGTTGAAGAGGAACATGCCACCTCCGCAGTTTATGATCATGAAGGGATTCAAGAAGGACACCTTTGACAAGTCAGGGGCCATGGTCGTGGCCTCTTCGATGCCGCGTCTCGAGAACCTTGAGGTAAAGTTTGGCATGTTCGACGACAATGGACTGAGAGCTATCATGACGGAGTGTACGGATCTTCGCGTACTCGACCTAAGAGGATGTTGGAATGTGCGAGTAGATGGGGACCTCAAGTGCATACATGGTTTGCTAGATTTTGTAACGGATCCCTTCGAGGATCAGAACCTATGGGCGGAGGTGAATGATGATTCACTTGAACTAGGTGATCAACCTAAGAGGATTTCCACATTTATAACAAGGTTCTTGTATTATTATAGGCTGCAAAAGAAAAGGACTCAAAATTAGTTTAGGTTAATCATACTCAGATTTCTTTGTGTATTAGAACAAATTAAATTTGATTATAATTAGAATTCTTAATTTTTATAATATTAGGTTGTTAATTTGATTTGCATTACATTAAATCTTTACATAGATCGGACTCTAAATAATAAATTAGGGTTAATATTTTGTATATACTTGAACATTCCCCGTCCTAAATGTACCATACTTTATTAAAAGCACGGAGGATAGCCATTCTCCGTATTAAAACCACGGAGAATGGCCATTCTCGGTGTTATGAGCACGGAGAACGGACATTCTCCGTGTTAAAAGCACGGAGAATGGCCATTCTCCGTGCTAGAAGCACGGAGAATGATCATTACCCGTCCCAAATTGTTCCATGCTAAGTTAAAAGCATATAATAGGACCCAAAAAATGATAACAATAGAAAAATTCTATATAACCCACACACCAGACTCGAACCTAGGCCTTCCATGTAAAAGCTAAACAGCACAACCAACTAAGCTGGGAATAAGAAGAGTCACGGTAGGTCATTGAATATCCCCAACTTCCAATAAGGAATAAGAAGAGTCGGTTAGGAACGTGTATATATATAAATAGGGGTCCCCATTCATTTGAGTAGGTTGTACATTTAATATGGCTCCAAAAAAAATTCTGGTTGGGAACCATGGCCTTCTTTCCGTCGTCATCTAGCCTATCCGCATGGAGCACCCTCTGTGCCGCCTCCGGCCCATGACAGGCTGGCAGAGGCTGCGGACTTCCTGACCTCCTGCGGGTTGTCATTGGAGATCATTGCTCAACCTCTTGATCCGGCGCGCAACTTTGACCTGTTGTCGATCACTCCGGAGGAACAGGATTCTCTGGAGAAGTGGGAAGGGTTACGCGGCCTGTGCCATAGGGCGGATTTGTGTACCCTGCAGGACTTTGCGGAGGTCCTTCGCGAGGCTAGTGAGGTGTCTACGTAGACCTCTTCTTTTTCTATTTTTAAATTTTTTACAGTTTTTTTGCTCCTCTTGTATCCTTCGTCTGAGAATGTTCCGGCGAAGAAGCTGGGATTTAATGCAATCTAATATTTTGTTAACTCAATTTGGTTTCGGCTGCAAGCGACTAACTATTTTATCTATTTTTCAATTAACAAATCTTGTTACGTTAAATCTATATATCTACGACGATATCCCCATCAATGACTTGTTACGTCATAGAATTTATTATGCTTCCAGCGTCAATTTCTTGCCGTCAAATCCATCTTAAATATGATTACAAAGTAAACTAGAGAAAAACTTTTGAGTGTTTTAATTTTACTCTTTTAAAGTACATAGTCTTGTTAGCAAGTCGTCAAATAGGAAAAATTCAGGATGGCAAAAATACGAGTGTAGATCAGCTCAATGCAAAAAATACGTTCAAAAATTCAATTAAATATTCGAAAAATAAAAATATTGAGATTAAAAACTTCACATTCTTAAATATGTTGTCAAATTTTGTTAATTAAACATGTTTCCACCACGTTTTTTGTGCCAAATTTTTCAATAATTTATACGGAACACGTTTAAAACTTCGCATGCTTAAAGTTTATGTATTGATTTCACGTGGATATATACTAGTAATAATAGTAATAAATTTAATTTTGGAAAGTAGTTTTTAAAATTAGGGTCTCAGAATTCCAAAGGTTGGTGCTCTTATAAAATTTAAGACTCAAAACTACTCAAAGGTTTCCACTTCCCAAGGTCATATAAGACGGTCGAATTTTTCCTCTTCTTCTCTCAAACCCTTTTCCTTCTCCCAAACCCTCTCCAAATACTCTCCCAAACGACTGCTTAAAATTATCAAAATATTGCCGAAGAAACAACAACCGTCTCCGAAGGAGAATAATCCACAAAGGGATGCGATACAGGCCCGAAGGGCAGAAATTGTAAGGGCGACGAAAGCCAAGATTATGGTCGCTAGGGCAGAGGCCGAAAGGCCAAAGGCGGAAGCAGCGGAGGCGGCAGCGACGACGAAAGCGGCGGCGGTAGCCAAGCCACCTGCAAAAAAGGCTAAAAAACTCATTGCTCGATAAAGACCGGAAAATCTATCTTCGATACAGAGTCGTCGGAAGACTCAACTTATGAAGATCGAAGGCGTACTCAAGCGAAGGCTAAGGTGGCAACGGATGCAGAGTCATCAGCGTACTCTGAGGATTTTGAATCCTCATCCTAAGAGAAAGATGAAGAGGAAGAGCAATCATCAAATAAGTCCCAGGATGGAGAGGAGGTAAAAAATTTTCAGACTCTAAATCTAAGTAGATTTACAATAAATATTTCAAAAAAAAGGCGGTTATGCCTGAAAGATCAATTAAGATGGATGATGTCGAAGAGGAAGCTTTCCTGGATATATTAAAATTCTATCAGTTGGAGAAACTGAACAAATTCTGTCTTGAAAAAATCTCCCAAACAATAGTAAGAGAATTTTACTCAAATCTTCCGGCTGAAATTAAAGAAAAAAAGAGGATCAACAATTGGTGTTTTTGAGAGAGAAACTGATTAGGCTAAATGCTGCTATCATCAACGAATTTTATGGATTTAATCTAGTTCCTGATTTTGATATGAAAGATATTGATAATGTTTCTATGAGGGATGCAATTTATGAGATTATAGGTGTATCAGTGGGTGCCAAGATACCTCAAAATGTATACAAAGATCAATTAAAAAATTTGTATAAATTCACTACTAAAATACAGTAAATTAGCGACCAAAAATTAGCGACGAAAATTTTACGTCGGCGTTAGCGACGGCTTTGTGGCAACTAGCCGACGGATTACTGACGACAAGCCGTTACATTTTTATTTTATTTTGTGGGGGAGGAAAGGTCGCACATCCGTCGCTAGGGCGTCGGAGATATAGCGACGGATAGTCAGCCGTCGCTATGCAGTCGATTATTTGCGGGAATTGTGTGGAGAATTGGCGGGACAATTCTTCGACTACGTAGCGACGGATATTCAGTCGCCAAATATCAAAAATAGCGACTAACGGGCGACAGATTAATATCCGTCGCTAGTCCGTCGCTACATATACGTTCCAGACTTGAATTGAAACGGCGGGGGGAAATTTTTGCATTCTCCCCCAAATTCACTCTCTCTCCTCTCTCTCTCCCGCGACTTCGGTGATCGGCGTCGGCGTCCTCTCCTCTCTCTCTCTCGAAGGTAATCCCCTCTTTCTCTCTCTCTCTCTCGCGGTGTCGTAGGGGCAGCGGGGGTGGCGGGCTTGGGGCGGGGGCGTCGGAGGCTGGGCGGCGGGCTTGGGGCGGGGGCGTCGGGGGCTGGACGGCTGGCTTGGGGCGGGGGCGTCGGGGGCTGGGGGTGGGCTTGGGGCGGGGGCGTCGGGGGCTGGGCGGCAGGCTTGGGACGGGGGCGTCGGGGGCTGGGCGGCAGGCTTGGGACGGGGGCGTCGGGGGCGGGGCGGCGGGCTTTGGTTGGGCGTCGGGGGCTGGGCGGCGGGCTTGGGGCGGGGGCGTCGGGGGCTGGGCGGCGGGCTTGGGGCGGAGGCGTCGGGGGATGGGCGACGGGCTTGGGACGGAGGCGGCGGGGGCTGGGCGGCAGGCTTGGGGCGGCGGGCTTTGGTCGGGGGTGGCGGGGGGCTTTGCTTCTCAAATTCATCTGAGTTTATATATTGGCTAAATAATGTGTTATCCATATTGGGTGTTATCTATTAGTTTGGTGGTATTTGGGTTAGTAAATATGAATATGGGGTTTGGGTTCATGGTGTATATGTTCACTATCTCAAGGACAGTGCGAGTTCTTCATCTGCCTTCTTTGTTAAGAATATCCTTGGGACATTCGCTTCACCAAAGTCACTGAATAAGTGAAATTTTTTCTGGAAAACTGACCCTTAGAGTGTATCAGTTGTGTGCTTCTATATAGATGTATATATCTATACATCTAACTGTGATATACATATGTGTATGTGACAATCTCAGTTAGCGACGGACTAGTGACTGGTTAGCGACGGATATTTCCAGCTCCATTTGTATTAATCTACGGTACGACATGGTGATCAGGACATAGTCCCTGCAGCCATTCGACTGGCGAGGCAAAAACTATGTAGCTATAGATAAAGTTGACTGTCCTCCGACCCTCATCCCTCGGCAATGATGATACGACAACCTATCTCTATATCTTATATAGTAGTAGATGATGTCTTAGTATTACATTATGTGAGTTCATCTTGATTCTGTTATATCCTTCAGATACTAGATACGATAAGAACATATACTACACCATATGTACAGAATATAGATGATTCACACTAATGTATGCTAGAATGAATTTTGGGTTGTGTTCTGAGCCATCCGTTCTCACACTTAAAACACATAGGAATTAGTAGTGTGAAAGCGCCGGAGAGAGTGAAAGCGCCGGAGGGGGGGGAGGAGAGAGAGTGAGAGAGTAAAATGGTACGACAAGGTGAAGTAGTACTGTATTTTGGCTCCAGTTCCAGCTCCATTTGTATTAATCTACGGTACGACATGGTGATCAGGACATAGTCCCTGCAGCCATTCGACTGGCGAGACAAAAACTATGTTGCCATAGATAAAGTTGACTGTCCTCCGACCCTCATCCCTCGGCAATGATGATACGACAACCTATCACTATATCTTATATAGTAGTAGATAATGTCTTAGTATTACATTATGTGAGTTTATCTTGATTCTGTTACATTCTTCAGATACTAGATACGATAAGAACATATACTACACCATATGTACAGAACATAGATAATTCACACTAATGTATGCTATAATGAATCTTGGGTTGTGTTCTGAGCCATCCGTTCTCACACTTGGCAAAAAATCGAGTTCTACACGAAGGATGTCCACTTGAGCTCCGGGGCAAAGTTTTGGCTCGGAGCAAGAATCTGTTGACGGAGCACATCCACCATGCTGTCAGAAAAAAATAGTAACGTTGAGAGACCCATCTGAGTAGGACGTATACTCTGATAATATCTCCTCCAACACTCAATCCCACTACTGATATCATTCTTGTAAAGGTGATCTCTCAGAGTATACGTCCTACTCAGATAGATCTCTCAGAGTATCCTCTCCGGTTGGGTTGTGTTCTGAGCCATCCGTTCTTACACTTAAAATACATATGAATTAGAACGGTATTTTGTATTTTTGGCGAACCCAGGGATTGGATTCTGTATTTTGTATTTTGATTTCTATATTTTGGCTCCAGCTTCATTTGCATTAATCTACGGTACGACATGGTGATCAGGACATATTTTCTGCAGCCATTCGACTGGCGAGGCAGAAACTATGTAGTCGTAGATAAAGTTGACTGTCCTCCGACCCTCATCCCTCGGCAATGATGATACGACAACCTATCACTATATCTTATATAGTAGTAGATGATGTTTTATATTACATTATGTGAGTTCATCTTGATTCTGTTATATCCTTCAGATACTAGATACGATAAGAACATATAATACACCATATGTACAGAACATAGATGATTCACACTAATGTATGCTAGAATAAATCTTGGATTGTGTTCTGAGCCATCCGTTCTCACACTTGGAGATACATCGAATTATAACGACGGATATTAGGTTACTCTTCAGGATAATTGATGTCTATTTTATATTAATTTGGTTTGGTCTATATGATTCTTGGATAATTGGTGTGCATTAAATTCGTATGTGCATATTTAGTCTATGTAATTCTTGGATAATTGGTGTGCATTATATATTTGGTCTATGTGATTGTTGGATAATTGGTGTGCATTATATATTGGTTTGGTTTATGCATATTTTTGTGAACATAGAAAGTGCTGCAATTTTTTTAAAAAAATCTCAGTTAGCGATGGACTAGTGACCGATTAGCGACGGATATTTCCAGCTCCATTTGCATTAATATACGGTACGACATGGTGATCAGGACATAGTCCCTGCAGCCATTCGACTGGCGAGGCAGAAACTATATAGCCGTAGATAAAGTTGACTGTCCTCCGACCCTCATCCCTCGGCAATGATGATACGACAACCTATCACTATATCTTATATAGTAGTAGATGATGTTTTAGTATTACATTATGTGAGTTCATCTTGATTCTGTTATATCCTTCAGATACTAGATACGATAAGAATATATACTACACCATATGTACAGAACATAGATGATTCACACTAATGTATGCTAGAATGAATTTTGGGTTGTGTTCTGAGCCATCCGTTCTGATCAAGCATCTTCCTTCTCCTCTCCTCCACCGTGGCTCTGGACCCAACTGCTCCTCCCTACTTTTCTTTTTCTTATTTGACTCTCTCAGCCACATATGATATCCACCTCAAGTATAGAGTCGAGGGAGAAGAAGTAGGCAGGAAGAGGAGGGGGAAGCAGCACAGCCGGCGGCATGACCCGGAGGAAGTGTAGATATTTTCTTCAACATCCGTCGGAGAACTATAAGGATATATCTTTTTACAATATGTCACCTTGTCAAAGACCCTTAATGTGAATATCATGTTACCGCGGTGTCGGAAGACTAACATGTCATAATTTTTTAAGCCGTGTGTTTTGACATAATCCTCCCAACTCTTTCCTCCTATGTAGTAATCTTGCATTACTACATAGCATGAAAGAGTTTGGAGGATTATGTTAAAACACACGACTTAGAAAATTATGACATGTTACTCTTCCGACACCGCGGTAACATTGTTGTCACATTAAGGGTCTTTGACAAGGTGATATGTTGTAAAAAGATATATCCTTATAGTTTTTCTACGGATGTTGAAGAAAACCTCTGTACTTCCTCCGGGTCATGCCGCCGACTGTGCTGCTTCTCCCTCATCTTCCTGCCCACTTCTTCTCCTCCGACTCTATACTTGAGGTGGATATCATATATGGCTGAGAGAGTCAAATAAGAAGAAGGAAAGTAGGGAGGAGCAGATGGGTCCAGAGCCATGGTGGAAGAGAGGAGAAGAAAGATGCTTGATCAGAACTTGAGGTAGAAAAGTTGTGACGTTGATAGCATGAGAGAGGGAGAGGGTGAATGGAGGGAGGGAAGTGGCTGCATGCCTTTGGCTCACTCGAGCGATATTTGTCCTCCGACCCTCATCCCTCGGCAATGATGATACGACAACCTATCACTGTATCTTATATAGTAGTAGATGATGTCTTAGTATTACATTATGTGAGTTCATCTTGATTCTGTTATATTCTTCAGATATTAGATACGATAAGAACATATACTACACCATATGTATAGAACATAGATGATTCATACTAATGTATGCTAGAATGAATTTTAGATTGTGTTCTGAGCCATTCGTTCCCATACTTGGCAATTAAGCATGTAAAATAGAACTGATTATGTTTAGTTTATCTTACGATACAGATTTTCACATCCAAATTAAAATGGATCGTTACTTCGTTGATCGTACATGGATGTACTAGCGGATCAACCTCCTGGACCATAGGTACTTGTAAGTATTGACCGTATCGGATTAGTATCGATCTATCATTTTGGTATGGGCCGTATCGGTTGGTATTGGTCTTAGCGAATTGGTATCGTCCTATCCGATATGTATCGGCCGTATAGTTAGGATTCATATTGGCCTTATCGATTTGGTATCGGTCATATCTAATAGGTATCGGCCGTGTTGGATTAGTATAGACCATTTCGGATTAGTATCGTGGAAGGTTTAGTAATAAATGTACTTGAATTTCTCTCTTCTAGAGCTAGATTACCATTTCAAGAGAGTCACGAGAGCGTAGTTGGCCAATTACAGAATATACATACTTCCTTTTCAATCTCGCTTTTCCTGATGGAAAAGGAAGCATGTATGTTACTGTAACTGGCCAATCACGATCTTGTGACTCTCTTGCAATGGTATTCTAGCTCGAGAAGAGAGAAATCCAAGTACAGTTGTTACTAAACCTTTCACGATACTAATCTGAAATGGTCTATACTAATCCAATACGGCCGATACCTATCGGATATGACCGATACCAAATCGATAAGGCCAATATGAATCCTAGCTATACGGCCGATACATGTACATATCGGATATAGGACGATACTAATTTGTTAAGGCCAATACCAATCTGATACGTCCTATACCAAACCGATAGACCGATACTAATCTGATACACTAGATACTAAGTACATCCGGCCTATACCAGCGGATCCACCAATTACTGCACGATAGGCCCAACGACTCCAGTTACATTCGGTTATTGGTTTGTACATAATTACATAGTAATTCTGTTAGAATGGTACATGCCTCAACACAACTGTGATCCCTGGCTGTGAGGATTCATCGTCTGACTTGCGGTCTTTGCTGTCCTATGTGTTTTGAAATTTTGGAATATTTGTGGGAATTTTGGAATATTTGTGCTATGATCGGATTATAATGACGGATATTAGGTTACTCTTTAGGATAATTGATGTCTATTTTATATTAATTTGGTTTGGTCTATATGATTCTTAGATAATTGGTGTGCATTAAATCCGTATATGCATATTTGGTCTATGTGATTCTTGGATAATTGGTGTGCATTATATATTTGGTCTATGTGATTGTTGGATAATTGGTGTGCATTATATATTGGTTTGGTTTATGCATATTTTTGCGAACAGGGAAAGTGCTGCAATTTTTTTTTAAAAAAATTCTCATTTAGAGACGGACTAGTGACCGGTTAGCGACGGATATTTCCAGTTTTCGACTACTGTTCGACGGCATATCCGTCACTAACTGGAGATTTGAAAATGTTTCCAGGTAGCGACGGGTGGTCGACGGAATATCCGTCGGTAACGTTCTGGTGGTATATATTTCGACGGAATGGCGACGACTTATCCGTCGCCATGGTTCTGGAAATAGCAAGCATTTCTAGAACATGGTCGACGGATAATCCGTCAGTATTCTGTCGCTAATCCGTCCTTTGTTAGCGACTGTGATCGACGGAATAGCGTCGACTCATCCGTCGCCATGGTTCTGGAAATGCCAAGCATTTCCAGAACATGGTCGACGGATAATCCGTCAGTATGCCGTCGCTAATCCGTCCTTTGTTATCGACGGCGATCGACGGAATAGCGACGGAACGATACACTCTGATACGCTATTACGACGGCTTACCGACGGACCATTACGTCGCTAGTGTCTACACAGTTCAGTATTTAATACTTGAAATGGACGAAAGTCCGTCGGAAAGTAGTCGCTAATGCTTCGTATTGTGAAGTCGAAAAGCCGTCGCTATTCCGTCGCTTGACGACTACGTAGTGACGGACCTTTATTAGCGACGAGCTGATTGCCGACGGATTATTTTGGCCAAGACCCGTCAGTGATCGGTCGCTAATACAAATTCCCGTCGGACGGGCGACGGATCTGGCCGTCGCTAAATCGACAAATTTTGGTAGTGATTGTTGCATGCCTACGTATTTCAAACACTCAATCCTACTGGACATGAGTTTTCTATCCATCCTGAGAGAGTAAAATTTCTTTATTATATGGAAAAGAAAAAAAGGATGGATATAGGTTCTTACATGTTCAGTAGAATGATGCATCTCGTGGAAAAACCAACTGCAATGACAGCTTTCCCTTTCGGGGGATTTGTATGCTCAATGGCTAGTAAATATTCTGTCCCAAGCTTAGCAAGGGATGTTTATATTAAAAACAAAGGCCCCATGAGGAAACTAACCTTCACTCAAATGTTTGGAAAACGGGCAGCAGCTGCAAGCAAACCATCAACATCTGGAAAACCATCAACTTATAGAATCGCAAACACTAAGGACAGGGTTGATGATCTATACAATTTTGTTGCTGCAAACTTTGAGAATGTCTTCAAAGAGATGAAGACTATATCCGACAATCAGAAATTGATTTTGGATAAGATTAAACAGATAGAGGTTGAATTTGATGACGAAGAATAAGATTTATCTTCCCTCGTAAAGAAGGTAAATTAGGCTAGCCCAAACTCTTATGTAAAAATACATACTGTTCACATTGACACTCTAATGCTAGCCCTCACTTTGATACTTCTATTTATATTTCTGGATGTCATTTCTACATATACAGTGAGTCCATACTGACTATAATTTTTCTTATTCTGTCCCTCAAGGTGTAGGTGAAGGATATTTTGAGGAAGAAGAAGAAAAAAAAGAAGAAAGAAGAAGAAGATGGAGATAGAGATGAAGATTCATCTTTTGAGTTTTGAAAATTTTATTTCAATTTGGAAGTAATATTTGAATTGTAATATGGTTCTGAATATTTGTTGGTCTTGGCGGTCAAACTAAATTTTGTGTTTGAAATATTGTAAGACTAAACTTTTTGCTTGTACTAAGCACCGTTGCGGTGCATGGTTCGTAATTTGTTTGGAAAATGTAATATGGTTGTTTGCCATGAATTATAAAAGAACAGAACAATTATATCGGAGGACTGGACTTTTACTTCACAATACAAACTTGCATGTACAAAGAAAGCATAGGGACGAAAACCTAGGTACAGCAATCTTAGTACAATTGTTTATTTTAGATTCTGGGGGGTGACGGTAGAGGCTCGGGAAAGTGACGACAGCTCTGCCTTACTCCTTGGACGATCGGATGCAGCCTTGGCTCCGGTGAAGAAATGCTCTTGGACGTGCGGGGAGACTCCCTTGCACCTTCGGTTGCTGGATCTCTGGATGTCTCTGTAGTGCTCTCTCTATCTTTTTCTCTGCTCTCGTCCGGTGCTCTTGTGCTCTAGAAAATCCACCTCTTTGCAAAGGAATGGCACCTTACTATTTATAGGAGTGGGATGCGATCATTAGGGTTTGCAATGATTGCCTCCTTGATAAGTCGGCGGTTAAGGATCAATTAATCTGGGCCATTCATTCTGATTATAACAAATCTAGGTAATTAAAGTAGATTGTATCAAATCTCTGTGGACAATAAATGTTAATTGCCATGAATCTTCGTAATTTGTGATAGCCTACCACGTGTCCAATTTGCTTGATTTGATTTAATCTGGGCCATTATGACGATCGTAACAAATCTGATTTTGTTAGAATTTGTTAGCACCCATAATTCCGGGGAAGATAAGACTGCCACGTGTCTAAATTGTAGCGAAGAGCACCACGTGTCTCAACTGGATCATCCTGGCTGAGCCGCATATGGGGGGTCCTCTCAGCCGCATGAAACATACAGCCGCATGTGGATGGACAACTGCATCGGGATGGGCAGCCGTATGGAAATAGGCAGCCGCATGCAGAGGGGCAGCCGCATGGGGATAGACAGCCGCATGCAGATGGGCAACCGTATGGGGATAGGCGGCCGCATGCAGATGGGCAGCCGTATAGGGATAGGCAGCCGCATGCAGATGGGCAGCCGCATAGGGACACGGACAGGCAGCCGCATGGAGTGGCCTCGGGACTTGGTGGATTTTGCCAGCCGTAAGAAGAATTTCTCCTCTTTTCCATAAACACGCCATCATGTCAGTCATTATTGCATCTTTATGTCAGAGCTGTCATAGCTGTTTTTTGTCAGAGCAGTCGTCAGGGCATTAAAGGCAGCCGCATGTAGAGAAGAACTGTTTGAAGGCCACGTGGCTTCTTTCTGAGCCGCATGGACCCCTGAGCCGCTTGGACTTCTGAGCCGCATGGGGATCCTGAGCCGCATGGGGATCCTTCTGTTGGAGCCGCATAGGTCTTTCTTTATTCTTTTCTATGCTTCTACAAGACCCCCTTCAAAGTTTTCAATTTGCAAAATTGAAATACTTTGAATAAGAAGCATGGCCATGTAAAAATTCTTCGGATCCGCATAGGATGTTCTGGCCGTATGGATGTCTTCAGTCGCATGGCCTCCTCAGCCGCATGGCCATCTGAGCCGCATAGGCTGTCTGGCCGCATTGGCTCCTTGCCACGTCTGCAAATCTTTGCATTGATTGCCTTTGATTTGAGCCGTCTTTTGGGGCAGGATCCCAAGAGTTTAGCCTTGAATAGTCGGATCGCTTTGATAACCGAAGAGTCGGTTCATTGCACATAGATCGATGTGTCGGTCTATGGGCTTCGTCTATAAATAGCAGCGTATTTTTAGAAAGAAGACTTCTTTACTTTCTGCTCTTGTCCTAGCTTTCTTGTCTTCATCTTACTTTTCTGATCATCAGCAATGGCTCTCAAGTCCTCTAAGGTTGCGGCGAAGGCTGCGACGAAGGGTAAGGGCGCGGCCTCGATGTCGGCTGCGGCACTCGAAGCTCACTCCAACGTTCATCCTGCTGTTAAGGGTAAGGATTTAGGAAAGTCATATACTTCGAAACCCTAACAACGGTTCTGTTGCATGCTTTATGCACAAGCCTTTAATGCAGACTGTTCGAATTGTATAGGCCGCATACATGTCCCTTAACCGAGCCGCATGGGGATACCCCATGTCCGAGCCGCATGGGAGTTGTCTTAGTAGGCCGTATAAACACTTCACGAACTGGACCACATGGTGACCCTTCGAACAGATCCGCATGAGTCCCTCTGAATCGAGCCCGCATAAGTTCGTCTAAATTGGGCCGCCTAAGGCTATGCTGTATCGAGCCGCATGAACTCCCCTTTTGGACTGTGCCGCATAAGGCTCTGACTATCTTTTGACTTGGTTTCTTTTTGTCTTTGATTCTTGCAGCAACCCTGCCGAAGGCTGAGATCATTATGAAGGAAGAGTTGCTGCCCCCTTTCAAACAAGAATCATTGCTTGTTAAGAAGGAGGTAACACCAGAAACGGAGGAACAGAAAGGAGAACTGGCGCCCATTGCTGTAAAGGAGGAGCCCCAGTCTGACGGCGGTAGTACTGGGAGTTCTGATCTTCCTATTTCGGACGAGGATCTTGCTCATGTACATCCTTCATATGCAAAATGGTTGAGGGATTGGTATATACGTCCCCGCAACTAGGATTCGTGGGCTCTCACAAATGTCCGTCTTATTTTGATAATTCTGTCTGTCTTTAGCTGCGGTTTATGTCTTGCTTCTTTTGGACATCGATGTAATCACTTTCCCCTTTGTCTGAATAAAATGATAGAGAACTTCTTTGGCTTGCTCGTGAGATGTAGTCATGTAAATGTCATCGCCTTTGAATGACTGGGATACATACGCTCTATTCTTTGTTTTATAGTAGTTGCCCCAATAAGAGACTATTTGTGGACCTATTATCCTTGGCGTATCCCGATTCTGGATACGAATAATAAGTTGAGAGAGAAAACCAACATACTTACTCAGAGGTAATGAGGACATGGCAAGTATGGGGGTTTTACCGCGGAGTCTTCCTACTTAGAGGTAATGAGGACATGGCAGGAGTGGACTCAACGGATGATATTTGTGGTCAACAGAGGACATTTGTGAACCTATTATCTTTGGCGTACCCTGGGGGTTTTTTTGGTACAGATAATAAGTCGAGAGAGAACCAATATATTTACACGGAGGTAATGAGGACATGGCAAATATGAGGATTTCTTCGATGGAGCCTTCCCACTCAGAGGTAATGAGGACATGGCAGGAGTGGGCTCCATGAAGGGGTACATAGAACAACCCAGAGGTAATAAGGACATAGAAGTTCTATGTAGAGGGGTGATTTATTTTTGGCGAAAATGAGATAACTCAGAGGTAACATCGACGTGGTCGTCTTGGGAATTCTGTGGATCTGTTACCCTTTTTGTGCACTGAGAGTGCGGGTAGTGGATCATGTGGGAGGAGGCTCGTTTAGGAGGAAAGTTCAGAGGTATGATCATACATGACTTACTACCTAGGAGAGGCGATATAGATTTATCTGTAGTGACCAGAGCGTAAGTTCAGCGGTTCCTGTGGGTACATAACTCGACAATCTGGAAGAGTTGGAGTCGGCATGTGAGTTCAGTGGTACGAAAGAGTACATGACTTGTCGATCTGGAATTTGGAGAATGTGAGTTCAGCGGTACCGGAGGGTACATAACTCAGCAATCTGGGATATTGTGAATGTGAGTTCAGCGGTACCGGAGGGTACATGACTCAATAATCTGTGATTCGGAGAATGTGAGTTCAGCGGCACCAGCGGGTACATAACTCAATAATCTGGGATTCGGAGAATGTGAGTTCAGCGGCACTAGCGGGTACATAACTCAATAATATGGGATTTTATGAATGTCGCTTAGACATAATATTTCTTCTGGAACTTGCCGTTGACGGGCAACATGAGCAAGTCTCCGTTTTGTTTTGCGAGGCGGTAAGCACCGTTGGAGAATACAGCCTCAATGATAAATGGACCTTCCCATTTTGGCTGGAATTTGCCGGCAATTTTGTGAGTCATGACCATCGGCCTCCGAACTGCCAGAACGAGATCGCCCACTTGGAATGTTCTGATTTTAACCTTCTTGTCGAAGGCTCCGGAGATGCGTGCTTGGTATAGCTCGATTCGTTGCTGAGCCAAGAGGCTCTTTTCATCTAAGGCCTCCAACTCTTATAGCCGGCGACGGTAGTTATCGTCCGTCGTCAATTGGTAAGTGAGAGCGACGCGGAGCGAGGGTTTTTGAGTCTCCAATGGGAGAACTGCCTCACTCCCGTACACCAGGGAGAATGGTGTGTTCCCAGTGGCCGTTCGAACTGTGGTCCGATACGCCCACAAACATTCACCAGGCTTCTCGTTCCAGTCGCGTTTGTTGGATGATACGAACTTTTTGAGGAACTTGATGATAGTTTTGTTGAATGCTTCTGCCAACTCATTCGCTGCCGGATTGTATGGCATCGAAGCAATATTCTGAATTCGGTGCTTGTCGCAGAACCGATAGAAGGCGTGGCTTGCGAACTGCGGACCATTATCGTGGATGATCCTTCGGACAGTCCAAAGCGATAGATGATGTGATTCTTGAGGGAGCTGGTCACGTTTGAATTCTTTACTTCTGCAAGCGGAACGGCTTCCGTCTAGTTGGAGAAGTAATCTGTGACGGCGAGTATGAAACGATGTCCTTGGGAAGAAGGTGGAGTGATTGGACCGATGATATCCATTCCCCATGCTTCGAATGGCCAGGACGCCACTGTCGGATGTAGAAATTTGGATGGCTAGTGGATAAAGTCCGTATGGACTTGGCAGGCTTTGCACTTTTTTGCATAGTCTATCGCATCCGCTACCATCGTGGGCCATTAGTAGCCCATTCGGTGAAGACGGTCTTGCAATTTTAGGCCAGGCTGATGGGCCCCGCAGACACCGTCGTGAGCTTCGTATACGGCTTCTTTGGCTTATGCGTTTGACAGACATCGAAGCAATAATCCATCGTAGGATCGGCGATACAGCATTTTCGTCTCTGTATCGTAGAAGAATCTGAAAGAACGCCTTCTGATAGAGGTGTCTTCCTTTGGGTTCTCGGGCAGGATGTCATAGACTACGAAGTCTATGAATGGTTGTCTCCAGTCTGGTACTTCGTCTATCGTCTGAGCGGAATAACTCGCCACGAATTGAACATTGTTCTTGGGACAGACCAGTTCATGGCCTATCACATCTACCGATTGATGAGTATAGTTCGGAACTTCTAGGGAAGCGGCAGGGCCTGCTAGGGCATTGGCTTCGATATTTTGGAGTCTGGGAACGTGTTCAATGAAGAACCCCTCAAACGACGAGATAATGTTGATCGCTATTTGGTGATAGGGGATCATGTCTTCATGGCGGACTTCGTATGAACTCCGGATCTGATTGACGATTAACTGTGAATCGCCGTATGCTTCAAGATATTCTACCCCCAGCTCTCTTGCAAGTTGGAGGCCAATGACTAAAGCGTTGTACTCGACCACATTGTTAGAGCACGGTTCCGTGAGGAAGTAGGCACGAATGATCACCAGTCCGGAAGGAGAAATTAGCACCACTCCGACTCCGACGACGATGTTGCCCTTAGGTCCGGTCCTTGAGGCGCCGTCGAAGAACATTCGCCATATATCATCGTGAGAGGTTGCATGCGAGTCAGTGACCTCATCTGGGATGTCTTCGTATATTCTGGCCGACTCCGGGCCTGGGTGGGCTGCTAAAAAGTCTGTCAGAGCCTGACCTTTAACAGCCTTTTGCGGGACGAAGACCATATGGTAGGAGGACAGTAATATTGCCCATGTAGCGAGGCGAGAGCTGAGTGTCCCTGGTTTCATCATGAGGACCCTGAGGGGGTTGACTCGTGATATCACATGTATGGTTTGTCCCATGACATAGTGTCGCATTTTTTGAATGGCGAACACCAGGGCGAGGCATTCCTTCTCCACGATAGTATATCGGTGCTCTGGCCCGATCATTATTCGGCTGAGGTAATATATAGCTTGCTCATGGCCTGCATCGTTGTTTTGTGCTAGCAGAGCACCGAGGGAATGCTCCATTGCTCGTACATAGAGCAGGAATGGTTTTCCAGCAATCGGGGCCACCAGGACTGGAGGGTTCGACAAATATTCTTTGATGCTGTCGAAGGCACGCTGACATTCTTCATCCCATACGAATGAGACGCCCTTCTTCATGAGATGGGTGAATGGCTGACATCGCCCAGAGAGATTGGAGATGAACCTCCTGATGTAAGCTAACCTCCCTTGGAGGCCTCGGAGTTCTCAGAGATTTCTCGGAGGACCCATCTCCATGATTGCCTTTGTCTTCTCAGGGTCTACGTGGATACCCTGGGAGGTGATGATGAAACCAAGAACTTTCCGCTGGATACGCCCAAGAAGGATTTCGTAGGGTTCATTTTCAAATTGTGCGCCCGCATTAGGTCGAACACTGTCTTTAGATCATGCAGATGATCTTTCTTAGAGCGGCTTTTGATGGCGATGTCGTCAACATAGCACTCTACGGTCTTGCGTAAGTGATCCCTGAAGATGATACTCATGGCTCTTTGATAGGTGGCGCCAGCGTTCTTTAAACCGTAAGGCATGACCGTGTAGCAGAACGTGCCTATTGGTGTTCGAAACGATGTATGCTTTTCGTCGTCGGGAGACATCTTAATTTGGTTGTACCCCGAGAAGCCATCCATGAACGACATACGTTCGAAGCCGCAAGTGTTGTCAATCATGATGTCTGTGATAGGGAGGGGGAACTCATCTTTGGGACACGCCTCATTCAAATTGCGGAGCGGAAGTCGATGCAGATTCGAATCTTTCCATTCTTCTTGAGGACCGGTACTATGTTGGCAACCCAGTCCGGATGTTGTTCCTCACGAATGAAGCCGCTGGCTATCAGTTTGTTGACTTCGGCTTCGATCGCATCCATGATGCCTGGGCGGAAGTGTCGTTGTTGTTGTTTGATTGGCTTTGCATCTGGCCGAATGTTGAGCTTGTGAAGAGCAATATCGGAATTTAACCCTGGCATGTCTTCATAGTTCCAGGCGAATACATCAATATATTCTTTGACGAGTTTCAGTAGCGATTCTCGCTCTTCGTCTGTCAGGCTTTTACTAAAGAAGATTGGTTTTGGAGAAGAGTCGCTGCCTAGATCCACTTGTATGACCTCATCTTCAGTAGGAGGCTCTCTTTGTTCAAACCGCTTCTCCCATTGCACATCCAGCTGTTGGGCCCACGGCTCTAATTCGAGGAGTTCAGGAAAGTCTTTACATTCTTCGTAAGCATCAGCGAATGCCATATTGACAGACAGGACTTGCCTGAATACATCCCCGATGTTGATATCCGAATCAGAAGTTGGTGATCCGGTTGAGTGTGACTGCCAGTCGCATTCCTCATCTGAGCTTTCAGGGATCGTTGTAGGCATAACATACCCCAGTCTGCATCGAGTCTTGTTGTAGTAGTCTTGCGGTTTGCCAGCCGGGACCGACGACTTTAAAGTTAATCGTCGACCAGTGCCGTACTTCAAACCTGGTGGTCTCCAGATCATATCCCTGTTTTTGCATGAGATATTTGGATTGGGGGCAATATAGATAGAGAGGCAGTCTCCCGGCGTCCGATTCGAGATCGACTTCTTCTATGGTGAAGGGCTGTGGATCATTCTTCCGACCGAAGATGATTGGATGATCCCCTCCCTCGATTATGCGGTAAGCGTCTTCCACGGGAGTGAGCTGATTTGCGGTGTAAACATTTGTCACCTGTGTGTGTAGGTGAGCGCCTATACCGTGTTCCATAGCATGCATTGTACAAAGCTTATTAAGCTCGATGTAGTTAAAAGATAACCCTTTATTGATGAAGTAAGGTATCTTTTCTAGCGAAATTACATCATCTGCGGATGGAACATCAGTGTGAGCGGCCACATACTTGGCCAGTTCTGGGTCTTCTTCGGCCACCCCCTGTATAAATGAAGACTGAGAGGATGACTTGGGCAACTTGATCACGAGGGGTTCCGCTGGTGGAGCAGAACGTGGAGTCGTTAGCAAACTAGCGACCCCCAGTTTGGTACTTGATGCTGGGCGGGGAGTGGTTGGCTCGCTGGAAGCCTCCGACTTTGCATTGGGGTGACGATTCTTCTTGGAAAGACGTATCATCATTGGCTTGTCGGAGGGATTGAGCTTCTCCGTTTGTGGCTGGCCGACTCTAGGCAGTCTGATTCTTAGTAGCTCCGTTGTGGGTCTTGGCGCTTGGCCGAACCTTGGCAGCCGAATTATCATTTATCCTTCTTGTGCCGAGAGGCTGATCGCGTCCTTACGCAGAGCGGCCGTAAGGGGTGCGGACTTGCCAGGTTTGCGAGCTTGGAGGTGGATCGTCAGAGGTTCTTCTGATCCTGTGGCCGTCTCAGTACGAGCTTGCACATTTCCTTCACCAAGGTGCCTCTTCGACTTTTCGTATGAGCAGGAGTCTGAGTAGTAGGATTCGACCCCTTTGAAGGGATCGATGTCGGCAAATTCTGTCCTCACGAAGCCGTATTTGTCGACATACTTAAAGCACTGGTGCAGCATAGAAGGCACGATCATGTAATCGTGTATCCAAGGGCGCCCCAAGAGGATATTGTAGGAAGTGTTCGTATCTATGACGTAACAGGTTACTTCTGACTGAAGATCGCCAATTTGGCACTTCAAGCGAATCTTCCCAATCGGGTAGCTCCTGTCCGAATTGAAACCGCTGATGGCGGTGCTCGTTGGCGTCAGGCGATGCATAGGAATGCGGAGATGATGTAACAGACCCTTCGGGATGATGCTTATGGAAGAACCAGGATCAATGTGCATTTGATCCACCTTTACGTCGTCGATGTATCCAGTGTAATATAACGGTCGATCGTGCATGTTGGTTTTGATGAGCATATCCTGTGGAGTGAAGACAATGTTGGGCATCACTCCTGTACAAGCACTATCTTGGAGATCTGCAGGCGGGCTCTCTCCCGTGAGGTTGACCTGAGCTAGATATGCATCGGCGTTCTGGAGTGCGTCGCTCAAAGCCGTACGAACATCCTTGGAGAGTCTCAGGAGCTCAGAGGGATTTGTCAAAGCGAGTCTCCTTCGGCCTAGGCTTGTCGGTCGTCGAAGGTTGGAAAGGTCCCGGAGTGTCAGCAGAAGCCGACTGATGCTCTTCAGCTGAGTTATCTGGCGTAGATTGAGATTGCACACCAGACCAAGTGACGACAGCTGTGGCTTCTTCGACATCTGTCGAGATTGTACGGCAGGATCTGACCTTTCTACTCTTCTTCTTGCCAATGGGGAGTGGTACGGACTGAGTCACTTCAGGTACCAAGTCTGGATGGACCCCCATGACTTTCCTTCGTGACGTGGTAAGGGGTACTAGACCTGTAGCCTGATCTCGAGGAGGTGGAAGATTAGCAATCTCTATTGTCGCTCGAGGGATGGGTATCACGCCGTTTTGAGTCTCTGTCGGAGGGAAGCTACCAAACTGTACGAACACCATGTTGGCTGCTACGGTTACCTCCTCGAAATCAATGGCCAGAGCCTTCGAATCGATGAGATGTTGGATGTATCGCTTTAGTTGGTAGCAGTCGTGTGTAGCATGGTGGACGTAGCGGTGGTAATGGCAGTACTTTGGGTTCTCCATTTCTATCGGCTGAGGTTCCCGTCTTGGTGGAGGAAGCTGAATTCTATCTCCTTGTATGAGCATGTCCAAGATGGGCTTGACATGGCCGTCTTCGAAGGAGTAGGGCATTTGTGGCCATTGCTTGTCTGCCGGTTTTGACTCAGGTTTCTGGCTGTGTCGGCCACTATAGACTGCTTGCCCTTGTTGTCCCGATTGTTGGAGGAGTTACCACCATTGTTGTTGTTGGTATTAGGGCGCTTGCCCTTGTCCTCTCCCTCCGAGATGTGCAATCCCAGTTGGCGAGCCTTCTTCAACCTGTCCTCGGCGCTAGTGGCACTGATGATAAACGTCTTCCAGTCCTTAAATTGACTTTCACCCATCCAGAGGCTGATTGTTGGAAGCAGTCTCTTTTGGCAAATTTTAATTAAGGAGGAATCCGGATTACCGGACGGCAACTTCATGGCGGTTTGGCGGAACCGCTCAATATAGTTCCTTGTCAGCTCTTTTTTCCCTTGAACGACGTCCATGAGGGTGGACATTGTGTTGTCCTGTCCTACTTCGTAGAATCTCTCCAAGAACATGCGCTTGAAGCTGGCGAAGGAGTGGATGCAGTTGTCTGGCAGGTTACGGTACCAGTCGAAGGCGACCCCTTCCAATGCCCCGATGAATAATCGTGTAAGGATGGCATCGTCATGGGACAGATGGTCGGTGGTGACCTCGAAGTAAGTGATGTACCGACTTGCGGAGGTCTTTCCATCATACGGATTGATGTGGAATGGTTTATACTTTGGTGGGAAGGGAACATCTCTCCATGCAGCGGGATACGGTTGTCGTATCCTGAGGTCTTGGCAGTTTTCTCGGGTGTGGAACATGGCTCGGAGCTCCTGGACCTCTCTTCTCGCCTCCCTGGCTTCGTCTACAGCGGTAGGAGCCGACATTTTAGGAGGATTATTGTCCGGGTTTGGTGCCGCTGAGTTCGAGTCTGCATTGACCGTGGGACCCAAGTTTGTTTGGCCAGGCGTCCCTCCTTGCAGAGTAGGGAGGTGTTACGCCCCAGAACCAGAATACTGGAGAGCGGGGGCAGACATAGCCAGCTACGTATAATGAAATGGAATCCATCTCACCATACGGTCACGGCTGTCTAGATATGTGAGGGTTTATCTACAAGTCATCAGTCTCTTAAGGTCATAAATTATCCTATTGTCTCAATCTCAACCAACTAATAATAGTTACAAGATATCAGACCACCAAATATACAATTGTAAGGCGTCCCAAACATTACATATCTATATAATCATGAAGCTAGTCGTACAAAATGTAAGGACTAGTAAGAGTTAAGTCATACATGATCAACCTCGAGTTGCCAATCATGATTACAGCCCGTAGACAGACAGAAGGTAAAGTGTATCGAGCTAACAAGTGCTCGGCGGCCAAACGCCTCAAAAGAATAATGTACAATTGCAGTGGGAGAACAAAAAAAATCCACTCGTTGCCCTGGTTACGCCTGGCGGTCACCATCGGGCTGGAAAGCAGGTAGATCCTTTGCTGCTGCTCCGGTATATGGCCATTCAAAACCAGCTGGGTCAGACCCCAGAAAGAGCAAGTGCCACAAAGGAGGCTTCACTTAGGAACTAAAACCAGCAATTAGCACAATAATAATTACCTAATAAGAGACAGTAATTTAAGAAAAGCATGACAGGTGAATATAAAAGACAATCTTGTACAGAATCAATAAAAGACAGAACATATGGAAAAGCATAACAGGATGATATACGAGAGATAACCATGGGACTATTCAGATAACCAGGTTAAAACCCGTAAACCAAACAAGAATCGGGGTTGTAACCCTTCGTCTGAACAGAACTTGGTTTCTTCCACCATTTATCGGCAAGATAAATATAAAAAATCTGGACATGTAACAATCTTGTACAGGATTAAGACAGGACTAGACAGATTGAACCCCATCCAACAATCACGACCAAGCAATAAGTACGGCTTGATACTTTAACTAACTAGGGTTATCACAGGCCTAGTTACTAGCAAGATGCGATGAGAATTCCAAGTCCGGTTACCTGTTTGTTACTACCTGAGTGATCCCAGCAAGAAAAGGAAAAGATAGCAGGATATAGCAGACACACTGTAGTAAGATACATGTGTCCTAAGGTACCACACTCGACGGCGGACTAGAAGTGTGCTCATCTCGACGGATAGCAACAAATCCCATGTATATATATATAAGGCCGGGACCAAAGGGGCAACAGGTAACTGGGAAATTCTCTATGAACTATTTGATCCATCTAGTTATTAACCTAGCCAGATTCAGTATGAATCCCTGACCATGGTGCTCAGGGATCGTGCCCTAGACATGATGCAAGACACACAGGACTCGTAATTTATACAAGCACAATCAATGCAAATAACCACGGTGTCCAAGCCAATCATTATCGTTATTACTCATCAAGAATGCGCCACGACGGGCCACTATCAAGCATTGTCATGGTACTTATCAGGAGTGTACCACTACGGGTCACTGTCGTGTCATGTGTAGCAGGTCAAGTTATCAGGTCAAGTTATCAAGTCAGGAGTGCACCACGGCGGGCCACTATCAAGCATGTCAGTTCTTGGTCACACCATGCCAGGTACAATTATCATTTCAATCATGTCAATCAGATCGGGATTATCAGGTTACAAGGCATGGGCAAATAATAATAAAATAATAGTACACAGGGCTATAGGAGAGTCATGCGGCTCGGGCATATGCGGCCAGGTATGATCTCATGCGGCTGGGAAAAGAACAGCCCATGCGGCTGAATCAATGTGGTTCCATGCGGCCAAGGGTTTGGGTTCAACATGGAGCAGGCGCGCAGCTTCATGCGGCTAGAAGGAAGCCCAAGGCGCATGCGGCTCAGGGTTGCTGAAAATCCATGCGGCCTGGAAGGACTGGGCCTCATGCGGCTGAATAACAATCAGGTATATGCGGCCGGGGTCAAGTGGAGTTCCATGCGGCTCGATGTGGTGGGCGCATATGCGACTGCATGGGCAAGGGGGCGCATACGGCTGAAGAGGCAGGAGCCTTATACGGCTCTCAGAAAGTGGGTCCTTATGCGGCTAAAAGAACATAAGTCTCATGCGACTAGCGGAGAAGGTTCCATGCGGCTGGCTGAGTTGAGTCTTATGCGGCTGGAAAGACTCGCCGCATGAAGGTTCATGCGGTCAAGTGCTGCCATGCGGTTAGGGGTTCATGCGGTCAGCTTTAATTCATGCGGCTAGGAAAATCACTTGCCGCATGAAACATTCATGCGGTCAAGTCAAGCACAGTTCATCTTCTCCAAAATTCCGAGAAGAAGAACACTATGAGAGCCAATTTCTCAAGCTCCATAACTCCATCATCCGGAGCCCAAATCCAAACTTCTATAGGTCAAAATAGGGTAGAACAAAATTCTCTACAACATGGGACCATCAAAACTTAGTAATAACAAGATTAAGTAGATCAAAACCCAAGAAATCCGAAAATAACATAAACTTAGATCTACAAGAATCTAGCCATGGAAAATAAAAATGCCAAGTACTAAAGAGTGTTAGAATGCTGCAAAGAAAAGAATAGAACAATAAAATTCGGGTTCCTCCATGAAGTAAGATGCACTTGCCTAGACCTTCCTGGTAGGTGAGGAAGTTATTGGAGGAAGAAGAAAAGTAATGAGGAGAGAGAAGGAAGAAAGGGTTAATAAATAGGGATGGTGGTGGTATGTAGGGGTTCATGCTAGCCCAAACCAAGCCAAACCAACCCAATCCTCCTCCTATACAAATAAAACCAAGCTCCACTAATCAGAATTAATCCATGAACGATAAATGACAATTAACCACAATGCTAAATATGAAAATAAACCACAACTAACTAATCAAAGAAAAGAGAAATACGGGTCAGAAATACGAACACGTATAAAATACGTATCATAAATTTCGGGGCACTACAGGAGGGCTGCTTTGATTTCGTCCACCGATTTGACCAAAGTGCGCAGTATGGCCTCCGGAGTGTCGATGCGTTGGCGATCACTGGGACCATCTTGTTCGTCGTTTGTCATGAATGCCGTCCATACATAGTAGAAGTGGAAGGGACGGTGGATGACGTGCCTTCCGAATCATACTCCTGTACCGAGAAGTTATCTGGGTATGTTGGAATGTTTTCCTCTGGTTCGGACTCAGAAGAAACAGAACCCCCAGCTTTCGAGTTTGCCTCGTCTTAGGAATTGTGGACGGCCTCGGGGACGTCAGGATTTGTTGCATCTAATGGGAGAGTTATTTCCCCCGGCTCGTCTCCTTGGAACATCGGATTGTCGTGGAGGTTCGAAGGAGTGCTACCCCCAGTTCCAGCAACCCCCAGTAATGTGGATGATGAATCTCCCACGGTAGCAGATTTCTTCTTTGAACGGGTACCTTGGAAAACTCCGGAGGTGGGCAACCGTTTAGACGACAGTTTCTTAGTCATAGTGATTGAAATCTTCGGGCTGGAAATATTTGTTTTCTTCGCTCTCCCGCTGGCGGGGATTCTCTGAGCAGAGTTGCAGGGGACGACGGGAAGTGTCTCATCCTCTGAATATGGTTGTTGCAGTCTTTGGAAGACGGACTGCCGGTCTTCTCATACCGTCGCGTTATTGAAACAGCAGTTGACGATGACTTAGATGCAGTGACGTCCGTGGGAGGACTCTTTGCACCCTGAGGCCTCTTCTCTTTCCTTGCGCTTGTAGAGGATAGCCTCACGCAAGTCAGATGGGTCTGGAACGACCATGTTTGCTTCCTGGGTTTTGGAAGACTTTTTAGAACCACTTTGTCCGTTTGCTGCCGGGGGCTGGCCTCGAGTGGTTCTGTACAACTTTCCATCGGAGGCCCGTATAACAGTATGTGGAGCGCTCGGATGGTCAGAGGTCGGGACAGCGGACTGAGTTTGCCAAACTCGCGTTGTCCTAGACTTCTTCACTCTAGTGCGTGAGGGCACATAGTAGGAAGAGTCTAAGTGGTGTTGTAGAGAGTTAGACATATTTTCTCGGGAGCATGAGAGATCAGGACTATAGGAGAGGCTATCGAAGACTGAGCCGCGTGGAGCAGACAGCATGCGGCTGGAATCAATAGTCTTCATACGGCTGGCAATCGTAGCCGTATGGGATTTCTTCATGCGGCTGGAAGTCTCGGCCGCATAAGTCTTCTCCATGCGGTTGGAAATCTTAGTCACATGAGTGTTATGCATTCGGCTGGCAGTTTCGGCCGCATGGACATCATGCATGCGGCTGGCAATCTTGGCCGCATGAGTCTTCAGCCTGCGGCTAGCGCCTTTGTTCGGCATCTTCCTGGAGCACATAGAATCACTCTTTGCCCCTGCAAGTCCAGCATCGTAGTACTTTCCTCTGCCGGACTTGGGAACAGCAGAGTCCTCTATGGTTTGAAGTGGAGCCGCATGAGACTTGCCTTCGCCGTCTTGGGCAGCAGAGAGTACTCCGTCCAGAGCTTGGGGAGGAGCAAATAACTTTAGCCTCCACTCCCTGTGAGCTTTTTTTGTGCGGGTTCGCTTCTGGACCGGGCCAGCGCTCCCGTCGGAGAGTATTTCTTCAAACGTCTGTTGGTCGAAGCGGACGACCATCTTCTGTTGTGTGGAGCCAAGTTTGGCTGTATTCGATTCCGTCACCAACTCCTCAGCCGTGGAGAAGTTTGTCCCCAGCAGAGTCGCCATCGTGTTTGCCATGAATTATAAAAGAATAGAACAATTATATCGGAGGACTGAACTTTTACTTCATAATACAAACTCGCTTGTACAAAAAAAACCTAGGGACGAAAACCTAGGTACAGCAATCTAAGTACAATTGTATATTTTAGATTCTGAGGGTTGACGGTAGAGGCTCGGGAAAGCGACGGCAGCTCTGCCTTACTCCTTGGACAATCGGATGCAGCCTTGGCTCCGGTGAAGAAATGCTCTTGGACGCGTGGGGAGACTCCCTTGCACCTTCGGTTGCTGGATCTCTGGATGTCTCTGTAGTGCTCTCTCTCTTTTTCTCTGCTCTCCTCCGGTGCTCTAGTGCTCTAGAAAATCCTCCTCTTTGCAAGGGAATGGCACCTTGCTATTTATAGGAGTAGGATGCGATCATTAGGGTTTGCAATGATTGCCTACTTGATAAGTCGACGGTTAAGGATCAATTAATCTGGGCCCTTTATTTTGATTTTAGTAAATCTAGGTAATTAATGTAGATTGCATTAAATTTCTGTGGGCAATAAATGTTAATTGCCATGAATCTTCGTGATTTGTGATAGCCTACCACGTGTCCAATTTGCTTGATTTGATTTGATCTGGGCCACTATGATGATCGCAACAAATCTGATTTTGTTAGAATTTGTTAGCACCCATAATTTCGGGGAAGATAAGACTGCCACGTGTCTCAATTGTAGCGAAGAGCGCCACGTGTCTCAACTGGATCATCTTGGCTGAGCCGCATATGGGAGGTCCTCTCAGCCGCATGAAACATGCAGCCGCATGTGGATGGACAGCCGCATGGGAATGGACAGCCGTATGGAAATAGGCAGCCGCATGCAGAGGGACAGCCGCATGCAGATGGGCAACCGCATGGGAATAGGCGGCCGCATGCAGATGGGCAGCCGCATAGGGATAGGCAGCCGCATGCAGATGGACAGCCGCCTGGGGACACGGACAGGCAGCCGCATACATATGGGCAGCCGTATGGAGTGGCCTCGGGACTTGGTGGATTTTGCCAGCCGTAAGGAGATTTTCTCCTCTTTCCCATAAACACGCCATCATGTCAGTCATTATTGCGTCTTTATGTCAGAGCTGTCATGGCTATTTTTTGTCAGAGCAGTCGTCAGGGTATTAAATGCAGCCGCATGTAGAGAAGAACTGTTTGAAGGCCACGTGGCTTCTTTCTGAGCCGCATGGATCTATCCGAGCCGTATGGACCCCTGAGCCGCATGGACTTCTGAGCCGCATGGGGATTCTGAGCCGCATGGGGATCCTTCTGTTGGAGCCGCATAGGTCTTTCTTTATTCTTTTCCATGCTTCTACAATGGTCTTGAATTTACAGTAGGTCTGATATTTGTTTGGATTATTGTATTGTGAGTTATGCAGGTTCTATGTTGAATTACTAACGTAGATTGGGCAGATTACTGTAACGTGGATTATGCAGTTTATTGGACTTGGAATGAAGTATACTTAATTTGATTATGATTTGTTTGGTTGAAGCGTTTATTTGATTTGCAGTTGGCCTTCACAGATGATTTTAATCTTTTGGTGTATTTCTTTGATTTGCAGATACCCTTCACAAATTTTATGAGTCCTGGGTGCATTCCTGGGATTTACAGATGGCCTCATTACGGATGCATTCCGGGATCACTAAAACTTTATTTCATTGTAATGTGTTTTGATTTCTGTAAATAATCAGTACATCGATGCCATAAGTATTAATTCGATGCCAGTGTAATGCATAATATAATCCTGCCTGTTCATCCCTTGTTATTGCTGAAGCAAAGTATGTAATGTAAGAAAAATTCTCTAGTAGGTTAATTATATTCAAACACTCGCAAGCAATTTTGTGCAGCCATACAATGGAAGCCTGATAAAATGATATTCAGATTTTCTTGAACATGCTTTAATATTAAATAAATATACATTGGTAAATGGTATTAAAAATAATGTAAATATTTGGTGAAAAAAATATGAGATACTTGAACATTTTTCGTCCTAAATGTACCATAATTTGTTAAAAGCACATAGAGTATCCATTCTCCGTGTTAAAAGCACGGAGAAGGGCCATTCTTCGTGTTAAAAGCACGGAGTATGACCATTCTCCGTGTTAAAAGAACGGAGAATGACCATTCTCCGTTTTAAAAGCAAGAAGAATGGTCATTCTCCATGTTAAAAGAACGAAGAATGGCCATTCTCCGTGTTAAAAGCAAGGAGAATGGTCATTCTCCGTGTTAAAAGCAAGAAGAATATTTATTCTCCGTCCAAAATGTACCATGCTTTGTTAACGTAAAAATTCGAATATACTTTGGTAAATAATATTTTTTTAAAAATACTGTAAATATTAGAAAGATGGTTAATATGACAAAATATCACAATACAAAAAAAAACATTCTCTTCGAAAATATTATCATTAGAAAAGTAAAAAATATTTTGTCCGATCAATACAGATTGTTTTTTAAAAATATGTGAGTAGATGATCCGTCCGACCTCAGAAACAGGTTTCCTCAATTCACCACCACCACCATGGCATGTAGCATTATTACCAAAATATTAAATTGTTAGATAAAAAATAAAATTTTTGACAATGGCATGGACAGTAAAAAATAAATTTACTAAGTAAAATTTATTAAATTGGATGAACGAAAGAGGGAGTAAATATGAGTTAATTTAGGGTGTTCATTGAAAAAATTAAAGTGAAGAATGACCTCCTAAAGTAAATTACCCCGAGGTCAAAAGTCAAAATCAACATTAAATGATGTTTCTACTCTATTATTCAATCCGATGGTCAAGATTTAGAATGTATTGATACATCCTTTTCCAGGGGATGTATGGTAGAACGACCCTATATATATAGTAGAGAGAGAGAGAGAGAGAGAGAATAAGAAAGATTAGTTGCCACCTCACCGTGAGGTGGCTGTATGTCAATTCCTATGCTATTAGAGCATCCAACCCTATTGCTAGTTTAGAAAAAATGGTTGCCACATAGGAATGACAAACTTTCATTCCAAAAATTATTCTCCAATGCAAATGTAGAATAAAACATGAAGTTGACATGGCAAGGAGAATGTGAAGTTGGTTGTCTACATCTAGACAATGCATTTCACAATGACTTTGTCTCCACATCATCAATTATGAATAGAAATATTTATAAAAAAGTTGAAGAAGTGGAGGAGTTGCCTTGGAAGTTGAAAAAAATATTTTTTATTGTCTCCTCAATACTTTTGCATTGGAGATAGTTTTTCTATCTCATTGTCTTTTGAGATATAATTTTGCCACATAAATAAGACATTGTCTTGTGGCTCATGCCACATACAAACCATCTAAGACTCGCAACAATTAACATGACAATAGGATTGGAAATGTTCTTATCATGCACTTGCGCACATAAATATAAACTGAAATGATAGTCAAATTATAAAACAGGAAAAGCGTACATAATATCTTTAGCCATAGCTGTCCCATCAATCAATCACCCTTGTCCTTTGATGCCAAAACGGTAGAATGCAGCAACGGTTGATAGCCACTGGGTCCCGCTCCATTAATTACTTGTCTCTTTGTTTTCACGAGTCCCTTCCTCTAGGGGTCTTACATCTTGTCAAATCAAGCAACAACATCATCGTAGACTAGCGTAATGAAGTACCCAATCCAATTGTAAGACTTTCCTTTTGCCACATCGTAGAATTGTTGCATACTCACGAAGAAGATGATTGAAATCATTGAAACCATGATAACCTTCACAAGTAATTCAATGCTTTCTAATTAAACAGTTCTCTGCACCTACCATCTGCCCAAAAACACATTTCTTAATCGATTTTTGTGATCCAAATCCATACAAAATACAAAGCCTGTATTCGATGCTTGCATCTTCAAAAAATACTTTTGAATTGCAAGAGCATCACCTTCCCCCAATCGTAGACGCCTCTCTTTTTCAATGAAATTTCTAGCATCTTTATCTATACATCCCATATTCTCATATCCACCGGATTCAACAACAATTGTATTTATACTTTTGTTTGGTCTAACTCCCGCTATATCATGTAACACGAGTTTTCTTTTCATTGACGGAGTGAGTTTTCGGTTGCACCGATAAAACCGAGTCTTGCTAGGGCTTAAATCATGATTGTGGTCAAGAATTAATTTTGTTATCTCCCATTCGCCGTCAATGGTTAAACGTGCTGAAAGTCTAACCTTGCACCCGGTTCCACCTTGAGGTCTGGGCCTCAACACATTTAACCCCTTACTCTGCCACAACTTGTTACCTCGGCTACACTCAAGTGCAACATATCTCAATTTTCCGTCGTCACCCTTTTTCGAATGCCGTCTCCTCACTGAAAATCCCTTGTGACACCCATATAATCTAAAGACCTCGTACATTTTTTCTAAATCCTCAAACTTCATCCCCACCTCAGGTGTGACTACATCAGTGAATTCAATTTCTTTCAATTCTCCATTACTTATATTTGGAGGCTCTACTTCCATGCTTATATATTCTTCCTGTAAGAACTCTTCAGACAAGTGCTCTGCTTCCATGCCTACACAAGGTAAACAAGAAAATTCATTATATCCTTGTAAATATAAATTACAAAAAAAACATCATATCCTGGTAATTATATAGCATGAAAGGGAGGGTAAGAACCCTACGTGTGATCAAACAGTAGTGCCCTAATTTCAGGAAAAAAAAAACCTAATTTCAGAAACAAAAATTCTAATTTCGGAAATAAAATCCCTAATTTCAGAATGAAAAGTCCAAAATCATAACTTTCAGTTTCTAGTAGTTTACTATACATCGTGCCCTAATTTCACTGGTAAACGAAGGAAAATAGGGAGAGACAGAGAATAAGAAGAAGAAGAAGTACCCGTTTCTTCTTCTGACCGTATTGTTAGGTTGAAGAAAGGTTGACGGAGGTCGTCGTCGTCGTCGTCGAGGACTGCGGTCGCCATCGTGCCCTAATTTCACTGACTGTAGTGTTAGGTTGAAGAGAGAGAAAGAGAATTACATTAGGTTCCAAGTGGTTTTATCGGTGCTGTGGTTTGGACCGCTTAGACTTAGCAGCTCTATTGATTCTTTATTCACATGGTTTGGTCACATATGCCAGGTTGGCTGTGCCAGGTCACTGGCAGGTCAGTAGTTGTAAAGAAGTTGTAAAAAAATGGTAGTAGTCTTAGCATTACTGCTAATTAAAAGGTTGAGGCCATGTTCCAAAACATAACTTGTTCAAAAGCTCACATGCTATAAGGCTGATTAGGGTTTAGATCATGGTTTAGTTTTTAGATTATGAATTTTATATCAGTTTTGAACTTAAGTCCTAACATATCCAGTGGAGAGTTTAGACTCTGAATTTTTTTTTCTTCTATTATATTCTCCATTTATGTTTGATAATAAATTTTTCATATATAGATTATGAAGAGTATAATAGAAAAAAAAAAAAAAAACTCCAAGGTCTAAACTCTTGGATTGGACATGTGAGGGTTCAAACTCTAAACTGATATATAATCGAGGGTCTAAAATCTAATTAGTCCTTCAAATTAATAATGCTTGTAGGTAGGATTTAGACTTAGAAAAAAAAAAGTAAGTTTATAGGATTAAAGATTTAGGGTATTTGGCTAGTTTGCAGTTAACTAGATATTTAAAAAAAATAATTTTATACGTTATTATTTTTTTAATTATTAACTAAATATTTTAAAACTTTTACTAATTTAAACTTGTTACCCAATGCCATTAAGGTAGGGTATCATTAAAATGAAAACGGTAGCAACTAAACCAATTTAAAAAGGTTGAAGATTTTTTCTTGCTAATTATAATGGTTTAGTACACCGAAGTGTCAATTTTAATAATTTATAAGTAGTAACTTGCAAATTCGTGAGAGCCAATGGTATTTAGTTACAAATTACTCTTGATATTTTAGAATTTATTAAGTTGTTGTCATAACTTGTCACGTTAGCTAATTTTATAAGATTAAAACTTGACGTGTTCTACGAATTTTCGAACATCGTTGGTGGAGTCAAAAACTCCACCAATGTTTAACATGTGTCTTACTAATAACAAACTTTTTTACATGACACTAAACAAATAAATAGTGGAGTTTTCAGACTCCATCGGTGATGTATGAAATATAAGTCCTTGGAAGCATGGGTGGAGCCACATATATCAGATTGGGGTCTACCGTCCTCCGATTTCTTCTATGTACTTGTAAGCAAAAAAAAAAAAAAAAAATTCTTAAGATCTGCCCCCACAATTTCAAAAAAATAAGATATCTTCCCCGAACGAACTGTCTGGGTCCACTCCTGCTTGGAAGTATATTATGAAGACTAATTCAAGTGTTAGGGCCTATATGCAACTAAATGTCATGAATTGTCACATTTTTGTAACTAAATACCATGAAATTTTTATTGACAACTAAACAAACTAAACTTTTAAACCGTTAGCAAATTGTTAACTCCTATTAGTTGACTCTTACATTTGCTGTCAAAATTTTTTAAAGACCTTTTATGTCCACAATTACGCCAATTGCATCATTTTTATAAAATAAATTAAAAAAACTAGTTTTGCATTTACTTTAATTGGAGCCCCAAAATTGTTCCGTAACAGCCACATGAGCTTGTACCCTTGAACTGAGAATTTCAATATTCAGAATATAGGAGCTCATTTAGTAGACCAGCAAGGTTCAATTGGAGGGTCATAATGGTCCTAACCTATTTAAGTTTTGAAAATAAGAGAGAAATAGTTAAAATGTGCTCTCGACTCATTTTCTATTATTCCCATACAATCTCAACACATTCTAGATTTTATTTATTTATTTATAAATTTGAGTTCCAAGGTGTAATTTTTATCTCATCTATTGGAGATGCTCTAAGAAGGCAAGTAATTACTAACACAGAACTTAATGTTTAAATCTAGATTTAGGCCTTGTTTGGTTCGCGGAATGGAAGAAAAAGGAAATCAATTCCTTGTCATTTCCTTTCCATTGGAAAATTTTAATTTCCATTGATTTTCTTTTCCGATGTTTGGAAATGCCAAGAAATTTGGAAAGGAAAGTGAATACTTCAATGTGGAAAAGTAATTCCTTGCTTGGATGGAAGAAATCACTTTTTCTCCTAATTTTCCTTCCATTGGGAATCATTTTCCTTTCCTCCTCAATTCCTTTGATATCCAAACATAGAAAAATAATCACTTTTTTTTTTCCAACACGAAGATTCTGCGAATCAAACGAGGCCTTAAGGTAAATTTTGGATCCATTGAAATAAAATCAACAGATCTCATTTGAAATATATTCCTAGGCTTTTTTTTTCTCACAAAAGAAAAAGAAAAATAAAAGAGAGAGACAAGGATAGACTTGAGACATGAAATGATATTGTGGGGAAAAAAAAGAGAGCATGCGCCACATATCTGTTTGCTTTCAGAAAGAAGGTCCTCGGTTCTATTCAGTGCTTTGCTTTAAGAAAGATTACATTGGTTTTAAGCAACAAAGTAGCCTTTTTGACCAATTTGTTGTCTTGAACCGCACACTTTTACTTTCCAATTACCTCATATAAATATCTTTAGTTGGGACTAAAAGAATTATATTAATTTAGTAAATTATTCGTGGAGTCCAAAAAATTTGATTTCGATTTGGAGATAATCATTAGGATTATTTAGTTTTAGGATCTCGAATAATATTAAAATTTATGTTTAAGTCTCCATATTGTCCAAAACGGAGTTCAGATCTCGTCCTAACGGTTGACTTAGGTTGACCATCAAAAATAAAAGACCTAAACGTAAATTTTAAATATTATACGAGATCCTAAAACTAAATGAAAATTACATGTGAGCGTTGTGTAACTTGGTTAATTTAGTTTTGCATGGTCAGAGTTATATGACTTGGAATTTTTTTTTTATGACCAATCGAGAATAACACTTGTGAAATTGTTATTTGTTTTTATCCTAATTTCATTCATTCAATCCTCCGGGAATTTGAGTTGCAAGCATTAAACAATGCTACTAGGGCGAGAGACATCAGACGATACACGATGTCCATGAACTCGTTTCCATCAAAACTGCTGCCATAAGGGTTTTGTGGCTACTGAGATTAGAATAAAAACAAAAAATAATGTCACAAGTCTCATTCTCGATTGTTCATAACGAAACTGAATAACAAAATCACACAATTATTACTATGTAAACCTGACTCACATATTTATGTTAGTTTTAGGTCTCGTAGGATATTCAAATATTTTGTTTATGTCTCTATTTTGGACGTTCTACTGAGTCAACCATTAGGATGAAATTCAAACACTATTTTGAACAATGTGGAGACATAATCACAAATTTCTGACATTATATGAGACCCTAAAACGAAATAACCCTAATTATTATCTATCTAATGTTGGAATTATTCAATAATTATGGGGCCACACATGTAAAATTAATTGTGTTTGGGCTATCTAAATAATTAAGCCAAATTAAAGTGGTCTATTTGAAAAATTGGCTTAAGGGTATAATTGTCATGGAATTAATGTGTAGATACCGGAGACAATTCTAATTTGATGAGGGGCCGAATTAGAAATATCACAACACACATATCTATATATATGTGTATTCATTAGGGTTATGGTCCCCAACTCATACGGCCACCAAAGAGAGGGTTTCTCTATTCTCTTCTGTATCCCCATCAACAAAGAGAGGAATAAAGATTTCATCTTTGTTATTAAGGGCTGTAGCGGGTTGGAAGATCAAACCCCATAAAGAGACGTTTGCTTCAAGATCCGTCAAGCAAAGACAATGGATTCAGGTACGCTTCCGCAATCAATTTAATTTATGTTCTTCATCTCATGAATCGACAGGGTACAATAAATTTCTAACAAGTGGTATCAGAGCCTTCCTTGTTTGATTTATGAGGTCGAAGTTTCAGAATCGATTTTTGTTGTTGCTCAGGAACCTTAAATTGTTTATTTAATTTATTTTAGGGTTTCAATTGTTGGATCATTTATTTTGTTTTTTTGATCCACCAGTTTAGATCTCCTTTTGCATACTATTGATTTTTAATATAAATAAAATTATTATTATTATTTTTTAATGATTGTTGAGGATTCAGAAATTCGAACTGTCTGCACTATGCGGATACTTCCGATTTTCTTTTTCGGTCAACTCTATTTGCACTATGCGGATCTTCCGATTTTGTTTTTTAGTTCCAAAAAAAAACAACTTTGTTGAGAGTGGGATTCACCCACACCTTTTTGGACCAGAACCTTAATCTGGCGCCTTGGACCTTGATCGGACCTTCCGCAATTTTTTTTTGAAGTAAATATTTTTACTGTTTAAGTTTGGTTTGATAGTCATATTTCCGGAGATGGCATACCAAAGACTCCCCCGTACGCTCAAAACCGGAAGGTTGCTGCATATAGACGGTCTCGGAGAGGTCTCCGTTGAGGAAGGCATTCTTGATATCCAGCTGATGAAGAGCCCACTGACAATTGACTGCTAAGGAGAGGAGCACCCGTACTGTATTCAGTTTAGCCACCGTGGAGAAGGTTTTCTCATAATCAATCCCATACTGCTGTGTGATGCCTTTGGCAACAAGGCGAGCCTTCAAGCGCTCGACAGAACCATCGGGATTATGTTTCACAGTGAACACCCAGCGACATCCAACTCGCTTGTGTCTGGGAGGCAGAGGAACAAGATCCCATGTGCCATTGTCCCGTAGAGCAAGCATTTCCTCATCCATCGCAGCACGCCAACCTGGGTGACGAAGAGCTTCCTGGACAGAAGAAAGAATAGAGATCGAGGACAGGGAGCTAATAAAATGGCACAAAGCAGGGGTGAGACGATAGTAAGAAACAAAGTGTGCAAGAGGATGCATAGTGCAAGAGAGCGGCTCCTTACGCACAGCAATAGGGCGATCATCAGACATATCGGGCAGAGAAGTAGCAGGCAAAGAAAGAGACCTGGTTAAATAATCGTTAAGGGATCAGGTACATGGTAAAAGTAGGAACGAGAAGTTAGGGTACCTAAGTACATGTTGAAGCAAGTGTTCGAGACGAGTTACGGTATCCGGTACAGTCCATGCAAAGAAATGAACATAAAGAACATCATCACATCGGCCAAGGAAGGTTTCAAAAGGGAAGCCCCCATCCCGTAGTAAAGGTCATATCGAAGTAAAGGCGTCCTGTCCCTAAGAGTGTGCCACCTCTCGTAACACAAGGAATCCTGCCCCTAGAAACAAGTAAGTACAGGTCTAGCATCTAATTAGGTTTTTTGTCTAGAAATAGGGTGTTGCTTCTGTTCTTTCGATCCCAAGGCTGATCTCACCCCATTCGCAGCCATCCATGCACGATTCCTGCCATATTAAGGTAGGACGGATCATAGTGCTGAGTTGAAAGCATGCTTAGAGGATATCATTGGATTTCTTCCTTATGTCAATAAATGCATGTACCTCGCCCCATCTAGTGAGATTGCCAAGAGGACTGGAATGCCTTTTCCTTTATTTGCTAGGAGCGAATATCGGCATATGGTATTGGGGGAAGCCTCTCTTATTGTATACGCAAGACCAATAGTAGCTAATAAAAGGAACATATCCTGGGAAAGGATACCGATTCCTTTAGAGTGCAATCCTACTCCCGTTACACGACACTTCTTGTGGATAGGGATCTCTTTTACTACCCAGGAGCAGCACTTATATGCTTTAATAAATAGAATAAGTACCTACTTACGATTCCCAAAACATGAATAAGAACAAGCTGTTGGTGAAAAAGGTAGTTCATCCTTTTCAACTAAAGAGAATGGCTATTGAGAATGCGACTAGTCGTCCGAGAAGCGGTCTAAGAGGAATGGTCTAAGTAGGGTGGAAAAGAGCACATACGTATCTGGTTCAGGTCATCCAGTAGTTAGCTCGGCACCTGGTACCGAAATAGGGAAGAAATGGGCAAATACTTCACCCGCCCGTATATAAGAAAGATGGCTTACCGGGCATTTAAGGTAAGCTACTTAGGTTAGGGCGCGTAGAAGCTATTGGGACTTTCTCATTTGTAACATTCCAGGTTGATATTTATAGGCCGCATAAAGGAACTGCGACCCCTGCAGCTAAGGCATTGGCAGCTAAAGCTACTAAGTCTAAATATCATATCGGTGCAGCCCACGGAGCGGTCAAACAATTGATTTTGCACTCGTAAAGCTATGTCCCTAAAATTCAACATTCTATCTCATATAGCTGTGATTTGAGACCTTTCATAAGTCGAGTATGGAAAGTATTGAGTAGAGTAGGGAGGGTATCAAGTAGGAATAGTAGAGGGTAGAGTATGCCAGCAGGCGGGGAGACGGATCAAAGGCATTAATCTTCTTCTCGGTTCGCATGCGTTCGTACTTTTCATTTCAAGCACTAACGAAGAAGTATTCGTTTGAGAAGTGATGTGCCAACTCCTTCCTCGCATCAACAAGGTTTAGTGCTCGGGTTCGAGTTCGTGTAATCACCTTCTTACCATAGGACCCGCCTTGTTGTATCGATTGCACCCAGAGAGCTACGAAGGTGTGCCAAACCCTCGATGAAATCATGAAACTAATAACCCACACCCAAGACACCAATTCACTAGATTCAATACTCAATTATGAACAGATTATAGGGATGATAGAATCACAAGGCTCGATACCATTACCTGCCCTTCTTTCTTCTCTTATCAAATTGCATCCGGCTTTGATTATATTCAATTGTGAGTTACCTGGTAATGCCACATCAACTATTCTGTGCTCATGGGTATCTTAACCATTGATTCAATTGCGCAAACCTACCGAACTGTGTCCTTTCCTTCAGATTCACGTGCAAAAACCTAATAAGAGACTAATCCGCAAGGGACTAAGCGCGAGGAACCTCTTTCTTAAAACAAATACCCCGAACAGCCTATTCGATAGCTGCCTAAGAGAGCATTCGTGCAAACAGAACTGCGCATTCTCGAACAAGGGATTCGTCGAAAAGACTAGTAGCCCCCAAGCCCTACCCTAGTTTCGAATGACGTCTCGGCATCAAGTAAAGACCGACCCTTTCAAAGGCTGTATTTTGTCCAAAAGAAAGGAATTTCATCGCCTTTACCTCTTCACGTGAACAAGCTATTCTGTGCACGTGGATTTCGTCACTATTGATCGGACTGGAAGGGACACTGGCTTCATTCCTATCCCTGAGTCAAGATCCAAGGCACGGTCGACTTCGGTCGCCTTGCCTTTGATCTTTGATGCCCTCCCCAACGGAAGAAATGCTACTGCTCCTTCCGAGTTTGTGATGTGCTTTGGCTTTCCCGTGATCTCCCCTGCTTGTGGTACTGACATCTAATACATGGATTGGAGGCCTAACCGCTCTTGTCTTGGATTCTCTTTGATGGACATATCTCACTAATGCGGTACAGAAGAGGAAAGGTAGGAGTTCCCAGCTAGCTCATTTCCCTTTGCTATTGAAATAAGTGCTGTTTTCAGGTACAGATGAGGAATTGCACAAATAAGTTGTGCTAAAGGAACTGACCATGGTTAATCTACGAGGGGGAGGAGGTTTCATATAGGGCATCAGAATAGCTAGTGCATAATGCCAACATTGATTTAAAAGTAGCAGGGATTTCATCTCCTTAGTCCGACAGAAGTCTCGAAGAGAGAAGGAATGGAATCAATATCCGGGTCTGAAACAAGCCCAAATAGGAGACAGTTGAAGCAGATTCTGTAACAACCGATTCGAGCACAACAGCCAAAGAGCGGATTGGCAAACCCTGTGGTGGTACGGGTTCTTTACGCATCCGCCCAGGTCCTGCTCTTTCTATGGAATCGGTATGACCCGCCACATGGACTGCTTCTTTTAGTATAGTACAATCAAGGTTTTCTGTTCTATATATCCCTTGCTACAATATTGAGATGGGACAAGGTATTTTATTTGTAGTGCACCTAAAAAGAAAGAGAATAGTCAGAGCACCAAGTGTTAGGAAGTAGCAGTCTTTTACACTTGCCCTAAAAGTCTCTTACCGATGTCCTCACTAACAAAGAACCGGCTCGAATTCTCAAAAATCAAAGAAATGCTTGTCCAGGTCAGCAGCCATCTTATGAGGATGTGAGGCTTTGTCGACTGAGAAGTCAGACTGTCTTTACGAAAACGAAACCATATAGATTCATTTTGGAAAGAGATAGAGGTAGTCTCGGGGAAGTGCTATCTTAGTCGTTTAGATGGTTTGAATCCCAATCGCCAAATAAACAACACATAATCTGGTGAGGCAACACCCTCAGATGGAAGACCGATGGGATGAGATGAGGTCTCCGCTCTTTTCCAAATAGACGGAACACCCGCTCCGAAGATACAAGCGGTGGATAGGATCTCATGGCAAGCGACTACAGGAAGAGTTTTTTTGCTTAAGACTGCGAACTTGCCCACGGAGCGGTATAGGTAGCTTGTCAAGAGCAAGAGGGGATCTTCCGCTTCTGATTCAATTGCTTATGAATAGGCTAGTAAGCCAGTACAATACCTATCTTCTGATCGATAAGTAAAAAAACCTCTTTTCTCGGATCCCATAACATAAAGCCAGTCTCCTCCAGGCACCTCACTTCCTCACCCATAACTGATTCTACAGCAACTATCTCTACCTGTCGGTCGAGTCAGTCTTCAACTCCCTTAGTAGCTAGCCTTTAGGGTTGACTTAGAGCCCTCTAGGACTCGAGATCTACACCATGAGGACAGGGGTGTGCAGGCTATAGCGATGGCAGATGAGGAAGCGGGATGGACCAAGGTTCAAGGCAGAAAACTGACCAAATCAGGCCACATTGCTACCATGGTAGCTAGGCCTGCAGGGGTTGACATCATTCGTCGTGATTGGATGCAGGTGTAGAAAGATCTATGGCACCCTTTTCGAGACTATTGACACTACTGGGCTGAATCTACCATGTTCTTTGCTGCTTTCTTTCGTAGTACAGTTTTCTGTAGTCGGATCAAGAAGACGCTTTCTTTATGTCAGATCATATGGAATCCTCCTAGTTCGGGTGTCAAATTGAAGACGAATGGATGTGCTAATGGTTGTCCTGGGGCTGCTGGTTTTGGCGGACTAGAGACATTTGTGGTAATTTGTTGGTTGGCTTTGCTGGGAATACGGGCATTGATTCTGGGTCTGAACTAAAAGCTATCCGTTTTGCACTTCAGATAGCTTGGGAAAGGGACTGGAGAGAGATTGTTATAGAAACAGATTCAATTCATTATTAGCTATCCATAAGATCCTTAAAGCTGATATTGGTTTGGACCATCATCAAGCCTTGATAGCAGATTGTAGGACCTTTTTTAAAGAAGCCGTGGAAGGTCTCCATTCAACATGTGCTTCGAGAGGGGAATTCTTTTGATTATATACTTGCAAATTGGGCTATGTCGCTCCAGGTGGACATGCAGGTGTGGGAAACTTCACCAGTTTTTGTGAGGGCTCAATTAGATGCTGATAAGATTGGGTTTCATATCCTAGGGGGCTGTGCTATGTAAGTAGAGTGGCATGTTTGTTTTGGCTGCTCTATTTTTCTTTCTGTTAGTTTTCTTGTAGCCAAAGTATAATAAACTTCCTCACAGGGGGGAGTTAGCAAAGGTAGAGACAGTCCGATCTAGCCAGTGAGCTGCATGCCTGCTTTCGATTCAATGTCTTTCTTCACACCCGGCAAAGCCTTTCGAATCATCTCTTGTCTCTGCTGCTAAGCCCTTTTCTATTCCCGAAAAAAAGAACCTATTGATTCACTTGCAAAAAGAACAGCCAAACATGGCATGGAGGAAGTGTTCCCCAGCAATAAGTCGACGTGAGGCACTAGTAGCTTTCAGTACGGATTCTATAACAAGCCCATCTAACCGCTCTTAGCCAAAGGAATTGATGGCAAAAGCCTATGTCTCTGTAACAAGAACCATGGCATTCGATGCTTCCTGTACTGCTCCTGTCAAGCAAAGAGCCAAAGATCGTAGTGTGTCTACTATTACACATAGAAGTAAAGAAAATCACTGGACTGCGAAGTCCGACCGGTCTTCCCTTGTTTCCCAAAGGCGTTCGGGCCCATCAATCACCTGAAGCTGCCCTTTGTAGCTACGACTCCCCTTCGGTCGTGATTTCATGCTCTTAATTCTCTTTCTTATAGTCCACGAAGGCGGGTACAAAGAAGGCGACCAGAGGGAGGACCTTGATGTTGACTCATCTACATCCTGGGGTTGAAGAAATCAGAGGACCTGCTTTTGATATTAGCTCACTCAGTTGACACAAACAAATAAAGATCAGAACAGTTTCTTTTAGGAAGTTTCAAAAGTGCAGTTAGTTGGCTCCCCCTTCCAGTCCAGGTTAAAAGATTGAGAGAAAAAAAAAAGTGCGAGACGGCAGGCATTAAGCAAGCCTACCTCGTTATTAAATTCTTCCTAAAGGCTTTTGGCAGTAATTGCAATAGAGGTATGACTGATCACTACCAGAAGCATCTGACTGATTTTTCTTAGGAGGAGCATCGGACTGGGTACGGCGAGAAGGGGCAGCAATAACTAATTCAGAAGAGTGGATTCGAGCACCCCCAGAGGTCTTCTTTTCCTTGTTGGCCTGCAGCTCCTTCTGTCCCTCAATCCTCTTGTGGGCATGTCCCTGAGACTAGTGCAATCCGGGCATTTCGAAAGAAAATCTTGGGCAAGAAATCCCTCTCGCCAAGACTAGTTGCCTTTCAGAGCCCTTCTTGCAAAGTCCTAATTTGCGGCATCCACATGATTTGCTGCTAACACCGGATTCTGTCCAAAAGAAAGTTCTTACCGAAAATTCAGTAAGCACAGGTACTATGGGAATCCTTTTCTTTCACCCCTTGTTGGAACTAGTTCCACAAGCCAGCATAGATCAGGAAGGTACAGATGCCAAACAAGAGGCACTCGATTAGCCAGCCCTCCGAGATGCAAGAAGGGCAGGAAGCAGGAACTCTTAGGCAACTCGAAAGGGAGTGAGTGCACTACTAAGAGTAGGAATAAGGAAGTAAGGAGGGAGTGAGACTGTTACTGTAATCCTATTGTGATTTCATCAGTCACGGGTGCTACCCTTGTCGTATCCGCTGTGATGTTCTCAATTGACTACACATTCATGCCCAGAATCCCTTGTTGGAGGAAGAACCGGTATCATCACATATTTGAAAACGAATCCCGATTCATGGATCTCTCGGTTCGAGAAAGAAGAGGATCAAACCATTCCTCGAAGACTTTACTGATCACTCTCTCAAACTCAAACGACTGAGTTTTATGCGATAGAAGTAGGAAGTTTCTTCAACCCCGGTGACCGGCCTAAGAATAGGCACCTTTGGGCAAGATCTACTTTGTTATCTTGGCTACCCTCTTCGCATGTCCTTGAGAATGAAAATGAGCTTTTTATACGCAATTCTGACTGAAAAGAGATAAATAACTAATGGCTTGAAAGCTTGAACGTGACGAATAGGCTGCTCATCACAATAGGTGGAGTCTTTATAGGAGCACGAGACTGATTCTGGCATCAGTTGGTGTGAATGACTCCGGCCCAAAGGCGACCGAAGGGAGGGTGAAAGAAGGAGAACAAAGTGAGGCGACTGTGCCGGGAGTAAGCGTGGATTGAGGCTACCGACCCGGTAGGGAGGTTTTCTTTTGATAAGCGTGAGATCATCCTTCTTTCCTGATGTCAGTTTGGAATAGATTATTTAGGAGAGAGAATCTGGCGCCACTCCCTAATAGAAGAGGGTTGTGTTCGGTTGGCTCTCGAGAACGTCGAACTCGACCATGGAGCACTGGATTACATTTTTCGAAGTCTTTGCGTAGCCCGAGAACAATCCAACTTCTATTACCACGTTCTTGAAGCCAACGCTGACTATCTAAACCAGCACAGGCAGGTGCGACACCAGTACGAAATGGAGGGGCATCAATTAGCTTCGGAAGCTATGGAGGTCCAAAATAGGATTTGCGAACTGCGTCTCTTTTAAGAGAGATTCACCGGCTGCGGCTTAGGGCCTCGCAAGATAGAGAATAAAGAAGTCGAGTCTCGATCAGCCGGATACTTACTATGACGCTTGGTTCGGAGAGCACTTGTGTATGTGATGCAAGTGAACGTGTACGAAAAAGCTATCGTAAAGTTTCGTTGTTCGTTTCGTCGTCGACCCTATGTGACTTAATCAATTGGCGGACCAGAAATCGAACTTCTCTTTTGTGAAATGCCGTGGGTCAGTCATCTATTCGTACGAGATTCGTTATGGAAGGAGGGAGTTGGTTGAAAAAGATGGACAGTAGCGATCGCGTAATATCAATTTATCGGCCTCGTCATCGAAAGTGGCTTCCAATTGCTCGAAAATTATCAGCTATATGGGGGACTTGGATGGTGAGCAAAAACAATTGATCAAGAATCTGGTCAACTCTTGCATGAAAGATGGTAAAAGAACAAGAGTTCGTGCTATTGTTTATAAAACTTTTCATCGCCCAGCTCGAACTGAAGGCGATGTAATCAAACTTATGGTTGACGCCGTGGATAATATAAAGCCCATATGCAAAATGCAAAAAGTCAGAATCACAGGTACTAATTATGAGATCCCTGGGATTGTAGCCAGGGATCGTCAACAAACCTTAGCTATTCGTTGGATCCTTGGAGCAGCTTTCAAACGACGTATAAGCAACAGGATAAGCTTAGAGAAATGTTCAATTGCTGAGATACTGGATGCTTACCGAAAGAGGGGAATTGTACGTCAGAGAAGGGAGAATCTTTATGGACTGGCATCCATAAATCGACGTTTCGCGCATTTCAGATGGCGGTAAAGTGATACCACGGAGCTCTTCCTCATTCAGTCATATTCTTAAGTAAGAAAGGTCCCTTTTCATTCATCTTCATATAGAATAGAAAGAAAGTTATGATATAAGACATAAGGATTTCTTACTTGTTCTAGTAAGATAATAACAATGGTAGCTTCCAAAAAAGTATAAGCTCATCGACGGATGTAGCGTAAACTTCTTAGCTATACGAGAACTATCGTAGGAATATCAATATGTAGCTATACGAGAACGTACGTGACTTGCTTTCTTTAGTTCAGTTGGAAAAGAAAAGGAATCCTTTTGCGATCGCTTCACTTGCTACATTGCATTAACAATTACGATAAGGTCAAGAAGGCATTTGATTTTGATGAAAGCGAAGAGGGGAAAGTCTCGAACTCGACTCTATCTAGTATTAGCTTACTAAATAGGGTCGGATGTAGCTATATATGTTTATGAAATAAACTAACAATTAGTCTACTATAAACTAAACTAGCTGACTATTAACATACTCCCTCCGGTCGCCTCACATAATTTAAATTTCTCTGACATTCTACGTTTCCGAAATGGATCCTATCAAATATTTTACATTTTCTATGATCATCTCTATTTTAGGTATTCGGGAAATCCTCCTTAATAGACGAAATATTCCTATTATGTCAATGCCAATTGAATCAATGTTATTAGCTGTCAATTCGAACTTTTTGGTCTTTTCTATTTCTTTGGATGATATGATGGGTCAATCATTTACTTCATTAGTTCCAACCGTGGCAGCTGCGGAATCTGCTATTGGATCAGCCATTTTCGTTATTACTTTTCGATTCCGAGGGACTATTGCTGTCGAATCTATAAATTGTATTCAAGGTTAAAGATCACTATAGTATAGTTAGAAAATACGAAGTTTTGCCGCCTCACCGCGGAGTGGGCGACCTAACGGTCGCCTTTCTTCTTTTTTTCTTTTTTTGCCGTGCGAGCGCATCCTGTCCTACACAACTTCCCGTTCCCTTGCAGAAAGATAGATAGGATAAGGTTTCCCAATGAGATTGAGTTTAACGAATATGCAGGATAGAAAGATGCTATTTGCTGCTATTCCATCTATTTGTGCATCAAGTCTGAAGAAGATCTCAATCTATAATGAAGAAATGATAGTAGCTCGTTGTTTTATAGGCTTTCTCATATTCAGTCGTAAGAGTTTAGGTAAGACTTTCAAAGTCACTCTCGACGGGAGAATCGAGTCTATCCAGGAAGAATCGCAGCAATTCTCCAATCCTAACGAAGTCATTCCTCCGGAATCTAATGAAGAACAACGATTACTTAGGACCAGCTTGCGAATTTGCGGCACCGTAGTAGAATCATTACCAACGGCACGCAGAGCAAAAAGACAGTGAAAGCTTTGTTATGCCGAAACCTAAATGTAAAGTCAGCAACACTTCTAAATGCCACTTCTTTCCGTCGCATTCGTCTTCAGGACGATATAGTCACAGGTTTTCACTTATCAGTGAGTGAAAGATTAGTCCCCGGGTGTACGTTGAAAGCTTCTATCGTAGAACTAATTCGAGAGGGCTTGGTAGTCTTAAGAAAGGTTCGGGTGGGGCGTTCTATTTCTTTAGAATAAGGAAGAGAAATGGATGATAATTCATCTCTTCATGCTAATAGAAGAGCGGATCCAATACACATCAGAATTCTCAGGAAATGCAGCAAGTACTTGAGGAATTTGGGGATGTCATGACCCACGAGTTAGTTGCCCAAGGGTTGGTGTGGCTAGGAGGGCAGTCTATGCAAGATCGAGTTTGAGCCTGGAGCCAAAGCTGGGTTGGTTTGGCTGACCTTAGTTGGTTGAGCTCAGAAAAGAATTTTCGGAAGTCATCTTGCCAAGATATATTTAAGCCTCCAACGGCCCACTACTCACTTCGCTAGACTCTTTTCTTCCATAAGAAGCGGGAGCCTTAGATTAGATTTTGCATTGAAACTCGGGCGCTCAACCAGGCCATCAAGAAAAAGTATGAACTTTGATTGCAGACTTGTTTGACTGAGCGCTTCATACTTCTCGAAGTTGGATCTACGGTCGGGCTACTACCAGGTGCGTATCGCAGAAGGAGACGAGCAAAAGACGACCAGTATTACAAGCAAGGCGCTGTCAAGCCTTTGATTTTTGATTATGCCTTTTGGACTCACCAATGCCCCTGCCACGTTCTGCACCATCATAAATGAGCTATTCCACCCGTACTTAAATGACTGGTGGTATCCTTGAATCGTGAGCTATAGCCAGTCGTTAAACGACCACGTTAGCCACCTCCAGACTTAAGGCGCGTAGCGGTCTCGAAGAGCCTCTATGTAAAGAAAGAAAAAGACTCCTTTGGACAGACGGAGATACTATTCCTAGGGGGCCATTGGATAGGTGATGGCTTGATCAGGATGGATGGGGAGAAAGTGAGGGCTATCAAGGCGAGCGACAGTGAGATTGCCCTAAAAAAGCGGAGTTTAGGTCCTTCTTAGGACTTGTCCACTATTATAGGATAGGCGATTCATCCAAGGATACTCAAGGCGGGCAGCTCCATTGACGAATCTCCTTAAGAAGGAACGAACGTGGAAATGGACGGATCGGTGTCAAGAAGCTTTTGAAGACGCAGATGAGGCGAGCGAAGTGAGCTGCGAAGTGAGGCGAACGCCAGTGAGGAAGGAAGTGTTGGTTGCCAGACCACACCCAACCATGATCGGTGCATACGGATGCCTCAGACTTTGCCATTGGGGGAGTCCTCATGCAAGATGGGCATCCCATAGCCTAGTCATAAGCTCAACGACACCGAGCGGCGTTACACGATCCAGGAGAAGGAGATGACGGCAATTGTGCATTGCCTTCGCACATGGAGTCAAAGGGTAACGATTCGTGGTCAAGACGGAGTTTGTGGCGACGAGTTACTTGAAACTCAGGCCAAAACAGGCACGATGGCAAGCAAGACAAACTTTCTACATTTGATTGATATGGTGCGAGAGCTCACTTCGCTCGCCTGGCCTTCTAAATAATGCCAACTATACCTCGCTAACCGTAGTCGATACCGATACCGCAACTCCGTTCGGGCTTCAGTTAAGGGCTTAACAGCGCCTCGGTAAACAAAAGCCTACATTATAAGGGCCTCGCCACTTGGTAGTTGAGTCGTTTTGTGCCCTCGCTACTTATTTTATTATTAGCAGTCGGGTCCTTTCACCTCGATAGAGAACTTCACGCTTTCGGGACTCATAGCTTCGATAGCTGCTAGCCGCTCTTCAGGGCAGAGCTACGACTATGATAGCTGCTCTCATGACCGAGAGGATTGGATACGTACGACAGAACCTTGCGCCTCAAGGCCACTCGCTTCACCTTTGGGCGTTGGTAGAGATGTAGAATTAGAGGTCTTGTCAGGAGAGGGAGCTCTTAGAAAGAAGAAAGGACTGAATCGAAGTAGCTCTTCCCTTTCGTTGAGCTATTGACTCATGCCTGGTAGTAAGCGTTGGAACTTTTACTGGTATGGGAGCCATTGCCCACTAAAGACCTTATCCCTGATAAAGCGAAGAAGCAAGCGGAAGCAGGCTATGACCTGTACAGCAAAAAGCAGGAAAACACAACCGAATCTGATTCTTTTTCAAAAGAAGTCTCAGACTGATTGATGTGAGAAAGACGAAGATGCTTAAAACGATTACCGATTGACTTAATAGTTCCGGCTAGCCGCTAACCCTTTCTTTATACGACCTTGCAATCAAACTCATTTCCCGGGGGACCTCAAGATAAGGCTTAAACAAAGGCTTACCGAAAATCACCCCTTTCAAAGTCTTCTCTCGACGAGGACACAGGTTCATGAGATCATTGCCCGAAAGGAACTTACGAAAGCCTGACAATAGGACTATTGGACGAAGGGGGTGCTGAAAGGGGCTTTCTAGCTAGTGTGTGTATTCGGCTACTGCTTGTTTACTTGGCCCTTCTTCTTTTAATCAGACAGCTCGACCATAGGTAGAGGAGCTTCAAGAAGTGTAGGGAACTACAGCCCCGTTGCTAACAGAACTACTTTCCGCTGTAATAGAATCCATCCGTAAAAATGGTTTCAAAATCTATTCTATTGATGACACCTGTTGGATTACTTCCGAAAAGCAAGTCCTTAGGTGTAGGTATTGACTTAAAACATGCCTAATCTATTTCTTTAGTGTGTTAAAGTCGTAAAGTGAGGCGACCGTGCCGGGAGCTAATAGAAGGCAAGCAAACCCACGGGGCGGTGACCGTTAGGGAGGTAATGGCGGTGAACGCCAGTGAGCTAAAGCAAGAGGACCCGGTAGGGAGGTTTCAGAACCCGACATTCACTCCGGCATATCGCACCCCCCCAGTCCCCTTGCGCCACAAGATCCATATCTGAGGTCCGGGATTGGACGTCGCCCTGTGTACATTGAAGAAGACCTGGAAGAAAAGGTCTAGGCTATTGTTAGTGCCACCACCAACCAGTCCCTTAAACTCGGGTTCAGGGATTTTAGCCATAACCCAGATGTCACCATACTCTCTGGCATGAAAGTACCGACAAAGTTCAACAAGTACAACGGCATTGGTGACCCCACCCATCACCTGACAACTTTTGTAGCGGTTGCCGTGGACTTGGCTCTTCAAGACCTCTCATTCAAAAAGGAATCCTACCCGAATCACCGCGATTCCGTGAAAAGAAGGACTGACTTGTCCATTAGTAGATCCGTAGTCGTTCAAGTCTAACGTCAAATTCCTATATCATCAATCTTTTTTTTTCTGGTTCCCTCCGGTCGCCTCTCTTTCCGGAGCTAGGCTTGGTTTCTCAAATTTCCTGCTCCTCGAAACGGTACCTCTGACACTGATGGTTAGGTACTCTCTTCCTTTATTCCCTTCCCTAGCAGGAGGGGGTATATGCATCTCTTAATGGTCCCTGGTACGGTTCCCATGCTTTTCTCGATCCATGTGCCCGGTCCCCGGCTTGCTACCTCGATCGATGAATCAATCGGTTCCAACCAGCTCTACTTCTATTGCGTAGGATAAGCTCTCTTTTCGGAAATTCTTTCAACAAGAAAAAGGGATTTGGGGTTTCATGAAGGGGTTTCATGGATTAGATCGAGTAGATTCGTTCAAGCTCTTGGAAGGACGCGATAAGTCATACGAAAATCCCCTCGTTCGTGGGCCCACCGGTCGTCAAATAGCTGGTCAGACGGGTAGAACTTGACGATTTAGGTTTTCAGTCTTGCTTTCCCCGACCAGTGAAGTGAGCTAGTCCACATGAGGCAATCGGTAGTGGTTAGGCCGGCCGTCAGTACCAGGTTTCGTAGCCCAATCTGTAGCGTAGTTCTTTCCTTCTCTGTTAACTAATGAGATTATCTCCTTCTTTTGACTACGAGCTGGATAAAGACCAAAAAAGATCCCTTCCAGATATGGATAAAGAATCAGGATCCGGGTTTCACTTTGAGCGCGAGGTGATAGAGTTTAGGCCAAGACTAGAGGTAGAGTTCAAAACCTTGCCGGTCTGCCCTTCTTCATTGTTGGTTTGCTTTGAATATTGGACCAAGATCGACCACTTCATCATCTGAAGGCTATAGAGCAACAGCGCTGTGATAAAGAGAGAAATCTCCATTCTATTATAAAGGGGGCTAGAAGCAGAAACAATCGTGCTACAAGTCTCGTAACTCAGGGATTACCGCTCCGTGGGCGACTTAACGATCGCCTTCTTTCCGTTTTCTTTGTTGGAGGATCCAATTCATTCCACGGAAAGACAGCGAATCATGGGTCAGTACGCATAGCATAATAGGTCGTGTCATCGTCCACATTTCTTCCTTTTCCGTTTTTCGATAACAGCTTTCGGTTTCAGGGAAGCAAAATTGCAAAACTCCGCACAGAAAAGGTTCAAGAGCTGATCGAGCCGAGCTAGAACTTTCCTATCCAAGCCAACCGTCAAACAGTGTGGGAACTTTACGAATGAGCCGCAATGCAAATAGGGCTTTTGGCGGTTTCCAAGTAGTCGAAGTTCAGTTCCAGGTCAACGCTACTAAGGACCTCAATAGGGTCAAGGATGGTGTATTCTACTGAATATTTTGCTTCCGTCAAAACGGATCCTCTTCCACACGATGATTTCTCACTTGAACCCGAGCGGTCAAGTGCCATATTCAATCCCGTCTTTTGTCTCTACTTTCAGGGGTAAGCCAATAATAGTCGTGGACCGGAAAGCATAGATAGTCGTGCAGTCCTACCCGGTCATGACTTCCTCTATGGAAATGGTTCCTCTCCGTCGAAAATACAGGATCTTGACAATCGAGGAAAAAGGTTGCAGGTTCTGAAAGAAAGCCAATCCAATCGAGTAGTCATACCGAAAGAGCACATTCCCATCTGTGAAAAAAGAGACTGCTTGAATCTCGCCCAAAGTTAAGTGCATGCAGGTCGAAAGCGGGAAATCTACATCCAGACTGAGACACGATCGATCATTGACTGACCCTCCTAGCCGGTTGATTTTGGGCAAAAACCCATCATTCTCAACCTCCTGTCAATAGGTTGAAACAAAGAGGTTGAAGGTCGACCAAAGCGAAAGCGGGGATTTCACTGACTTGACTGAATCTTTCGGCTGGCCGCCTCACCGTGGAGTGGGCGACCTAACGGTCGCCTTTGCTTTCTCACAGCGAATCGATCACTTTCAGACGAGACAACGAGACAGAGAGAAGTCCGATGGAAGAGGTGATTCTCCCATTTTTGTATCGTATAGCTCTCGTGGCACACCAACTAGATCTCGAAAAGTTCCAACCTGGATCGATCACAGGCATTATTCCGCTACTATACCAGGGCTTGATCATTTCTTTTCTTATATTTCGATCTCCGGTAAGAAAATCAAAGTCTTTCACGGCAAGCTAAGCCAAGCCAGCCGCACTCTAAGCATACGCATTAACTACAGGACTTTTCATATCCCCAATCCGGATCATGGGACAGACGCAGATGCCTAGCCTTCCTTTGGGCGCCTCACTTCGACTCACTTCGCTCGCCTTGCTTTGGCAAAATATTTCTTTCTTTTTTCATTAGTGAGGATAATTATGCCTGCTTTAAATTCGACCGGGTGCCCCCCTTGTACCATAAGCATAACTGAGACAGCAGTCCCCCACTCTACAACTATAATTTTGAGACGATTTAGTACAATATCATCATCGTCTTTTTTCTTCATTAATTGATCAGGAAAGTAGGGTATTATTAATTGATCATTCCATCTAACACATGACCTGAAGTGTCTTTCTAGTTGCCTGTCGATGTCATTCAAATAAAGAAATTCCATGAATTCAGTAAGCACAGGTACTATGGGAATCTTTTTCTTTGGAGAAACATCAATTCCGTCCTTTTTGAGGAGTATTGGTTGGTCCATGAAAGAAAAGAGCAACTCACGAATGGCTTGATCTTCAACCAGGGAGGCCACTTTTCTCTTTAGAGGAGTGACAGAAAGGTGGGGAGCCAAATCAATGTCTATATCACATATAAGCTTTCTACTCCTCTCATGCTTAATATCCTACTTATAAATTCTTTCTTAGTTTGACAACTGATAGTTGACCGGAAGTCAGATGACTGTCCAAACTCCTGGACTCAAACTTCACCTAATGCAATTAGAACTAGTTTATCCTCAGGTTTCATATAAATTCTCATAAAATAATTCTCATCCACCTTCATCAATGTTCCAAAATCTTTTGGAAGGTTGGGGATATCCTCCTCAGTTAAAACATATAGTGCCCGAGGGCTTAGATGATAGGTTCCAGCGAGGACTTCTCACTGAATGTCACCAATTTGCCGAGTTAATTCATCACGACTGAAAAATAAAGAACGAGACCTATACACAACTCCAACTTGATTACAAAGGAGCGAAGATCAATTTGACGACTTTTGATTCATGACAGACTCAAAATGCTTTTCAATTGAGATCTAATGATCTTTGTTTCATTTGTCTCGTAACACAATGCGCTAAGCCCACGGAGCGGTAACATAAGGCTTAATAACGTCGCAAACAAAACAACCCATGAAACTATATGCAACATATTCTGTAACAACAACGTATTCTCTCCATTTTCGATTTCCTGGTATTCCTAACAAAGGGGCTACGCGGGGGTTCTCGAGACTATTCCTAGTTTTGATGTTGAAAGTCAGTCTTCAGTTATCGTCTTCTACTTTCGCACCTTAATAGCTAAAGGCTGATAAATCACTGGCAATAAATAGTGCGTCACTTTCTTCTTTGTCCACCCTCTTCTTCCTAAGACCCTTCTCTCTAAGAAGTTCCTTCTTTCACGCTTGCTTGGCTTCCCGCTGCTGCTTTTGAAGAGCTAACCGTCTCCTATCTTAATAAGGCTTCTCTTAGTAGAATGACTTCCTTTCAAGGCGCATAGCGTTAAGCCCTCCATATATCCTCGTAACGTCGAGTCTTTCAGTTGGAAAGGGCGTTAGCTTCTAATAAAGAAAATCATTCTCATTCTAATAAATTCTTATATAATAATCATTCTCATTCTAATAAATAGAATGAGAATTCTCCCCCTCTTTCACTTCTTAGATAAAAAAGAAAAGAAGCTGGTGTGGTAGTATTTGTATTGTAGCCAGCAATGGGTCTGTCGGCGGCGAGGAAGTCTTAAATGGAGGAATTGGCGTGGACACAACTCCCTTATCGAGGGAGACTGTGCTTAATGCTCTAACCGTCATCTTAGGACCCGTCAGATGACGAAGACCAGATAACATAAGACGCATAATGGTCTATTCAAAGCCAATGTTCTGACCTCCGTCGCCTGAGGAAAATGGTTCTTTCCTTAACCTTAACGAGGACTCTCTCATCTGTGACATAGTTGAAGGCACGTGTAAGGATACAATGGACATCCAAACGGCGTATCCTCGAGGATCAATCTTTTCATAGAAGGCGAGCGAAGTGAGATCATCCATGCCTTAGAAATTGAAGAGGGCATTGGAAGAAGAAGACTCAAAATGCGTCAGTGAGGAAATACAAACCAATGATTCATTAAGGTCTCTTTATTTTCCCACGTAGTTCGTGGGTCAAACCAACGATTCTCTTCTCAATAAAGATAAGTAATAGATAGATTCTTTTTCTAGTATCACTTCTATCAATGCAATGAAAGAACCATCCCTTCCTATTTGTTTATTCTATCAGATAGAAAGAAAATTAGACCAAAAAGAGCCCCATTCTTTACTATTACTATACTAAAGGGGGTGGGGTGAAGGGGGTTTACATACAACCGGGGCAAAGTGGTTTATGATTGAATCTCAAGGCATTCTTATTGTAACGCCCCAAAACCAGAATACTGGAGAGCGGGGGCATACATAGCCAGCTACGTATAATGAAATGGAATCCACCTCACTATACGGTCACGGCTGTCTAGATATATGAGGGTTTAACTGTAATCCAACAGTCTCCTATGGTCATGAGCAAGCCTATTGTCTCAATCTCAAGCAAGCAATAATAGTTACAAGATGTTAGAGCACCAAATATATAATAGCAAGGCATCCCATACATTACATATTGGATTATCATGAAGCTAGTCGTTACAAAATGTCAGGACTAGCAAGAGTTTAGTCATACATGATCAATCCTAGGATCTGTCAATCATGTTACAGCCCGCAGACAGACAGTAAATAAAGGTGCAATCGAGCTAACACGTGCTCGTCGGCTAAACGTCTCAAAAGAATAATTTTACAATAAAGTGGGAGGCAAAAAGAAACCCACTCTTTGCCAGGGTTATGCCTGGTGGTCACCATCTGGCTGGAAGACAGGAGGATCCTCTGGAGCTGCTCCGATATCTGGCCATACAAAACCAGCTAGGTCAGACCCCAGAAAGAGCAAGTGCCACAAAGGAGGCTTCCCTTAGGAACTAAAACCATCATATCACAAATAAATAGTAAAGGTAATTAAGGATACTGATAATAACTGAGATAACAATAATATATTAAGCACGAAGAAACCATTCAAGTAGCCAGACTGCAACCCTTAAACCAAACAAGGACCGGAGTTGCAATCCTTCGCCTGAATAGAAACCCGCCTCAATTACTATTGATAAGGTAACAAGACAATAAACGAAGAGAGGACACAGAACTGCTCCGGGAGCCAGGTTACAACCCTTAAACCAAACAAGGACCGGGATTGTAACCCTTCGCCTGAACAGAACTGGACCCCTGATCTTTATTGTTAAGGCCAGTATAAATAATCATGGTATTGAAGTAAGGTAAAACATGACGAGCATGACAGGGGGTTGTAATAAGACAATAAATGAAGAGAGGACACAAAACTGCTCCGGGAGCCAGGTTACAACCCTTAAACCAAACAAGGATCGGGGTTGTAACCCTTCGCCTGAACAGAACTGGACTCCTGATCGTTATTGTCGAGGCAAGCATAATTAATCATGTCATGTCATAATCTTGTACAGGATCAGGATAAGACTAAGCTGGAATAAACTCCATCCAATCAATCACGGCCAATCAAGAGTACGGCTTGATACTTTTAACTAACTAGGGTTATCACAGGCCTAGTTACTAGCAAGATGCAATGAGATTATCCCAACAGCCACAAGCCCTGCAGACCATCCAGGTTATCCGGGTCGAATGTTCGTTTATGAAGGATGCAACACGTGACAGAGTGCTGGAAATGTACCCTACTCGTCGGTAGGCTACAAGTCCACTTAGTGCGCCCAGATAACGAGATTGCCTGTAGCTGGGAAATCTCTTCATGACTACTGAATTATTCTAGTTTATTAGCCTTAGTTGATTTCAGTGGGTACCCCCGACCGTGGTACTCAGGGATCCCCATCCTAGACATGATGCAAGACAGTGCTAGTTTATTTGTACAAACACAATCGCCCACGGTGTCTAGGTCATTCATACTTGTCATGTCAGGCTAGCTGTCATAACAGCATATCGAGATATATCATGTTAGTTTACTTGTCAAGAGTGCACCACAGCGGGACACTATCGTGTTCTATTCTTACATTATCATGAATGAGAAAAACTTACATAAAATAACTAGTGCATATTCTTGAAGCCAAGGAAAAGATCTAAAATTTTTATGTTTTGAGTTTTTCAAGATTCTAGCTACAAAACAACTTAAACAGACAAAAACAGTGAAATAGAGCAATTCCGGCGTATGGAATTCCTGCGCAATCGGCGCATGGGATTCCTGCACAATCGGCGCATGGGATTCCTGCACCAATCGGCGCATGAGATTCCTGCACAATCAGCGCATGGGATTCCTGCACAATCGGCACATGGAATTCCTGCACAAATCGGCGCATGAGATTCCTGCACAAATCGGCGCATGGGATTCTTGCGCAATCGGCGCATGGGATTCCTGCACCAATCGGCACATGAGATTCCTGCACAATCGGTGTATTGGATTCCTACACAATCGGCGCATGGAATTCCTGCACAAATCGGCGCATGAGATTCCTGCACAATCGGCGCATGGAATTTTAAACTCACGTTGCGTCTTCAGTACATGTGCGTAAGGAACCTACGCACATGACACGCTCGGAGTCAAAGAATGTGTTGCCGGGACTTCACGGCGAATGGCCACCCGGCGCATGGCCTCCCGGGCGCATGGGGTTCCCGGTGCATGGGAGTCATCGTCCCCAAACAGCCAGTTCAGCCATGAAAGTTCTGAAAACTTGTAATGGCCATAACTTACTCATCCGAAGTCGAAATCAAGCGAAACAAAAGCCAAAACTGCATGAAATTGAATTCTCTACAACATAGAACCATTTGTTTTCAAAAATAAGTAAGTTTTAGAGATCAAAACAAAACAAAAACCGAAAAGTTACAAACTTAGATCTACAAGAATCTATCCATCAAATCCAAAAAAGACCAAGTTCTAAAGAGGCTTAGAATCAAGTAAGGAAGAGAATGGAACAATAAAACTTGAGATCCATCATGAAGCAAGTTTACACTTGCCTAAGCTCTCTTCCTGGTGGGTGAGGAAGTTAATGGAGGAGAAAGAAGAGTAATTATGAGAGAGAAGGAAGTTGGGGTTAATAAATGGGGATGGTGGTGGTTGTAGGATGGAGGTTAGGCTAAGGTGTTCCATCACAATTAAAACCAAACTAAACCAAACCCAATCCAATCCAAATAAAACCAAGCTCCACTAATCAGAATTAATTCATGAATGATAAATGACAATTAACCACAATGCTAAATATGAAATAAACCACAACTAATTAATCAAGGAAAAAATGAGAAATATGGGTCAGAAATACGAACATGTATAAAATACGTATCACGAATTTCGGGGCACTACATCCTACCCACCTTAAAAGAATTTCGTCCTCGGAATTTAATCAAGAGGCTAGAGATGTCGGGACAGCTATACTATCGCAAGCGATCTACGCTACCAATTAATCATACAATCATTCATGCAAGTAAGGAATCGAAGTACAAGGCATAAGGAAGATATTATACCTCACGAGCCAAACCGATTGGGATAACGTGATCGGATATCATCCTCACACTCCCACGTTTGACTCTCCTAAGGAGCGATGAACTCAAGCAACACGAACTAAACTGATAGTCTTGCGCTTGAGGTCTCTCTCTCTTTGGTCAAACAGGGATACGGGCCTCTCCTCATACGAAAAGGTTGGTACCAATAACCATTTTCAAATGATCTAGGACATGGCTCGGGCCCGAAATATACCATTGTAATTAGGATACATGAAACATGTCATGTGTCCCGCATAACGACGACGGAAAGCAAGACAATAGGACACGGATACCTCTCTGCCGATTCTGGATCTGGGCCTGGGCCAGGGCGAACTGCTGAGGCCTCTGTTGCTGGAAGGCCTGGGCCTGAGACGACAATGGACCCGGGAACGGGAGCTGCTGTGGTTGGTGAACTGGAGCTGGTTCTGGTGCTGGTGCTGGTCCCATAACCGAGGGACTAGTTACTGTCGACGATGATCTGTTTCTGAACGAACAAGATCCTATCATGTGGTCCGGCGAACCACAAACCAAGCACAATCCCTGTGCTCTGCGACACTCAGTAACAACATGCCCGGGCTTCCCGCAATTAGAACAACCCGTTGCGAAAGGCCGCTTCTGCTTCTGCTGTTGGGGATAGGTCGGGGCAGAATGCTGTAAGAAGGTAACCGAATCTGTCCTCGTAGCCCCAATGGTTAGGGCCCTAGCTGCTGGGGCCGGTGCTGAGGATTGGTTCATCTGGTCGTGAGACCGCTTCCGATCTCCGGTCCGGTCCGCTATCCTTCGGAAAGTGTACTCATGCCTCCTCGCTGCTCGCAAGACGGCATCAAAAGTTCTATGCTCGAACTGCTCTACTGCCAATATGATCTCCAAGTGGAGTCCCTGCTGGAATCGCTGTGCTCTGTCTAGCTCGGTTGCCACCAAGGTGGGAGCAAATCGACTCAATCTTGAAAACTCGGCCGCATATCCGTCGACCGTCCTGCTCATCTGCCTGAGATTACTAAACCTGGCCTGCAGGTCATATCTGGCCACTGTGTCGAAGTACTTGGTCTGGAACATATCACTGAATACCGCCCACATGACAGGCGTACCCAAACTCGCTGCTTGCATAACCCACCAGCTGCGGGCTAGATCTAGTAACTGCAGGCGCACCACCGCCACCTTCTCTGCTTCAAGGGTCCTGGCTGCCTCCAAGATAACTTCAATGTCCTGTAGCCAGGCATCTACAGCAACAGCATCCTTGCTGCCGTCGAAGAAGGGAGGGTTCAGGCGCTTAAAATTGTTGACCGCACTATTCCTTCGAGGACCACTTCCGCTCACAGCTTCTTATACTGCTTGCTGCAAGGCATCACCTCGACGGTCCTGAGACGCAAGCAACTCACGGATGAGCCCTATCAAGACCCCATCCTCTGACCCTGCTGGCTGAACTAGCTGGACTGGGGGCACTGGTTCTCCAGAAGGCATGGCTCGGGAGGCGGCTGCTGAGGACTGATCTTGATCTTCTTGTTGTTGCTGGGCTGCCGACCGAACTTCTTCTGGCTGATCAACAGGAACGATGCCACTGAAGTAATGACATCAGGAATATTAAGGAAGGGCCAGGATAGAACAATGATGCAAGCATGTTATCAAGTCAGGGATCCAAGGAGATAAGAAGATACGAGCGAAGATCAAAGGCGAGTACAGATTGAGACATCTATCCGATAAACCCTCACATTTCTTGATTGACAAGACCTGCATGGGCCACCACTTAGACCATGTAACGCCCCAGAACCAGAATACTGGAGAGCGGGGGCATACATAGCCAGCTCCGTATAATGAAATGGAATCTACCTCACTATACGGTCACGACTGTCTAGATATATGAGGGTTTAACTGCAATCCAACAGTCTCCTATGGTCATGAGCAAGCCTATTGTCTCAATCTCAAGCAAGCAATAATAGTTACAAGATGTCAGAGCACCAAATATATAATAGCAAGGCGTCCCATACATTATATATTGGATGATCATGAAGCTAGTCGTTATAAAATATCAGGACTAGCAAGAGTTTAGTCATATAGGATCAACCCTAGGATCTGTCAATCATGTTACAGCCCGTAGGCAGACAGTAAATAAAGGTGCAATCGAGCTAACACGTGCTCGTCGGCTAAACGTCTCAAAAGAATAATTTTACAATAAAGTGGGAGGACAAAAAGAAATCCACTCGTTGTCAGGGTTATGCCTGGTGGTCACCATTTGGCTGGAAGACAGGAGGATCCTTTGGAGCTGCTCCGATATCTGGCCATACAAAACCAGCTGGATCCGACCCCAGAAAGAGCAAGTGCCACAAAGGAGGCTTCACTTAGGAACTAAAACCAGTATATCACAAATAAATAGTAAAGGTAATTAAGGATACTGATAATAACTGAGATAACAATAATATATTGAGCACGGAGAAACCATTCAAGTAGCCAGACTGCAACCCTTAAACCAAACAAGGACCGGGATTGCAATCCTTCGCCTGAATAGAAACCCGCCTCAATTACTATTGATAAGGTAACAAGAAAATAAACGAAGAGAGGACACAGAACTTCTCTGGGAGCCAGGTTATAACCCTTCGCCTGAACAGAACTGGACCCCTGATCTTTATTGTTAAGGCCAGTATAAATAATCATGGTATTGAAGTAAGGTAAAACATGACGAGCATGACAGGGGGTTTCAATAAGACAATAAACGAAGAGAGGACACATATCTGCTCCGAGAGCCAGGTTACAACCCTTAAACCAAACAAGGACAGGGGTTGTAACCCTTCGCCTGAACAGAACTGGACTTCTGATCGTTATTGTCGAGGTAAGCATAATTAATCATGTCATGTCATAATCTTATACAGGATCAGGATAAGACTAAGCTGGAATAAACTCCATCCAATCAATCACAGCCAATCAATGATACTTTTAACTAACTAGGATTATCACAGGCCTAGTTACTAGCAAGATACAATGAGATTATCCCAACAGCCACAAGCCCTGCAGACCATCCAGGTTATCCGGGTCGAATGTTCGTTTATGAAGGATGCAACACGTGGCAGAGTGCTGGAAATGTGCCCTACTCGTCGGTAGGCTACAAGTCCACTTAGTGCGCCCAGATAATGGGATTGCCTGTAGCTGGAAAATCTTTTCATGACTACTGAATTATTCTAGTTTATTAGCCTTAGTTGATTTCAGTGGGTATCCCTGACCGTGGTACTCAGGGATCCCCATCCTAGACATGTTGCAAGACAGTGCCAGTTTATTTGTATAAACACAATCGCCCACGGTGTCCAGGTCATTCCTACTTGTCATGTCAGGCTAGCTGTCATAACAGCATATCGAGATATATCATGTCAGTTTACTTGTCAAGAGTGCGCCATAGCGGGCCACTATCGTGTTCTATTCTTACATTATCATGAATGAGAAAAACTTGCATAAAATAACTAGTGACATATTCTTGAAGCCAAGGAAAAGATCTACAACTTTCATGTTTTGAGTTTTTCAAGATTCTAGCTACAAAATAACTTAAACAGACAAAAACAGTGAAATAGAGCAATTCCGGCGCATGGGATTCCTGCGCAATCGGCGCATGGGATTCCTGCACAATCGGCACATGGGATTCCTGCGCAATCGGTGCATGGGATTCCTGCACCAAACGGCGCCTGAGATTTCTGCGCAATCAGCGCATGGGACTCCTGCACAATCGGCGCATGGAATTCCTGCACAAATTGGCGCATGAGATTCCTGCACAAATCGGCGCATGGGATTCCTGCGCAATCGGCGCATGGGATTCCTGCACCAATCGATGCATGAGATTCCTGCGCAATCGGCGTATAGGATTTTTGCACAATCGACGCATGAATTCCTGCACAAATCGGTGCATGAGATTCCTGCACAATCGGCACATGGAATTTTAAACTCAAGTTGCGTCTTCAGTACATGCGCGTAAGGAACCTACGCGCCTGACACACTCGGAGTCAAAGTATGCGTTTCCGGGACTTCACGGCGCATGGCCTCCCGACGCATGGCCTCCCGGGCGCATGGGGTTCCCGGCGCATGGGAGTCACCGTCCCCAAACAGCCAGTTCAGCCATGAAAGTTCCGAAAACTTGTAATGGCCATAACTTACTCATCCGAAGTCGAAATCAAGCGAAACAAAAGCCAAAACTACATGAAATTGAATTCTCTACAACATAGAACCATTAGTTTTCGAAAATAAGTAAGTTTTAGAGATCAAAACCAAGAAAAAATGAAAAGTTACAAACTTAGATCTACAAGAATCCATCCATCAAATCCAAAAATGACAAGTTCTAAAGAGGCTTAGAATCAAGTAAGGAAGAGAATGGAACAATAAAACTTGAGATCCATCATGAATCAAGTTTGCACTTGCCTAAGCTCTCTTCCTGGTGGGTGAGGAAGTTAATGGAGGAGAAAGAAGAGTAATGAGGAGAGAGAAGGAAGTTGGGGTTAATAAATGGGGATGGTGGTGGTTGTAGGGTGGAGGTTAGGCTAAGGTGTTCCATCACAATTAAAACAAAACTAAACCAAACCCAATCCTATCCAAATAAAACCAAGCTCCACTAATCAGAATTAATTCATGAACGATAAATGACAATTAACCATAATGCTAAATATGAAATAAACCACAACTAACTAATCAAGGAAAAAAAATAAGAAATATGGGTCAGAAATACAAACACGCATAAAATACGTATCATGAATTTCGGGATACTACACTTATCATTTGGTAGATCCAAGTCCATGGCCTATTTCGGGTTCACTCGGAGCTTTGGCAACCACCGTAAGAGGTGTGATGTACATGCACTCATTTCAAGGGGGTGCAACACTTCTCAGTTTGGGCCTCATATTTTTCCTATATACCATGACCGTATGGTGGCGCGATGTTCTACGTGAATCCATGTTGGAAGGACATCATACAAAAGCTGTACAATTAGGACTTCGATATGGTTTTATTCTGTTTATAGTCTCGGAGGTTATGTTCTTTTTTGCTTTTCTTTGGGCTTTTTTTCATTCTTCTTTGGCACCTACGGTAGAGATCGAAGGTATTTGGCCCCCAAAAGGGATTGGGGTTTTAGATCCTTGGGAAATCCCTTTTCTTAATACCCTTATTCTCCTTTCATCCGGAGATGCTGTAACTTGGGCTCATCATGCTATACTCGCGGGGAAGGAAAAATGAGCTGTTTACGCTTTAGTAGCTACCGTTTTACTGGCTCTAGTATTCACTGGCTTTCAAGGAATGGAATATTACCAATCACCCTTCACAATTTCGGATAGTATTTACGGTTCTACCTTTTTCTTAGCAACGGGCTTTCATGGTTTTCATGTGATTATAGGTACTCTTTTCTTGATCATATGTGGTATTCGCCAATATCTTGGTCATCTGACCAAGAAGCATCACGTTGGCTTTGAAGCAGCTGCATGGTACTGGCATTTTGTAGACATGGTTTGGTTATTCCTATTTGTCTCTATCTATTGGTGGGGAGGTATATGAAATAACGAATAAGTGGATTGAGTGAGGCGCTTGCGGCAAGAAGACAAAGAGAACTGAAAGACTCAAGTAGTTGGCTTCTCTTCCACCTGAGATCAAATGTATGAATCATCATAGATGATAGACTGAAAAAAGCAAAATTTTGCTTGTGCAAAAGCGGTCAAAGGAGACCTTTCTAGTCTGTCACACCTTTCTTTTGTGGTTGTGAAGTAACGCACGCCGACCCTAGAAAGAGCACTTAGCCGTCAAGCCGTCTCGTCCGTAGTGTGCATATCTTCGAAAGGTGCCCCGCTAACTCATATGGAAAGGGATATTTCTATCTTACCTTCCTCCAGTCATCTAGTTCGACCCCATAGGCAGGACTCTAGTCAGAGAAGAGTTTTAGGCACAAAGCTACTCCAGGAAAGAGTCGACACCAGGGATTTCGGACATCACTTTATGCTAATTCAAACCAGACCCTTCAGTGGATCTTGAATTGAGTTTGAGTTAAAGGAGATGCCTTTCTTGTTTCTGAGTTCTTGAGTTAGAAGAGAGACAGGAGATGAGAGCGGATTCATATGAATTGTTCTTGTTTGAGTTGCTTTCCCTCTTGTTGTTAAGAAATGATGCTAAGGTTGTTAAGGAGTAAGGAGTGATGCTACGTCCCTGAGGTCTAATCTCTCATTCCTAATGCTGTCTCTTGGCCAGCCCTCGGGAATTCTGTTAGATTAGTAAGCGAGGCCTATAGAGTTGCATTGGTAAACTAAACCCCTGGAATTGCTTGACTTCTGCCTCTCATTACTTTAATTGGCATTGTATCACGATTGTAAGATTCCTTTCATGTTACAGGTTTAGCATTCCCCATAGCTTTAGTCCCCGTATGTTTAGTGGTCGAGTGAGGAGATGATAATTTAGCAGCAAAGATAGAAGCTGGAGATTGGCCATAAAAACCTCTTCTCTTTCTCAAGGAGAAAATAAAAAGAAAGAAAAAAAAGCAGAAGTCGCATCTGCTTCCAAGGGAAAGTCAGTAAGCCAATTTCTTAGAAAGTTCTTTCGATCCGGAAGGTTGATTGACAAAAGAGATTAGGGATAGGTAAGATTTTTTCCATGATTAGAGAGATACGACTCGAGCTATTTTTCATGCCAGCAAGGGAGTCGGGATAGATAGCACAGGATAAGCTAGGGCCAGGGCCAGTTCCCGGTCTCCTTATGCTGTAGAGCGAAGGACTGAAAATCCTTGTGTCAGTGGTTCGATTCCACTTCTAAGCTAGGGTCGAAGGTCTGGGCTTATCGTCAGATTGAAAGAGTAGAAAGGCAACCTGAAATACCGATTTCTTTTATTTTACAACCTCGCTAGAAGTACGATTTTAAGGCAAGGTAAACATGTAGCAAGCTAGGGCTAAAGTCAGTCCTTTATTTAATAGATAACTATAATATAAGGAAGAAAGCCCTGAAAGCGGCATCTTCCAAGGAAGCGCAGGATCCGTCCAAGCGATCAAAGCAAGCCGGTTTGAGAACAGGCTGTGAGCCCTTGGCGACAGAGAGTGAAATAAAAGATCTCAAACTAGCTCCTTAAGAGAGAAGCTAGATGCCTTGAATGAACCAAAGCAAGTGTCCTTTCCTGGTCTATTAGCTTCCCCTTATCAAGTCAGTCAAGCATTAATATGGGGCGGGACTAGCTTGAAAGCAGTCCGAAAGCATGACATGAATTCAAGCCAGTCTGCTTCGGATTTTACTTTGTTAATTCATTATACGTGGATATTAATATTCCTTAGTTTGGAAGTTGAGGATACTGGAAATTGTAATGTGACTTTTTGTTGTCTTTATGCCACATGAGTTAGCAATCAGTAAGGGCCATCAAGTGCCTATAAAATTTTGTAGTTTGATATATTGACCTATGGCAATTAAGTACGTCGATAGGCTTTCCTGTAAAAGGATTTGACCGTATTCAAATACCATCAACTTTGAATTTTGAATCGTGAATTTATTAAATTAATTTGTTTGGTTTTGTTTATGCATTGAATTAATAAGTTGAATATACTGTATATTTTAAATTATGATACATGCATGAAGCGTTTTATCGTAAAGTTTATTTGGTTCTGTATTGTATGTTCTAAGTAAAATAATCGTAAAACTTGCATAAACAAACTATATGTTCAAATTTGAATATATTGTATCATGATATTATGGTTTATCATGATTTGGTTTTCTGACCCAAACTATATGATTATTTTATTTGAGCTACAATCTTTTAAATATGCATATATATAAAGTTTTGGACAAGATTCAGTTTTGAAAAATTTAGTCAACATTCAATTTTTTAGTGCCTTTTATGACTAGCAATAGTTGTCCAATATTCTAAGTAGACTCATTGAAATAAGATCTCGCCAAAGTGACCTCTCTTGCGTAGATAGTCTACGAGGGATGTCGGATGTTTGTGTGTGTATATTCATGCGGGTATTAGCCGGCCCAAAGGAAGGTTAATACTTGGCCGAATTGCACACATACTTGTGGTGATAAATGTGTGACAATTATACGGTTTACATGTGAATAATAACCCAATCCAAAGATAGGCTTATTATTTGACATGACTTATTGTCAACGTTTGATCACTACACCAAGAGTACCACTTGCAGTTAATATTACTGTCCAAAGACTTGATATTAATGATGTACAAGGTATCTTGAGATGGGGTTCACCATTACTTGAATTTGTTTGACTATATTTTACCCTTTGGTTATTAATTAGAGCATATTTGTTTATTTTTTTTGTTCTCTTTTCAGCTAGTATTGCTACAATATCTGCTAATCTGAACTCAATTCCAATGCTTAACGGGACAAACTTCAAGGACTGGAAAGAGAACATATATATTATTCTCGGCTGCATGGATCTAGACCTTGTACTTAGGATTGAGCGTCTCACTACTCCTAAAGATGACAGTTCATCTGGTGACAGAGCGAACTTCGAGAAGTGTCACCCTCATTTCCCGTATTTCCCGTATTTCGTATTTATACTCGTATCTGGATTTTGGCATGTAATTTTTATTTTTCTCAACTTGTGGAATTTCGGTATTTCTCGTATTTTGGGTTTTAAGCTTGGCTCGGTTTTAATTGGTTTTGGGTTGGTTTGGTTTGGTTTAATGAGTAATGGATCACCATAGCCTATGCTCCACCCTCAACACACCACATCCCACCCTCTTTATATCCCCACCTACCACTCTCTCTCTTCATTACCACCACCATTAATTTTCTTCTTCTTCTTCTCCTTCCTCCACAACTCTCCACCCATAGGCAAGTGCACCTTGCCATCACTTGAGAACTCTATGATTTTTGTCCATTAGCTAGATTAGGACATGGTGATCAACATTAGAACTTAAAATTTTGTGATTTGGAGTCTCCATTGTTCTAGATCTAAGTTATTTCTATTTTCGGATTTTGTATGGTTTGATCTATTTTGGTTGGATATTTATGGGTTTTGATATTTCCATGTGGAAGAGATTTTGATTTCACCCAAGTTAGGACTTTGGAAATCCAGATTTGAAGTTCGGATGGCCAAGTTGTGATGCTTTGAAGCTTGAGTTCAACCATGGTGTTCTTGCTGTTTGGAGAAGACAGTGAGCAGTGTGCAGAGCTTCTTAGCTTATGCCACTGAGCCTTGGATACGCTTCCTGTTGAAAGCGTGTCTCCTGCGTGCGTGCTTTTGTGCGTACGCAGACTTGAGTGTGCGTGACTTTTCATGTACGCTGCTCCCTTGAGCGTGCGTGACTTTTTATGTACGCTGCTTCCTTGAGCGTGCGTGACTTTTCATGTACGCTGCTCCCTGGAGCGTGCGTGACTTTTCATGTACGCTGCTTCCCTGGAGCGTACGTGACTTTTCGTGTACGCTGCTCCCTTGAGCGTGCGTGACTTTTCATGTACGCTGCTCCCTTGAGCGTGCGTGACTTTTCATGTACGCTGCTCCCTTGAGCGTGCGTGACTTTTTATGTACGCTGCTTCCCTTGAGCGTGCGTGACTTTTCATGTACGCTGCTTTCCTTGAGCGTGCGTGACTTTTCATGTACGCTGCTCCCTTGAGCGTGCGTGACTTTTTCTGTACACTGCTTCCCTTGAGCGTGCATGACTTTTCATGTACGCTGCTCCCTTGAGCGTGTGTGACTTTTTATGTACACTGCTTCCCTTGAGCGTGCGTGACTTTTCGCGTACGCAGCTCCCCCTGCGTGCGTGACTTTTGTGTACGCTGCCCCCTGACCCCTTGCTTAACCCATTGGCTCTTGGAGTTTTGGTCTTAATTCTTTAAGCTTTGCTCTTCTATAGCCCTGTATATTGATAATTTATTAGATATTTTACGTCCATTTTATATCCTTACGCCTTTTGTCCTGAACTTGATAATCACGAATTTACTTGATATGTTTGGAATTGATAATTGAGCATGATCTGATAAGTGGTCCGTCGTGGCGCACTCCTGACTAGTACACTTGATATGATAACCTGACCTGATATATCTTGAATAGCTGTCGCGACGGCTACCTGACATGACATGACATGTATAATTAATCCTGATACCGTGGGCGATTGTGCTTGTACAAATAATCCAGTCATGTCTTGCATCATGTCTAGGAGGGGACTCCTGAGTACCACGGTCAGGAGTACCTACAAAATTGGACTAAGGTTAATAATTAGTATAATTCACTAGCCATGAAGAGATGTTCCCCAGTTACAGGCGATCCGTTATCCCGGCCGCAAATGATTGGACTTGTAGCCTGCCGACGAGTAGGGCACATTTTCAGCCCACTGTTATGTGGGGCACCCACCATTGTCACTTAAATGATTGAACTCTATTGTCACTATAATATATTGTACTCTCTAGATTGTCACTATAATGATTGCCTGGATAACCTGGATAGCTGCAGGGCCTGTGACTACTTGGAGCATCTCATTGCATCTTGCTAGTAACTAGGATTGTGATAACCCTAGTTAGTTAATGTAGAAGCCGTAGGCAATGATTGGTCGTGATTGCTTGGATGGAGTCTGGTCCAGTATAGTATTGTCTAGAATTGATTGATTGTAGGATTGTACCAGAATGATTGAAGGATTGTCACTCCAGATTGTCACTATAATGATTGTCACTCCAGATTGTTACTTGACCTGATTTCTTATATTTATCTTGCCGATAAATGGTGAGAGAAACCAAGTTCCGTTCAGACGAAGGGTTACAACCCCGGTCCTTATTTGGTTTACGGGTTGTAACCTAGCTATCTGAATAGTCCCATGGTTATCTCATCGTATATCATCCTGACATGCTTTTCCATATGTCCTGTCTTTTTGTGATTCTATGCAAGATTGTCTTTTATAATTACCCATCATGCTTTTTCTTAAATTACTGTCTCTTATTATGTAATTATATTATTGTGCTAATTTGCTGACTTTGGTTCTTATTTTGTGGCCTCCTTTGTGGCACTTGCTCTTCCTGGGGTCTGATCCAGCTGGTTTTGTATGGCCAGATACCGGAGCAGCAGCAAAGGATCTACCTGTCTTCCAGCCCGATGGTGGTCACCAGGCGTAACCAGGGCATCGAGTAGGTTTCTTTTGTTCTCCCACTGTAATATTTTAAATTATTCTTTTGAGGCATTTAGTCGACGAGCAAGTGTTAGCTCGATTGTACTTACTTACTGTCTGCCTACGGGCTGTAACATGATTGACAAGCCCCGGGGGTTGATCATGTATGACTGAACTCTTGCTAGTCCTCACATTTTGTAAAGACTAGCTTCATGATCATCTGGATATGTAATGTTTGGGACGCCTTATAATTGTATATTTGGAGATCTGATATCTTGTGATTATTATTAGTTGGTTGAGATTGAGACAATAGGCTATTTTATGACCTTAAGAGACTGATGGATTGTAGTGAAACCCTCACATATCTAGACAGCCGTGACCGTATAGCGGTGTGGATCCCATTCCGTTATACGTAGCTGGCTATGTCTGCCCCCGCTCTCCATTATTCTGGTTCTGGGCATGACAAGAAGTGGGAACGCTCAAACCGTATGAGTCTAATGATCATAAAGTGCGGTATTCCAGAGGCATTCAGGGGTGCAGTATCTGATGAGGTTACTAATGCCAAACAATTCCTTGCTGAAATCGAGAAGCGATTTGCAAAGAATGATAAGGCAGAAACAAGCACACTTTTGTTGCGCTTGATTACCATGAAGTATAAAGACAAAGGTAACATAAGGGAGTACATCATGGAGATGTCTCATATTGCTTCAAAACTTAAGGCACTTAAGCTCGACTTGTCGGATGACTTGCTCGTTTATTTGGTATTGCTCTCACTTCCTACACAGTACAATCAGTTCAAGGTCAGTTACAACTGTCAAAAGAAAAAATGGACTCTAAATGAGCTCATTTCGTACTGTGTACAAGAAGAAGAGAGATTGAAGCAAGCTAAAACTGAAAGTGCTAATTTGGCTACCACCCCTAAAGACAAGTATAAGGGCACTAAGTGAAAGAATACAGAAGCTACTAAGGGTCCAGTGCAAAAGAAACAACAAACTGAGGCTAATGGTTGTTTCTTTTGTGGCAAGCCGGGACACGTAAAGAAGGAATGTACAAAGTACCACACATGGCGTGTAAAGAAAGGTATATTTCTTAATTTGGTATGATTTAGCTTCAGTATTAAGAAACACATGGTGAGTAGATTTTGGTGCAACTACTCACATCAGTGTTTCTATGCAGGGTTGCCAGATCTACTGAAAGCCAATTAATGGTGAAAGACACATCTATGTGGGAGACGGCAAGTCGGTAGAAGTGGATGCAATAGGACAAATTTTGGATATTAGTTATTATTGGATTTGATAGACAATTTTATCTAAAGCTTTTATTGTACCGTCTTTTAGACAAAATTTAGTTTCAGTTTTCTTGTTTGACAATCTTATTTATCATTGTTCATTTGGGAACAATAAAGTTTGATCTATCTTCAAATTCAAAATAATATTGGTATTATTTTTTTTAAATGTTCGTGACATGCTATTATCACTTGAAACTATTGCGTCCTATAAAGAAACCTTGCATATGGAACCACGTGGTACTAAACACAAAAATATTTTTTTTAGACGAGAAGTGTAATTTTTTTGAGGATGTTGAGTTTGGAGGAGAAATAAAGTCAATGACTTTGTCTTTAAGGAGGAATCGATTACGATTCCTACTATCACTTTTGACGATATGCAAGATTCTGCACCTGTCATTGATCAAGAAGTGAATTTGGAGCCTCAATAAGACAATGTCGAATTACCTCTTTAAGTCGATGTTGATCTACCTCAACAAGACAACATAAAGGCAACCCCCATTCAAGATAAGGTAATTGTTTTTGAGGAACAAACTCAACAACCTCAAGAGAAGAGGAAGGGATTGTTTTTTAAAGAGACTTTCTCTTTGGTTTATTTGAAAGACTCTTTTAAACCAATCATAGTACTTGTTGTACATTTTAATATTGAGTTACATCAAATGGATGTCAAAACGGTATTTTTCAATGGTAACATTGACGAAATAGTTTATATGGTGCAACCAGAAAAATTTGTGTCAGAAGACCCAAAGAATATGGTTCGCAAACTGACAGAATCTATTTATGGACTCAAGCAGGTTTCTCATCAAAGACACTTTGAGTTTTAACAAGTGACTTTCTCGTTTGGTTTTGAGATGAACACTGTTGAAGATTGTGTTTATCACAAGTTCAGTGGGAGTAGAAATAATTTTCTGGTTTTGTACATTGATGGAAGTATTTAATGCAAACCAGGTGACACATCTCGTTAAAGGAGACAAATTCGGTCTCAAATAAGTGCCCTAAGGTTAGCCTTAAAATTAAGAAAATACAATAGATTTTTCCTTCATGATCAATTATAGGGAGTCTAATGTATGCACAAGTATGTACGCGTCAGGATATTGCGTACATAATTCGGATGTTAGGTAGATATTTAAGCATATATGGATGGATCATTGGGTAGCAGCCAAACTACTTAAGTAATTAATAGAGAACAAGAAATTATATGCTCTTTGTAGGAGATGGAATAATTCTGGAGATCATAAGGTATTCCGACTCCGATTTTGTTGGATGCTAACACAGCAGGAGATCCACATCAGGTTATGCTGACTAATGGAGATATATTTTGGATGAGTGTCAAACATGCACTCATAATTTCTTACATCATGAAAGCAAGGTTTATAACATATTGTGGGATATCTATTCAGGGAATATGGTTGTGAAATTGTCACAAGGCTGAGCCTACAGTACGATGTTGAAAGACCACATAAAATTATGGTGTGACAATAAATCAATAGTACTGTATTCCAATAACAACAGAAACTTGTATAAGTCAAAGGATATTGACATAAAGTTTCTAGTTGTGAAGGAAAGAATTCAGAATGGTTATAGTGTTCATATAGCATATTAGGACAAACTCCATGTTAGCGGATTCGCTCACAAAAGCATTATCACCCAGGATCTTTCATGAGCATACTGCTCATATGGGTGTTAATTAAGAATATGGCAATATAGTGGAAGTTTGTATTTTATGTATTTGGATGCTATTTGGTTTTGGACACATTTATGTCTTAAAGTATTTTGGATATTTATCTGATCAGATATATGGAAATTCAGTTCATTCTGTTTTTATTATGTTAAAGTATTGATCTCATTAAAGTTAAGGAGGACCAGTTGGAAATAGACATGTATTGATCACATTACGTGTAATTTCCATGCTACGCATCCATGATTGATCTATGTCGTTTAGCTATATTGGTATATGTGACCATTGATGGTTTAGTTACGCTATATGCGACGAAGGCCGCTTTGATCCTATGTTGATATGATTAATGGACGAGATTGTCCGGATATACCCTAAGGATTAAGATAGCAATTTATGAGCTCACTAAGGTTAACACAATTATAAGGTTACATATGTGGCCCAGTGGGAGATTGTTGGAATTATTCAATAATTATGGGGCCACACATGTAAAATTAATTGTGTTTGGGCTATCTAAATAATTAAGCCAAATTAAAGTGGTCTATTTGGAAAATTGGCTTAAGGGTATAATTGTCATGGAATTAATGTGTAGATACCGGAGATAATTCTAATTTGATAAGGGGCCAAATTAGAAATATCACAACACGTATATCTATATATATGTGTATTCATTAGGGTTATGGTCCCCAACTCATACGGCCACCAAAGAGAGGGTTTCTCTATTCTCTTCTGTATCCCCATCAACAAAGAGAGGAACAAAGATTTCATCTTTCTTATTAAGGGCCGTAGCGGGTTGGAAGATCAAATCCCATAAAGAAACGTTTGCTTCAAGATCCGTCAAGCAAAGACAATGGATTCAGGTACGCTTCCGCAATCAATTTAATTTATGTTCTTCATCTCATGAATCGACATGGTACAATAAATTTCTAACATCTAATACTAGCAACTATCTGTAAGTACCAATAACAGTTTTAAACTAGTGTGTACGAAATAAAAAAATGGATTAAAAGTGCTAATTTAAACTTTTTTTTTAGTGTTAGAACTGTCTTTTTCGAATCGTAGGTTGAAGAACCGAAGAGTTTGGACTTTTGGTAAGAGAAGGGTAAAGTTTTCTTTTCTTCCAACAATCACAAACATGGATGGACAATAAAATGATCCTTACATTTAAAATAAAAAAAATTAAAAAAGAGAACACTTAAGGACTAAGGAGATTAAAATATATAAGTAGGTATTTTTAACTATATGATTAAAACCCACATAAAATACAGATTTGTATTTTTTTTATTTTGAGACTTATTTGTAACTTGATACTCTAAACTATTCATGTTTTTCAACTTTATACTCTAAACTTTATTACTCAACAGCTTGATACCAACAACTATTTAATATTTTCAACTTCATACACTAAAAAAAAATCACAAAATACTCGTGTCCTCTCTCCTCTTCTCTCTCTCCGGTGGCGATGATGGCTGCAACAGCTCACAACGGGAGTGGAGGAGAGGGTAGGTTGTGGCAGTGGCAGCGGCAGCGGCAGCGACATCATCAACAACGGGAGGAGGGGGAGGGCGCGGGAGGTGGGAGGCAGCGGTAGGAGGGGCAGCCCTTGCGGGTGTAGGGCAACCATGGGAGGAAGAGAGAGAAAGAGGAGAGGAGGAATATTTTTGACAAATTTGTTTTTATGGTATCAAATTATTGAATAAAAATATAAGTAGTTGACGGTATAAAGTTGCAAATAAATCTTATTTTCGTTTTTAAAACTACACATGTATCCTTTGTATATACAATTCTTTAACTATTATAATTTTAAATTTTTGTTATGGCCCACTAGCCTATAGCCACATAGTGTTCTAGTAGAGTGGACCCCAAATTATGTACATTGTTTAAACATTAATAGACAGATGTAAAATCACATAGACGATTTTTTCTTCTAAAAAAAATTTATTTATAAGGGTACATCAGCAGGACTGTCATAATTTCTGGTAGTCCTAGAAGTATTGAGGACTGCCAGAAATTGTGGCAATTATGAAAGGGACTTGCTCTACAGCAGGAATACCATAATTTCTGGCAGTCCTAGAAGTATTGAGAACTGACAGAAATTGTGGCAGTCCTGAAAGGGACTTGTTGTACAGCAAGCCCATTTCAGAACTGCCAAAATTTCTGGCAGTTCTAAAGTCGAAATTATCGAATAAAAAAACATATATTAGGGTTTATTTCCATCTGTTGGTGTTTTTGCCTTTGGACTAGAAAAGATAGTCCCACATCGGCTACACCAAATGATGAGTATCTCAATATAATACATTGCTTGTGTTGAGGTGTGCACATGAGGTGTAGTGGGGCACAAGTTTGTGCCATGTGGAAGTATTTTCCTAGAAGGAAAAAGGATTAAATCCAACAAGGATGCAAGTTAATTTTTGTTGTGCGGACTCGGACTCGGACACGGACTCCAGGATGTCTCGTGCATGCACGGGAGTGTTCGGGGGGTAGGCGTGGACTGGCACACTTCTATGCTGATTGTGGGATGATCTAAAATATCAAACTCTATTTTTGAGTATTGGTATTTTAGTCCCACATCGGATAGGAGAAGAGGTGAAGTCTCAACTCCACTCTATAAATAGAGCCCCTTGGCCTCCTTTGAAAGATGTACCAAGAAGAGAGTTGAGGGAGTCTGTTAAGTCCAGAAAGCCCGTTCAAGTCTCAAATATTGACTTACGAGCGTTCCAGAAGTTCTTCGTGAACTTGCTGGTTCCTGGAAGCTGTTCGTGCTCGTGTGGGGCGAATAAAGCTTTGAGCAACGGTGGTTCATTCACCCCATCATCTCATTCTCGCCTGTCATCGCTGCTGTTGCCTTTTACAGTAACTTCTTTTTAGAAGCTCTACTGCCGATAGTTGCTTGCACAAAGTCTCTTTAGATTTTTTGTGTATTACGTAGAATCTTTTTAGATCCTCGTAATTCAGAATCCTCTAGGATCTCTGTTACACATCTTCTTTAAGGTGCTGTATTTGAAACGTTGTGTGTACAATTGTTTCAGTTTCAGAATTTTCTATCGAAAATTGTGCCTCGGCACTAACAATCTCAAAGCTTTATTGAGAAGATGGATAATTCTCGTGCTTCGCTCATCGATACCGGCTTTAACAAGTTAGAAAAATTCGATGGCGAACACTTCCGGATTTGGAGACGAAAGGTCACTTTAAATCTTCAACTCGTGAATGTTGATCACGTGCTGTCAGAAGAAGAACCGATCGTTCCAACCACTGGATCTGCTGCGGCTGTGGCCGCTGCTACGACCAAGCAAGCGAAGTGGAAGAGAGAAAACAGTATATGCGAACTACTGATACTCAATTCCATGGAAGACTCTCTGGCAGAGTCCTACTCCAAGAAGACATCTGCCAAAGAGATATAGGACTCCTTGGGAAAGCTCTATGAAGATGACGAGAACCGGTCCAAGATCTTCATGGTAGAAAAATACCACAAGTGGACCTTCGAAGACGAAAAGGCGATGCTGCCCCAAATGAAGGAGTTTCTGAAGTTGCGTCAGAAACTAGAAGACGGGAACATGCCCCTCGTCGACAAGTTTATCGTTGGAGGGATCGTCGCGAAACTTTCTACAGAATGGAGCAACTTCTATGCAAGAATGCATCGAAAGAAGATGGAAATTAGCTTGGAAGATTTCTTGCAAGAGATCCATGTTGAGGACGAGATGCGCTCTCAACAGAAGATGGATACTCTGTCCAAACAACTGGCGAAGGCAAATCTGGTCCAAACCAGAGAGTACCAGGGGAAGCAGGCTGCTTCTTATCGCAAAAAGAAGGACTTCACGAATCTGAAAGTGAAGGGTCCTGCTTTCAAGCAGCAGAAGTCCAAGTCCTATGTGACTTGCTTCAATTGTGGCAAGAAGGGCCACTACAAATCCGAATGCAAGTCCAAGCCCAAAGAACAAGGTGAGCCTAGTAAGGTTTCTATGATTACTAATCTAGTTGCCATGATAGCACAGGTTGCAACTGTGGGGGCTGACTTGGACTGGTGGATAGACACTGGTGCGACCTACCATGTCTGTTCAGACAAAGACTGGTTCGTCTCTAATGAGCCAACTTCAGAGAAGGTCATAATGGCAAACCAGGCCCAAGCTGAAGTACTGGAGATCGGAACGGTGGAGCTGAAACTCACATCGGGGAACACTCTGACGCTTCAAGGTGTGAAGCATGTTCCAGTAATTGCTAAGAACCTGATCTCTAGAAGTCTGCTCTGCAACGTAGGCTTGAGGATGGACATCAATGCTGGCCAGTTGGTGATGTCCAAGAAGGGTACATTCTTCGGGAAAACTTTCCAAACTGAAGGAATGTACAAGATTCAGCCTGTTGTAACCCAGCATGATAATATAAATGCAATCACTTTTTCTGATTATTCTCTTGAGTTGTGGCATAATAGGCTAGGACATGTTCATTGTAAAAGGATTAACAGAATGTCTAGTCTAGGACTTATCTCCAAGTGTGGGGGTAAGGTAGAGAAATGCGAAGTATGTGCTCAGACGAAGATCACAAGGAAACCTTTTCACAGGGTCCATCGAAGCACAGATCTTCTGGAGTTGGTTCACTCAGATATCTGTGACTTCAAACAATTCTCTACAAAGGCCGGAATGGAGTATTTCATTACTTTTATCGATGACTTCTCAAATTATGCTTTCGTCTACTTGCTCAAGTCTAAAGACGAAGCATTCGAGAAGTTCAAGGAGTTCAGGGCCGAGGCTGAGCGGTAAACTGGACAACAACTCAAGAGGTTAAGGAGTGATCGAGGCGGAGAGTATCGGTCTCATGAATTCTTATCATTCTGCAAAGAACATGGAATCATCAATGAGACAACGGCTCCGTACTCTCCTCAATCCAACGGAAGTAGCAGAAAGGAAGAACAGAACGTTGACAGAGATAATGAACTCCATGCTTTTGACTGCGGGTCTTCCAAAGTGTTACTGGAGAGAAGCTGCACTAACGGCAACGTTCATTCTGAACAGAGTGCCATATGCAACTTCCGACATAACTCCTCATGAACTCTGGTTCAAAGTCAGACCTAAATTGAATGTCATTCGAGTGGGAGGGTGTCTGGCTTATGTGAAGCTCCCGGATCTGAAGATTCAGAAGCTGGGGATAAGGACTACGAAGGTGATCTTCTTGGGGTATGCCGAGAAGAGTGATGCTCGGAGATTCCTTGATATTGAGTCAAACCATATCATCGAATCTCGCGATGCTGAATACTTTGAAGACAAGTTTGCAAAACACAAGAATATTGTTCTCGCGGATCTTCCGGAGAATGATAAGGGTACAAAGCAGACAGAAGTCTTTAATGAACCAGTAGTCCAAGATGAAGCTGTCGTCAAGGAGACACCAGCTGAACCAGAACTCGCTGAGCCGTCAACTAAGCGAACGAGGAGGCCGAAAGACTTCGGAGATGACTTCGTCACCTGTCACCCTCATTTCCCGTATTTTCCGTATTTCGTATTTATACTCGTATCTGGATTTTTGGCATGTATTTTTAGTTTTTCTCAACTTGTGGAATTTTGGTATTTCTCGTATTTTTGGGTTTTGACCTGGCTCGGTTTTAATTGGGTTGGTTCGGTTTGGTTGGTTTATAGGTATTGGATCACCTTAGCCTATGCTACCCCTCATCCCCACCACAACTTTCCCTCTTTATATCCCTACCTACCTCTCTCTCTCTTTATTACCACCACCATTTATTTCCTTCTTCTTCTTCTTCTCCTTCCTCTACACAACTCTCCCAACCCTAGGCAAGTGCATCTTGCCACTACATGAGAACCCTCTTTTCCTTGTCCATTTGCTAGATTAGGACATGGTGATCAACATTAGAACTTGGGTTTTTGTGATTTGGAGCCTCCATTGTTATAGATCTAAGTTATTTCTATTTTCAGATTTTGTATGGTTTGAGCTACTTAAGTTGGATTTTATGGGTTTTTGATGTTTTCATGTGGAAGAGCATTCAGTTTCACCTAAGATGGAACTTTGGAAATCCGGATTTGGAGTTCGGATGGCCAAGTTATGGTTTTGTGTAGCCTTGAGTTCAACCATGGTGTTCTTGCTGTTTGGAGAAGACAGTGAGTAGGGTGCAGAGCTATTTAGCTTACGCACCCTGAGCTACGCGCGCTCTTTAGCGCTGCGTACGCTGACTTGAGTAAGCTTCCTGTTGGAAGCGTGTCTCCTTGAGCGTGCGTGACTTTTCACCTACATTGCTCCCTTGAGTGTGCGTGACTTTTCACCTACGCTGCTTCCTGTAGCGTGCGTGACTTTTCACCTACGCTGCTCCCTGTAGCGTGCGTGATTTTTCACCTACGCTGCTCCCTGTAGCGTGCGTGACTTTTCATCTACATTGCTCCCTTGAGTGTGCGTGACTTTTTACCTACGCTGCTCCCTGTAGCGTGCGTGACTTTTCACCTACGCTGCTCCCTGTAGCGTGCGTGACTTTTCACCTACGCTGCTTCCTGTAGCGTGCGTGACTTTTCACCTACACTGCTCTCTGTAGCGTGCATGACTTTTCACCTACGCTGCTCTCTCAGCGTGCGTGACTTTTCACCTACGCTGCTCTCTCAGCGTGCGTGATTTTTTACATACGCTGCTCCCTAGCGTGCGTGACTTTTCACCTACGCTGCTCCCCTGACCCCCTTGCTTAACCATTGGCTCTTGGAGCTTTGGTTTTATTTCTTTAAGCTTGGCTCTCCTATAACCCTGTATTTTGATATTTTATTAGATATTTTACGCCCATTTTATATCCTTACGCCTTTAGTCATGAACTTGATTTTACTTAACATGTTTGGAATGACTATTGTACATGGCACGGTATGGCAAGGTACTAGCATAATACGATAGTGGTCCGTCGTGGCGCACTCCTGACAAGTACCCTGACATGATTTATCTTAATGCTGTTGCGACGACTAACACGACTTGACAAGAATAAATGGCCTGGACACCGTGGGTGAATGTGTTTGTACAAATGAACCTGTCTTGTCTTGCATCATGTCTAGGGCATGAATCCCTGGTTTCCCACGGTCAGGGATTCATATTGAATATGGCTAGGATTAATGACTAGATTGATCAAATAATTCATGGAGAATTTCCCAGTTCCCGTTGCCCCTTTGGTCCCGGCCTTATATATATATATATATATATATATATATATACTTGGGAATTGTTGCTATCCGTCGAGATGAGCGCACTTCCAGCCCGCCGTCGAGTGTGGTACCTTAGGACACATGTATCTTACTACAGTGTGTCTGCTATATCCTGCTATCTTTTCCATTTCTTGCTGGGATCACTCAGGTAGTAACAAATAGGTAACCGGACTTGGAATTCTTATTGCATCTTGTTAGTAATTAGGTTTGTGATAACCCTAGTTAGTTAAAGTAGCAAGCCGTATTTATTGCTTGGCCGTGATTGATTGGATGGAGTCTAGTCCAGCCTTGTCTCGTCCTGATCCTGTACAATTTCTGACATGACACGCTTACTCGTGCTTTATCTTAATTCTATATCATGAATAATTGCATGACCAGATTTCTTATATTTACCTTGCCGATAAATGGTGGGAGAAACCAAGTTCTGTTCAGACGAAGGGTTACAACCTCGGTCCTTGTTTGGTTTACGGGTTGTAACCTGGTTATCTGAATAGTCCCATGGTTATCTCATCGTATATCATCCTGTCATGCTTTCCATATGCTCTGTCTTTTATCGATTCTGTACAAGATTGTCTTTTATATTCACCTATCATGCTTTTCTTAAATTACTGTCTCTTATTATGTAATTATATTATTGTGCTGATTGCTGGCTTTTGTTCTTATTTCGTGGCCCCCTTGTGGTACTTGCTCTTTCTGGGGTTGATCCAGCTGGTTTTGTGTGGCCAGATTTCGGAGCAGCTCCCGAGGATCTACCAAGCTTCCAGCCCAATGGTGAACACTAGACGGAACCCGGGCCAAGAGTGTGTTTTCCTTTTTGTCTTGCCCACTTTATTGTAAAATTATTCTTTTGAGGCGTTTTAGCCGACGAGCACTTGTTAGCTCGATGCACTTTACTTCTGTCTGCCTACGGGCTGTAATCATGATTGGCAACTCGAGGTTGATCATGTATGACTTAACTCTTGCAAGTCCCTACATTTTGTACGACTAGCTTCATGATCATCTGGATATGTAATGTTTGGGACGCCTTACAATTGTATATTTGGTGATCTGATATCTTGTGATTATTATTAGTTGGTTGAGATTGAGACAATAGGATAATTTCTGACCTTAAGAGACTGTTGGCTTGTAGATAAATCCTCATATTTCTAGACAGCCGTGACCGTATAGTGAGATGGATTCCATTTCATTATACGTAGCCGGCTATGTCCGCCCCCGCTCTCCAGTATTTTGGTTCTGGGGCGTGACATCACCTATCATGTGGAAGCAAATCGGCTTACCTATAATGAGGCGATGAAGACCAGAGATGCTGTATTCTGGAAGGAGGCGATAGACAACGAGATTGACTCAATCACCTCCAACAACACATGGGTATTGGTTGACCTGCCAGAAGGAGCAAGACCCATCGGATGCAAATGGATCTTCAAGAAGAAGATAAAATCAGATGGAACCATTGACAAGTTCAAGGCCAGGCTAGTGGCCAAGGGGTTTGCTCAGAAGCAGGGGATCGACTACTTTGACACTTATGCTCCAGTAGCTCGGATGACAACCATCAGATTGTTAATTGCTCTAGCAGCAATACACAAGCTGGTGATACATCAGATGGATGTGAAAATGGCATTCCTTAATGGCGAGCTGACCGAAGAGATCTACGTACAACAACCAGAAGGTTTTGTCGTCAGAGGTCTGGAAGACAAAGTCTGCAAGTTGATGAAGTCTCTGTATGGTTTGAAACAAGCTCCCAAAAGGTGGCATGAGAAGTTTGACCAGGTGATAAGGTCAAATGGCTACAGGGTCAGTGAAACAGACAAGTGTGTCTATACGAAGTTTGCTGACGGAAGAGGAGTAATCGTATGTCTTTACGTGGACGACATGCTAATCCTAGGTATGGATTTAAGCTGCGTCACAAAGACAAAGAAATTCCTCTCGACCAAGTTCAGTATGAAGGACTTGGGGGATGCCGACGTAATCTTGGGGCTCAAGATCATCCGGACAGGCACTGGAATAGCGCTGTCACAATCTCATTATATTGAGAAGATGCTCACTCGCTACGGGTATCAAGATCTTCCTTTTATTGATACACCGTACCGGAGTGATCAGAAGCTGGAGCCAAATTCGAGGAAAAGCGTCAAGCAGTTGGAGTACGCTAGCGTCATCGGAAGCTTGATGTACGCTACTACTGCCACAAGGCCTGACATAGCTTTTGCAGTGGGAATGCTGAGTCGGTTCACTAGCAATCCAGGCGTTGAGCACTGGAAAGCTGTGAAGCGTGTTATGAGATATCTCAAGAAAACTCAGACATATGCACTTTTCTACAGCGGAGATCCGTCAGTAGTGGAAGGCTTCAGTGATGCTAGCTGGTGTTCAGATATGGAGAGCGAGTATTCCGCAGGTGGATTCGTATTCGCCATGGGTGGAGCTGCTATATCGTGGAAGTCGAAAAAGCAGACTATGTTATCTCGCTCCTCCAGGGAATCTGAATTCTTTGCATTGGATGCTGCTGCAGATGAAGCAGAGTGGCTTCGGGAGCTCATGTATGATCTTCCGGTGGTTGGGGCTCAGATACCGGCAATACCGATATACTGTGACAACCAGACGGCAGCAGCAGTGGCATCAAATGAACTCTTCATCGGAAAGAAGAGAACGGTACGGTTGAAGCACAGAGCAGTACACGATCTTATCAAGAGAGGTGTTATTGCAGTGATTGATGTTCGGAGTCAGGAGAACCTGGCGGATCCGTTCACCAAGGGCCTCAAACGCCAGCTGGTCGATAACACAGCTTGTAAAATGGGCTTGAAGGCATTCTGATATTGTGTTATTACATTCCTACCATAAAGTTTTATGCTATTAGTTCAAAGAGAAATCTACTAGGCATCTAGCTTTTGGTTCAAGGGAGGACTATTAACCAGAAGAATATCAGGAACGGTGGGTACTTGTCCTATGTGACATGGAGAGGTTACGGACCTACAATCACTGTTGTCTACTGTTGTTTTTCTGCGAAAAACGGATCATGTGGGAAGGTTGGCTTAAATGCCTTAATGAGTTCTCAGGCAGAGTGAATGCCTGGAGTGCTTTACAGGAAGCACGGTAGCGCAGCACTACAAGGAGTGTAACTCCATGCTACAGTGGGGTGACTCCACCATAAGGTTCCCAGGTAGGGGTAATGCCTCGGCTTTGCAAGCCAAGTCACAGCGGAGTAGCACCACAAATAGGCAGGTAGCCTAATGCTGTATGATAATCGTAATAAAGAGAGGTAGACAACACTACAAAGAGGATGATGTCCTCATGTTACAGTGGCATGACACCACGAAGAGGTACCAGGTAGGGTAAAGCATCGGCTTTGTGAGCCATGTCATAGCGGCGTAACACCGCACGAAAGCGCAAGGCTTCATGCTGGGTAGTTTAGCACTACAAAGAGGCCTGTGACCTCATGCTACAGTAGTATGACACTACGATGAGGTACCCAGGTGGGGTAAAGCCTCGGCTTTAAGCCATGTCATAGCGGCATAGCACCGCAAAGAAGCGCAATGCTTCATGCCATAACTCTTTATAAAGAACTCACCTATAGTGTATGGACAGAGATATCAGGCCGTTTCTTGAGGGTAAACTTGTAGACGTCCAAAAATTATACACTGAAACCAGGCTAGCACAAGGCCTTCAATGTGCAGCCAGAAGCACAGTTGATGTCATTATGTGAGTAGGAAGAATTGCAGTTATGATGCAGAATTCAAGGCGTAGTCCATTCTTGTATCATGCTGTTATTTAACCTATGCAGGAAGATTCAAGTCGTAGCGACATCTCTCCTAATGCATGATGGGCAGTCACTGTGGGGAACGCTCAACCCATATATTGAGATATGTGGGGGATTGTTGGTGTTTTTGCCTTTGGACTAGAAAAGATAGTCCCACATCGGCTACACCAAATGGTGAGTATCTCAATATAATGCATTGCTTGTGTTGAGGTGTGCACATGAGGTGTAGTGGGGCACAAGTTTGTGCCATGTGGAAGTATTTTCCTAGAAGAAAAAAGGATTAAATCCAACAAGGATGCAAGTTAATTTTTGTTGTGCGGACTCGGACTCGGACACGGACTCCAGGATGTCTCGTGCATGCATGGGAGTGTTCGGGGGGTAGGCGTGGACTGGCACACTTCTATGCTGATTGTGGGATGATCTAAAATATCAAACTCTATTTTTGAGTATTGGTATTTTAGTCCCACATCGGATAGGAGAAGAGGTAAAGTCTCAACTCCACTCTATAAATAGAGCCCCTTGGCCTCCTTTGAAAGATGCACCAAGAAGAGAGTTGAGGGAGTCTGTTAAGTCCAGGAAGCCCGTTCAAGTCTCAAATATTGACTTACGAGCGTTCCAGAAGTTCTTCGTGAACTTGCTGGTTCCTGGAAGCTGTTCGTGCTCGTGTGGGGCGAATAAAGCTTTGAGCAACGGTGGTTCATTCACCCCAGCATCTCATTCTCGCCTGTCATCGCTGCTGTTGCCTTTTACAGTAACTTCTTTTTAGAAGCTCTACTGCCGATAGTTGCTTGCACAAAGTCTCTTTAGATTTTTTGTGTATTACGTAGAATCTTTTTAGATCCTCGTAATTCAGAATCCTCCAGGATCTCTGTTGCACATCTTCTTTAAGGTGCTGCATTTGAAACGTTGTGTGTACAATTGTTTCAGTTTCAGAATTTTCCATCAAAAATTGTGCCTCGGCACTAACACCATCTTGATAATGTAGTGAAATATACATTTTAGGATTTATTTCCATGCATTCTTGTGAGGAAAGAAGTATTAGAGTTTGTACATTGTTTGTGAGGAGCCTTTGGGTGCCATTGAAATTGGAAATGAGAAGAAAACTAGGATTTTGATGGAGATGGTGAAGATAAAAATGGTGGAAAAGAAGAAGAAGAAGATGAGAAAAAAAGTAGTGTTTTGATGGAGATGGTGAGGATGGAAATGGTAAAGAAGAAGAAGAAGATGAGAGGAAATAAGATTTTGGAAGAGAGAGAGAGAGTAAAATGTGGAAATAAAATTCAAAATTGGGGTTTGGGGAGTGTTGGGTTGTGACAGTCCCATGAGTAAAAAAATGAACTGTCCTGAGTATTTTTCCCTCAAACCAGGCTAGCTCCAATCCGTACCAGATCTGATCAACTTTTGATGTGTCCTTATAAATAGCCAAAAACAAGTACCGGTGGAGAATTCGCCATAATGTCTACCGGCTCGAGGGTATCCAAGATGTTCCAAAGTTTTTTTTTAAACCTTGTCGACTTCGAAGAAAATCAAGCTAAAATGAAACAACTTTCTTAATATAGACTAGAATAATGCTTACTGAGGTTATATTTTCATATTTTTAGAAGATACATTTCAAAGTTAAGACTTACAAATTGATTCACTTTGCTTATTTCACAACTCTTCGCAGGTTTGTAAGACCGTACAAAGAAAAGATAATATTGGACCAAAACAACATCAAATCATAGAACACAATTCTTTTCCATGAATCTGCCAAAAAGAAGAGGATTTTATATTTTCGTAGATAGTCCCAATGAAAGCTATCTACATCTGTTGTTAAGGACTGTTACTATTTTTACAATTATGAGCATTATTAGGACTATAAAAAATTTGGCACTCTTTGCCGTGCGTAGTACTATATTTTTTTCGCTCCTGGATACGTACATGGCTGCCAAATTATAATCGTCACATAGAACTGACAAAAACTTAGACAATCTATGACAGTAGAAAATTGAATATTTCTTAACAAATTTTGTTGTGCTGTTAAATTTTGCACATATATAATATTTTTATAGTAGATGGTTCTAAGAGATCTTAAGATTCTCAGAAGGACCGAGGTCTTTGAATCCGTACAAGCTTCACAATTGCGACCGTCTAATGGGTTTCTATCTTTTCTATTTCTATGTTAGAATTTTTTTTTAGAAAAATAATATTCTCCCAACATTGATATCTTTTTCAATTTTTATCCTACGTGACGGTGATATAGAATGGATAACTTCTATGAGAATTTTATCGCGTAGAAACTCTCATAGAAATTAATATTCAATCATACTTTCAAACTAAATCATTAAATTGACTTCTTTATTTTCTATCACGTATGAGAGAAATTGAGAACAATTTCAAAATAATTTTTTGGTGCAATTTTTATGTAAAAACTCTCCCACTAAAATAAAAAGTTTCTTATAGAACAATGACAAGTAGAATAGAAACTCTTTTTTTTTTTAAATTTCTTTGGAGAGCCTTATGTACCTTCATGCAAAAAATCCGCTTGACTGACTAGCTTTAATCAAAAGAAAGCCATCTCAATATGACAATGTACAAAGATAAAAATATAATCAAAATGTAATTTTAGGATTAGAAGTTAAATTAGTCTAACGGTTAAATATTTAGTTTAATTTCAAATATTTAAACAAATTAGATCAAGCTTGCTATCACTTTTGTTTATCATTTTTTAATAATTTTTTCTTTTATAAATTGTCTTTTACTTTTTTTTATAAACCATAAACATGTTTGACATATATAATTGTTACTTATTTATAAAAACTAAAACTATGTTTGGTAAGCAACAAAGTACAAATTTATTTATTTGGTAAGTAAACATATCATACCATCTACATCCCAAATTTATTTATTTATTTATTTTATTTTGTTTATAAAACATGATAAACAACTCTCTATTTTTTTTTTTTTTCGTTTTCACTATTTCTCAAAAGAAATTAATTTTTAGTTTTTAAAAACCAAAAACATAGATACACATGCCAAATATATTTCTGTAAAAAATAATTTTTTAAAAAAAATGATACCAAATGCCAAATGGGGCCTACCCCTCAAGGAAAACAGAAACCCTATTGGAAGTATATTAACTCAATCAACAATTTTAACATTACCCAAGAAAAGAATTTGTAGCAGTACAGTGAGCAGTGAACCACAAAGGCATCTTTTTGCATTTTTACCCTCTCACTTTAAGGTATTTTATTTACCTAAATATTGTGTAGATTTTTTTTTTTTTTTTTTACAAATCTCTTGCACAAAATCCACATGTTTAACCTCAAAAAAGGAAAAGTTTTAGTATCTTTTATCAGAAAGTTTAGAAATATTGTTTGATTGCTACTACAATTTAACATTTTTTTAAGAAACAATAATAATGTCTTTTGACAATGACCTTTAACATAATTTTAAAAATTATTCCAAATTAAATTAATTTTACGATTGTTTTTAATGAGTCATTCTTCCTACCAATCTCAGATGCCTAGTCTAATATTAAAAAGCTTCAATTTTTTTATCGGTTGGTGCCAATATCTTATACTATTGATACATTATTTACAAATTGGAAAGTTCTTAAGATATTGGCTACGAAAAATTATTAACATTATGCATAACCAAATATCATGTACTGATCTCGTACCATTAGATGAAAACCAAAAGTTAATCAATACGACACGTTATTAATTTCTTTTACTACAGTCTGAATATCAAATATTAATCTACGAACAGAAGGACATGCAAGTATTATGTAGCAAAATGCAAAGAACTAATTAAATGACGGGGATATTGCAAAGTGATGGCGACTCGACGAGTCCCTTCACAGATCCTTTGAGCTCTTTTGCTTAATTCTCAGAGGCAGATGAGCCAGCCAGGGCATTATCACTTATCAGCTGCAACAACAGTACTACCGAATAAAAACAATACGAGTACGTGACAAAAGAACATCAATTGTCACATTATTAGTAGGATTTGCTTTCCAAAATAATAGACTTTTAAAATTTATTAAACGAAATAGTATTAGTTACAATTTTATTTAGTAAAATAGTAGATTTATTGCATCACCTCAAGCAGCTCAAGCTTAACTATATATCTATAACAAATTATAACGTAAAATATAAATATATCTATAATAAATTTTAATTTAAATATATACAAATTGTATCTCTAACAAATTTTAAATTTAATTAGTTTCCAACAATATAAAAAAAAATTGTTTTACGTGCAACCACGAAGGAGACTAGTTTTCGTTTAACTATTGAACAATTTCTTAACGCCAGAAAAAATCAAGCCGGACCAACCCATTATTAATTTATGCACCTTATGGGATGTTTGGTATGCCAATTTCTTTTATTTCTGGAGAAATCTAAGGTGAGCAACCAATTTTCATGTTTGATTTATGTTATAAAAATTTATAATCGAAATATGTGAATATTCGAGTAAATTTACCCACAAAACTTGAAAATCATATCCCTTAAGAATAGATGAATATTTTTTGTCCGGATAATTTTTTTTTGTTTCGTTTGTTTTTCTATACTCTTTTTAACTAAAAAAATATTTTCCTTGTTTTTTTAATTTTTACATTTTTAAGATTTTTTTTGGTTTTTTCAGTTTCGTTTTCGTTTTTTAAGAATTTTTTTTGTTCTGTTTCTATTTTTTCCCATTTATTTAGAATGTTTTATATATATTTTTTTTTTCATTTTTTTATCTTTGTTACTCTTTTCATTTTGTAAAATACTTTTTTCATGTTGTAAGATGATATCTGTTTATATTTTTTTGGTATTTTTTCATCTTTATCATTTTTTAAGAATTTATTTTGTTTTTGGTTTTTAATTATTTTCATATTTTTTATCCTTTTTTTATTTCTATATTCTTTTTGTTTTTATTTTTTCGGAAAGATTATATATTCACCAAATATGAGAATATATATTTTCAGAAAAAATTGATTCCAATTTTTTTTAAATTTTCAAAAATATAGAATTTCTGAGTATATAATATTCTGTGTACCAAAGATCTCTTATTTTTCTTTATTTCCCTCCGTTAAGCAATACATCATTAGTAAGCAAGAAGTGTATTCATTCCTTTATTCTGTTTTTGTTTTAGAGTCATCATGTCCAGTATTATCAGTAAACAAGATGCTAAAATCTCATTTATATCAAACCCTAGTGACAATAAAAACCCCACTTACTCCGGAAAATCAACCACCACTAAACAAGGTCAAATTTATTCCAAAATTTGTTGAATATATATGAATACAAAACCTCGCAACTAAACTATTCAAATTTGAATCAAAACTGACTAGAATCAAGCGCCTAACAAATACAAAGTTTACAAAAAAATAAAAAAAACAACCAACGAAACCGTTAAAATGTAAGTTTCTTTTTTAAATTGTTCTTCATGTTTCAAATAAATTGTATTGTTCTTTGTATTTTGTATTGATTTAAACTGAAAACAAGTTTTGTTATTTACAATATTGTTTCCGACTTGTATGCAAGATCCATGACATCCTTACAATAATTTGGCCAAAATGGTGCAACATATCTACCTTTTCATTATGCTTTAATATATATATATATATATATATATATATATATATATATATATATATATATATATATATATATATATATATATATATATATTACAATGTATCAAATGACCTCTAGCCTAGTGGTTAAGAGAGATGAATGCGGCCAGAGTGGTCAGAGATCGATTCCCGGGAGTGATCATAATTACCGTTGTTAATAGCAATATTCGACCATTTCCGTCGATATGCTCCTAAAAATCAGCAAGTTCAGCGATTAGAACTTCTGTAATGCTCTATTGTCACTCTCGAATTTGACTTCACACGGGGAGAACTTGGACTCTCAGACATCACGTGCACAGCACTTCGTGGCTTCGACGCTACTGTTAATTCACCTCTTTTAGCATATATTCTCAAGTCCATCCCCAAAAGAAAAAGACTAGAGAATATATATAGGGGAGCTAACCCCCCTAACCGTCATTATTGTCCCTAATGGATAGTAAATCGAACAACTTCCCATTAAATGGACAGTTACAACACTAACCCCCACTAAGTAGTCTGTTACGGAAACTGAAACGCCTATGCTGAAGCACACTGAATAGTCATGCTGGAGCACAAGTCCAGCAGGAGCAAACTTCACGCTATAACCTAGGTCCCGTAGGAGCAACCTCCCTTTTGGAACAAAGGTCCAACATGAGCAGACTCTTCATTGGAACCACTGCCCAGCGGGAGAAGACTCCGTGCTGGAACCTAAGTCCAGCAGGAGCAGCATTCCAGTAGGGACAGCCTTCCTACTGTCTCGCCAAACCACGGTGCCTTACGCGTCCTGCTGAAAAATGCTGCCCCACGTGCCACATTAAACAATGCTGGCCCACGATGGATCGAGCGTTGAACACACAATAATACGCAAAAGCGCGATCTTGCGTCCAATGCATACGTGCGTCGTCATGAAAGTGCCACATTGTGCTCTTTGCCAATGTCCACGTCCACTTCCACGCCCATGTCCACTTCTATTCCTCCGTCCACGTCCAAATCGCTGGGCCTAGCTCCTATGTAAAATCTTCAAGAAAATGAGTGACAAAAAATAAATAATTCTTAAAAGATTTGAACCTTGACATCTGGTAAAATATTCCATTGTACCAACCACATGGACTTTCTGTCACTCCCAGTTTTCAGAAACAGGGGTATTTTTTTTATTTTGTATTTTTGAATATTTTTGAAATTTATTTTATTATTTATGACATTGTTTTGGGGTTATTTGAGTCGGGTTCGAATTTCAGCTCATTCCGACTTGTATCGGGGACCCGGGGTAGCTTAGACTCTGATCGGGACCCAAATGGAACCGACCAACTTGTCATGACCAAACCCAGATATTTATATTTGACTAATCCCATTTTATTTTAGTGGAATTAGGGATTATAATTAGATTTAGAACTTAAAATTTGGAGTTTTCAAGTTACCATTTTGACCCCAACTCAAAACCACTCATTTCTTTGACTTGGAGGGCATTTTGGTAAATTGCCAAATGCCCCCAACCCTCTAAAATATGGCCGGCCAGCAGCAACACTCCCTCTCTTCTTCCCATTTCAAGAAAAAACTCTCTTCTCATTTCTCTCATTCTACAAGACCCCTTTCTTTTTGCTTTGGATTTTAAGCTCCAAAGTAAGTCAAATCTCTTCTAATTCTCTTCTATACTATAGATCTCTCTCTAATCTTGGTGCTAACCCTTGTTTATATCTTATTTGTGATTTTTATCTGGGTAGAACCTAGCATGGAGGGGTTGGAAGCTTAGATTTGGCTCTTGACCCAAAAAGAACCAATTATGGGTCTTTTCCTTGGGATTCCAACTCTCAAGAGGTAAACCCTAACTCTAACTCTTGTAATTGCTCCTAATTAATGTTATTTACATATTAGAGGATACCCGAGACGTAGGACGACCCATTAGAAGAGGTTTGGAACCCATTAGACTCAATTCGGGACTTTCGGACTAGGTTTAGGGCCAATTTTGGGGAAAACCCTAAATTGACATGTTTGGGTGTTACCCCTAGCCTAATTAGACCTAATTAGGTTAATTTGGGTGAGATGAGGCTAGGTACGTGTCATATTTGGATACGTGGGGTCGTTTTGCGAGAAATCATAAAAATAGGCTTTTTCGGAGTTTTCGGGTTCCAACACACGGGTGACTTTTTTGCACCGACACTAGAATTGACAAGTTAGTACTTAGAATAGGTTCTAATCATTATTTAGAACTCGTGGGTAGAGTTTGGGTCGAATCCGAATAGGTTTGGTGTCCGTATCATGCGGTATCGCGAATCGGACAACCCGGAGTCGCCAGAATGGCCATTTGGCCATTCGGGCCTCGTTTCTCGTTTCCGCTCACGTGCGCGAGTTAGATTTCTTGTGTGGGACACGTGTCTAGGCCCTAGAGGGTAGAATTGCAAGATTTGGGTATTCGGATAAGGTTTTGGGTCGTTTAGGAATATATATGTGTATGTATCCATGTGTGTGTGTCTATATATGTAGATATAAATATGTGTGTGTGAGTGTGACATATATATATAGAGAGATGGATATAGAGAGTGGTGGTAGAGTTGGATTTTGGATTGTGTGTGTGTGCGTGTTGTATAGAGAGAAATTGAGAGTGATTAGAGAGTTAGAGAGAGTGAGATAGGTGAAGGAAGGGAAGGGGGAGCTGCTGCCCCTTGGCAGCAGCATATTAGAGTGGCAGTCCCCACAGGGGACTGCAGTAAGCCCCAGCAGCAGTAGCAGCTGCTATACAGCAGCTGTAGCACCAAGAACAGCCCCTAAATTAGCCATTTAGCTGTCCTATTCAGCCATCCCATTCACTCATTTAAACCATTCATTCTTCCATCTATAGGACCCCCCAAATCAGCCAACAAGCAGCCCCAAATCAGTCCTAAATAACCCACAAATCAGCCCCACTTTTCAGCCATAACAGCCTCCATATACTACCCATTTACCAGCCTTGTACTACCCCATATCAGCCCCAAACCTGTCCTATTTCAGTCCATATTAGCCACTTGGACAGGCCCTGAAATCAGCCCCTAAATCACCTACAATTCAGCCCACTTGATAGCCATACTTAGCCACATATCACCCTATATATAAGCTCCTATGTTCCATTCAATTCAGCCCACTTAGCCCCCATTTGGACAACCATATTGAGCTGCCTATAGCAGTCCTAAACCAGTCCTAAAACTGTCCAAATGGACAGCCATATAAGCCCTACATTCAGTCCAAAATCAGCCCCATATTCACCCATAAATCAGTCCATAAAAGCTCATTTCATCCATCCAATTGTATATCCATTCTTCCATTCTTTTACACATCATTCATCCCTCCACCCTTCATACATTCATTAACATTCATTAATCCCATCATCCACCCTTCCATTCAAAATCAGTCCCTTGGTCCTATAGGCCTTGAGTTGTGTTGTGATGTGAGAATTATTAGAGGGTAAGGTATTGTGGTAGGCTTGTTAGATTTAGTATTAGATATTAGTTAGTGTTGGTGTTAGCTTGATGTTTGTGTTAGTGTTAGTAGTGAGTTGGTTAAGTTAGTGTCCTAACTAGGTTGATATCCTAGTGGACTAGTAGAGAGGGCTAACCTAGACACTAGAAGAGTGTGGGAGAGTGAATTAGGAAGGTTGGTAGAGAGTAGGGTGTGGTATCTAAATATACCATAGCGTATCATGACGATACCCTAAGGTAATGTTGGGATGACCAACATGGACCATAAGATGGACTAGATATCCTAGAACCCTAGATTTCTTGGTTGGTAAACCTTAGATAGGATAGTATCTAGCTACCCTAAGGAGCCTAGGCTAGTATCCTGAGATCTAGAGGGGTTTCCTTTGTAATGGACAAGATATTGGTATTTACCTTGTGAAGGATAAATGTAGGTAATAGGGTATTGTTAAGATTTTGAGTTTGACTTCTAAGATGGGCTTAAAAATAGGTTGTCTTGGTAGGTAATGACTAGATGAGGGTAGTTTAGACTAGTCTTGACCCCCGTTGACCAAGAGTTGACTTTTTGACCGAAAGTCAACTTCAAGTCAACACTTGACTTGGAATTGACCGAAACCAAACCAGAGTTGAACAGTTGACTGAAAATCAACTATTAGTCAACATTTGACCTGTTTGACCTAGGGTTGACCCAGGGTTGACTCAGTGTTGACCAGAGTTGACTTTTTGATCAAAAGTCAACTATAAGTCAACCTTTGACCCAGATTGACCTAGTTTGACTTGGATTGACTTTCTGTGACCTTGTTTGACCTTGGTTGACCTAGTGTGACCTAGTTTAGCTTGGTGTGACTTAGTTTGACCTAGTTTTGACTTAGACTTGCATATCATGACTCGATTAGCTTTTCTTTCATTATTAAACCATGTTTTGACTTGTAGTATCTCATCTTTAGGTCTGTGATTACTCTGAGCGTCTGTTCACCTTATCAGCTCAGGACCATAGGCGAGTACATTCTCTGATAATATTTTTTTTTATGATAACGTCTTTATTTCTAGTATTTAGTCTAGATATCTTTGTTCTCTTGACACATGGTGCACACGGATTGGTATTGTCTGGATCCCGTCATAAGATGTTATTCCTCTTATATATGGTATACTTCTTCATTGTTTATTGTTCATTGTATAGATACGATTCCTGCATAGGCTCGCGACCTCCTCAGAGAATACGTGTCATGACGTGTCATGACTGGATCCACTATATTAGTCAGGGATGGGGGTGTTAGCGTAGATATGTGATCAATACCCCATAGTATTATATTGTATCATCATTGTATCACTATAGTATCCTCATTGTATAGTGTTAATCATACACTCACGTATGATTAGCCAGGCCAAACATTGTATCAAGTTCTAAGCGGATCACATGTTGAAACTAGTGCTAAACTCACATAGATAGCAGTTCCAGATTTCGTACATATTATACATTGTTTTCTTGTCTTATCTCATTACAGTTTTGATATACTCTGCCAGGATGCATGTACGCTCTACTTTACCTAGTATATTCTCTCTATCTACTGCTACATTTTCAATATCGTATAACTAGAACTGTTGTTTGAGATTTTGTACTCGTTCCTGTCCTGACTGGACCTGTTGAAAATATTACAGATGATGATGGTGACTGCCCTACCTTCTATGGGGCACATGAGGGTGACACTCAGGAGCCCGAGGAGCATCTAGCTCAGTAGAGAGTGCTTACTCTAGTCTAGTATTTTTAGTTTTCAGTTTCTTCCTTTTATCTGATTCCGTATCGGGCTCTATCTTCCCTAGACTTGTGATTGAGATATAGAGTTGAGATGTTATATTATACCTCAGTGCGGAGATGATATGTTTATATCATATTGATGTTAGATGTTAGATGTTATAGACGAACTATACAGCGTTCTACCGCCGACACTACGGCGTAGGCTGCACGTACCCACGTTCTCGTGCCCTTCCTCAGGGTGCGGGTCGTGACACTATCACTCCCAAGTGTGCAATTCAATAAAGGAAGAATTTTATATTGAAATACACACTTGAAATTTGTCACATGAATGTGGGACCATTCCTATAGAACAATTTCAAAAACCATACATACACACATATAGGTTTAGTTTGCAATAAAACAAAACTGAAAGTATGTGTCCATTGATCAACTTGTATAGAGGATGTCCGTTATGATGATGAGATATTTGGTTTGAAGAGAATTTGTAAGCTTGCTAAAAAATTAGTTGAGCGAAGGAAGAATGAATCATAGAAATTGGTTTACTTGCTTTTAAAGTTACTTCTAGTCTTGATGTTGCAACTGCTACAACCGTTAAAACAATATTTTTGACAATAAAAGTTATCAAGATACACTTCGTAACAGAATGAGAGATAAATTTATGGATGGTTGATTGGTGAATATGTTGAGTAAGTCATTTTTGTAAAACTTAAAAAAGAGGGCATCTTCCAACATTTTAAAAATATAAAATCTTGGAGGAATTATTATAAACAATTACTGTCGGTTATGATGGAATATAACTATTATAATATGTCTTTGTCATAAATTAAATTATTGTAACTAATTTATAATTTTGGATTAAATATTTACTAGTCTAATTTGACCCGCTATACTCAAATCTTGGATGTCACATGGGTCAAGTCTACTAAAGCAAAATTTCGACCACTAGTTGAAATGGGAAAACACAATTAATTTTTTTTATAGCTTAATATGAGGTGAAATTGCATTATTCACGTATTAATATTTCCATACAGAAGAAAACATAAATACAATTCAAAGGCAATGATGCAATCGTCATGAAAATCTTATTAATTTCAAATTCCAATCCATCGTGTTACATGACCAATAAAATGGACACTATTGAGTAGTTCACTTACATAGTGACAATGTCAGATTCTTGCACGTTGGCAAGTAAGTGTTGTGACTGGTATGGAAGTGGGCGTTCACGCACTTCACCAGCAATGCGACGAAGAAATACTATCATAAATAAGAACATAAGTGAGTCCTACGTTGCATAAACCATGAATTTCCTACGAATGTTTGCTTTAAAAATTCGTCCGTGCAGTTTTTTTTTGGTGAATAATGCTTAGCTAAAAAACTGTCTATTACAATGTCATCTGCCACAGAACTATTGTGAAAGAGAGGAGATTGACCTCCTAGGGCACCTATATGAAAAAGCCAAAAGTTACTGTAGGATCGTTGAACATCTCTAAAGCAAGGATGAATAGAGTATATACGTACATCAGAAATTATCACTATTTTAAAAAAACAGCTAAATACTAAGGCAGGTAAATGACAGAAAATAAAATGAGATAAGTAAGAGTCAAGAAATCAAACTCAGTGACACAGCGATGTATACTGGTTTTCCTCTGAGAGAACTAGTCCAGTCTCGAGTACTCTTACTCGATGTTAATCAACACAAGCTAATTGAGAGCTTGTAGTCTTTTACAACACTGTGCTTGGTGACGAGCGTATGACCGACTCCAGAGGACGATTTTGAAAACTAGAACATTTTATGAAATGCAACCTCCAATACAAATGTTCAGTACCACACCTCTAGATTGAACAGAACTGTATTGGCTTTGGCTAAGAGTGGTGTAGACTTGATTTGAAAGCATTAGCTCGTAGAAAACACTTTAGAATATATAGAGAAGAGAGTAAATGAGTGATTTGGAAATAAAAAAGTTTATATCTATTTATAGTGTTTTTGCATACCGAATTCGGGCAGAGTTCGGATGCAGAAATCTCGCATTCGAAAAGTGGATGCAGATTTGGAGGGATTTTAAAACAAAAATTAAACTAACCTGACCTAACTTGGTCCGAGTTCTTCCGAGTTCTGCATAGGTTAGGTCAGAAATTTTGGACCAAATCTGTTGGATTTGGGCTTTTTGGATGTGTGGACTTTTTGGATATGGATAGGTAGGCTTGCTTTTGTTTGTAGACTTTGAGAAAAACCTAAGCCAGTACCAATCCCGATCAAGCTCACATATATTCTATACTCAATAAAAGTTAAAATTACAGAAGAAAATATGAAAAACATGATCTTGATTCCAGTACGATTGGTTCTTGATGACGATGCAATGTTTGTACTTTGTAGCAGTAGGACGTAGATGCAGTAAGACGTAGATATAGACGTTATTTTCATTTGAAACATGTAATTCTGTAGCAGTATGTATATTTTGCATATTGACCAAATTTGATGTTAATTATCAAAATCTGGTGTGATCATTATCACCCCCGTTTCCCGTATTTTGTATTAATACTCGTAGTCAGATTTTGGCATGTATTTTTATTTTTCTCGACTTGCGGATTTTTGGTTTTCTCGTAAAATGGGTTTTGGACATGGCTTGGTTTTATTTTGTGGAGAAGGAATTGGCTTGGTTTGATTTTAAACCCAATGGAACACCTTAACCTATACTCCACCCTCATTCTACCACAACCCACCCTCATTAAAATCTCCACCTAACTTTCTTTCTCCTCCATAATTTCCATTAATTTCTCCATCTCCTTCTTCTTCCTTCCTCCACCAACACCATAGGCAAGTGCACCTTGCCACCAAATAAGTACCACATTTTATTTGTCCATTAGCTAGATTAGGCCATAGAGAACAACATTAGAACTTGGCATTTTGTGATTTGGAGTCTCCATTGTTCTAGATCTAAGTTTTAATTATTTCAGATTTTTTGGTTTTGATCTATTAAACTTAGATTTTTGCTTGTTTTGATGCTTCTATGTGGAAGAGAATTCAATTTTACACAAGTTAGAACTTTGAAAATCTAGATTTGGTTTTGATTTGGCCTAGATATGAAGATTGGAATTTTTGGAGTTCTTGGAGTTCCTCTCGGTTTGGAGAAGAAGACCTCTCGGCCTGCGCTCTTCAGTGCGAGGCTGACTGCGCAGCTCGCCCTTTGGCGAACCGCGCAACCCCCTTCTCGGCCAGCGCTCTTTAGCGCTGGACTGATCCGCGCTCGGCCCCTTGGGCTGGATTGCGCAACTCCTCGACCAGCGCATTGCGCTGAGCTGAACCTCGCTGGCGCTCCCTAGCTCCAGCGTCTCCCTCCTCCCTGCGCGCTTGGGTCCAGCGCAAGCCGATCCATGCGCAACCCAACCCAGCGCAAGCCGACCTAGCGCAGTTCGACTCCAGCGCCACCCAGCTCAGCGCCCTCCGACCCAGCGCAAGCCGACCTCTGTGCAGCTCACCCCTGCACAGTTTGCTCCCAGCTCACTTGGCTTCAGCGCAACCTGACCCTAGCGCAGTCCATTCCCTTGCGCAACCTGATCTCTTGCGCAGTCTATTTGACCATGGAGATTTGGTTTTATTTTCTTTAAGCTTGGCTTCTCTTTTATGGATTGGGTTTTGAGATCTTGTTCTACACAGCACGACTATCTTGACCCAACACGACCTGGCACGATTTTCAGTGTTTGCTATGACTAGTATGGTTTTCGTGATTTCTGTGATTTATGATCCTAGTACTTCTGATCTTCTTGGTAGTGACCCAATGGGGTGCACTCTTGACTTGTAACCTGTGATTCATGATTTACCTCTGTAACTGGATAACTTGATAGTGGCCCGTGGCGGTGCACTCCTGACTTGTAACTTGTAAAACCTGTAACTTGTAACTTGTAACTTGTAACTTGTAACTTGTAACTCGTAACTTGTAACTTGACCTGCCTTGACTCGACTTGATAACTAGTCGTACTTGACTTGCCCTGACACCGTGGGTGTTCCTTCTTGTTGCTTGTGCAAATCTACTTGTCTTGTCTTGTATCATGTCTAGGACGTAACTCCCTGGGTACCACGGCCAGGGACTCATACTAATTTAGATTAGGCTAATGATTAGATCAAACTAGACATGGAGAATTTCCAGTCACAGGCGATCTCATTATCTGGGCGCTTTAATGGACTTGTAGCTTGCCGACGAGTAGAGCACATTTCCAGCACACTGTCATGTGTTGTACCCTCTAAGTCACCTAAGGGTATATCGTCTCCTGGGCGATGTACCCAAACATACTCTTAACCCGCGGAAGGATAACTGGGTAGTCTGCAGGGCTTAGGACTGGGAAATTTCTCGTCTGCATCTTGTTAGTAACTAGGCTTGCGATAACCCTAGTTAGTTAAAGTAGTAAGCCGTAGTAATTGCTTGGCCGCTTGTGAATGGATGGAGTCTAGCCCTGTCTAAGTCTTGTCTAGTCCCTGTACCGGGTACCCCAGAACATGATTGTTTTACTTATCTTAACAATAAATGGGTAGAGACAAAGTGCTATTCAGGCGAAGGGTTACGACCCCGGTCCTTGTTTGGTTTACGGGTTGTAATCTGGCTCCCGGAATGGTTTCATGTCCTTAGTCGTTTATTGTCCTGCTGTACTTTATTACTTGTACTTTTCTTCCATTTTCTTATGTTCTGATGTGCTGGCTTTTGTTCTTATTTCGTGGCCTCCTTTGTGGCACTTGCTCTTTCTGGGGTTTGACCCAGCTGGTTTTGTGTGGCCAGATTTCGGAGCAGCTCCCGAAGATCTACCGAACTTCCAGCCCAATGGTGACAACTAGACGGAACCCGGGCCAAGAGTGGGTTTTTCCTTTTTGATTTGCCTACTGCATTATAAAATTATTCTTTTGAGGCGTTTAGCCGACGAGCACCTGTTAGCTCGATGCATATTTACTTACTGTCTGCCTACGGGCTGTAACATGATTAACAAATCCTAGGGTTGATCATGTATGACTGAACTCTTGCTAGTCTTGACATTTTGTACGACTAGCTTCATGATCATCCAATATGTAATATTTGGGACGCCTTTTATTGTATATTTGGAGGTCTAACATCTTGTAACTATATTACTTGCTTGAGATTGAGACAATAGGCTTGACCTTAAGAGACTGTTGGCTTGTAGTAAACCCTCATATATCTAGACAGCCGTGACCGTATAGCGAGGTGGATTCCATTTCGATATACGTAGCTGGCTATGTCCGCCCCCGTTCTTCAGTATTCTGGTTCTGGGGCGTGACATGGTTTAAGTGGTGGCCCATGCAGGTCTTGGCATTCAAGAAATGTGAGGGTTTACCGAATAGATGTCTCAATCAGTATTCGCCCTTGATCTCTGCTCGTATTTTCAAATCCCTGAGAATCTTGACCTGATCACAAGCTTGTATCGTTGATCTGTCCTGGTCCTTCCTTATTGTTTCCTATGTCGTTTTTTTCAGCGGCATTATTCATGAACCTGCCGATCAGTAAGGTGGAGTACTTACCGTGGACCAGCAGCAACCCGGAGATCAAGCCCAGCATTCCGAAGTAGCCTCCAGAGTTGTGCCTACTGGAGGGGAGTCACCAGTTCTGTCCGTCCAGCCTGCAGAACCGGATGATGGCACCTTGGTAGGTCTCATCAGGACCTTGATAGCTTCCCAGGATCGTCGCGGAGATGCCTTGCACCAGGCAGTGGCAGATGCTTTGACCAGAGGCGGTCATCCAGGGAACAGCGCGGCCAACAGCTTCAAGCGCCTGAACCCTCCATTCTTCGACGCCGCGGACGCTTGGCTTCAGGATTGTAACACCCAGTTTTCCAGATGAGGATAATTTTGAAATTTTATAATTATAATTATTATTTATTGATATTTATTTTATATTATGATTTTGGTGATTTTTAATCATTTTAAAACTATTTTAAATCATGACTTGTGATTTGGTGTGCAGCTGGTGAAACCGTAGAGACTGTCTGCCCTAGAGCCTAGCCATGTGATTATGGTATTTTCATTTATTATTTTGTTTGAGGGTATTTTTTTGTCATTTTTAAATTATTTGAATTTAATATATTTTATTAGGAATTTAAATGATTTATTGTGAATGGTGTGATTTAAATATTATTTAATTAATTTTTATGTGGTCTAGATTAGCCTAACCTAGATTGACCTAACCTAGATTAGTCCTAGTTAGTCATGGTTAGACTAAGTTAGATTGAGATTGGTCATGGTTAGTCATGGCTAGTCATGATTTGGTTAGTTATTAGTCATATTGATTAGTTAAGACTAGTGATAGGCTACCTAGGTTTCATCTAGCCATTGAATTGTCTAGAATGATGGAGAACCCTTGGATCAACCCTAGCCCTAGATTTTAGGGCAGCCATCTTGGGATTTCCCCCTATTTAATCCCTCCCAAAAATTATTGCCTCCTTGTTCATTCTCCCTCTTTTCAAGAACAAGGTGAGCTCAACTTCATTTCTCCATAACTTCTTCATTCCTTATCTTTTTTTCAACCAAACTTCTTGCATTGTGACCTAACCACCACCCTCTTGCTGTCCATGGAGGTAGAGTACTGATTTGGGGATCATATTGTGCTCGAGCTACAGTAACATGGGACTGCACTTTGACAGTTTTTGGAGCTTGGGACACCCATTGGTAAATCCCTCTTTCCCCATTTAAACTACTGATTTATCATCATGGATACATAGTCCTAGGTCCCCTCTAGCCTCGGGTAGGAGCTGACCCCAACTTGTGTCGGATACGTGTCCGTATCAGACACGTATCAATAGGATTACCTAGGTGTTCGACCTAATGCCTCAATAGGTTTTCCTTTACTATTTTCTGATTGTGTTTGAATAGATATTTGAGTTTTTGTGTCGCTTACACGATTCTAATGTTCTGAACACGCTTCTGTGTCGTGTCGTGTCCGTACGATGGCGTGGACACAGCCTCGCACGCGGCTAGGGTTTCGTCTGCTGCTCGTGGCCTCGTGCTCAGTGCACAGGCCACGTGGCGGGCCGTGCTTGGACTGAGAGGAGGGGGCAGTGTCTACGAACCTGTCCCCGAAGCCTCGTGTCCAGCGGCGTCGTGTCGGACACGCCAGGACTCGCGCACTGGTCCCACACGCGTGCACGTTCAGTCTGAATCGCGTACTGATATGCGAGTCATATCCACTCTGGACACGACGTGGTCGTGTCGTGTTAGGTCCCATGTGTAGCCCGACATGTGGGCTACACGTGGGCATGAGCACGAGACCACATGTGTCGTGTGTCATGTCCTACAGACACGTGCACGTGTGCACGATACTATTTTCCTGTGCACTGTCCAGTTTCTATTTTTCTGTGTTTAATTCGATTTTAATTGTTTAAATTATGATTTAATTATCATTTTAGATCCTAGACATGCTTGCTAATCTCTGATAGTTGATTATTACTTATTGGGATTGGGATTGAATGTGTTGACTGCTACAAATTCAGGAACTGAGATGCTGTTTTGTTTAATTCTAGTTTTAGACTAATTTTGATGTTAACTTCATGTTAAATACTTTCCCCTGTGTGTTAGATACTGTGGTTAGGATTTGCATTGGACAAATAGGGATTTCGAAATGGGTTTTTGATTTGGTTTGGGTTAATAAAACTGTCACAAGCCTGAGAATCATATTCCTGAGATTGGCTCACACAAACTTCACACATGTACACTCATACCCAATTCCAGATTTTCCCCTCACTGATTTCATATGTTAGTACTGTTATGATTCAAATGAGCTGTCAACTGATTTTGTTTTCAGTATGAACTGTCACTTGACCCCAAACCTGAGACTCTTCGTTCCTGTTTAACTGAGATTCCTTTCCCTCCTAAACTGAATTGAATTAATGTTGTTTCATTACATTAACTGTTAAATGTTTTCCCTATTTCTGAGATCTTCCCTCTAACTGTCAACTACTGATTTCCTTAACCTGAGAAGAATTCCCTAATTTTCATTGCACATACACATGTGTTCCCTGACATCCTTTTTGACACTGCTGTAGGCACAATGTATTCACTGTTAATTCCTTCTTAAACCTGAGATTGCTTTCCCTTTTACTGTCAAATGTTGATTTCCTTTGGACTGAAATTAGCTTTAGATATTTGGACTGATACCATTCATAACCTGTTAACTGTTAAATTGGTTTCAATATATGCTCACTGTCCTTTCCATTTCCTGTTACACTACACTGATGTTTTTCCCAATTCCTGTTTTTTTTCCCATGAACACAATGCCACTGTTCTTCTTAACTTTTCACTGATTTTCCTGCCACACATTGCATTGTTATTACACACTGTTTCCTCACATATCTACCCACTATCACACAGGTTCTACTTTTTCCTGAACACAGGAGCACACCACAGGCCACACTCTATTACACATAATCACATATTCACACTCTAATGCACATTGTTTCCCTGTCTTGGGTTTCCTGTGAACTCATTAACCCACACACACTCTAGCATACATAGTCCTGTCACTTAAGAGCTCATTATCACACACACACACTGGAATTGAAATCTGAGAAATTGTTGATGTAATTGATGCTTGATTTGGTTGATATGGTGGTTTGGGTTGATTGGTAAACTAAGTTTCCTATTGACTGAAACCTGAATTAGTTCCTTTCCTTCTCTAGAACTGGGATATTGTTTCCTGCCACTGAATTGCCTGTTAACTGTAAAATTCCAGATTCACATGTTGGTTAGTTCATTGCTTTGGTTAATTCTTTCCTGTGTACTCACTGTATAGCCTATAGTTCACTGATTTTCCTATTCCTATTGGTACCACACAATCATGTATCTCCCTAACACTCTTGCACATGTCACACACACATGTATTGGACACCCTATCCTATGTATTCCCTGTTCACTGTTTCGAATTTGTTTTGATTAGGATTTAATGACTGATATCATGACAGGTTAAATTGCCTTGGTTTTCAGTTTCCTGAGATATGTAAACTGTGAACTGAGATTAGTTGCAATGTTAATTGCCATAGCCCAAGACCAATCCCATTCCTGAGATATAAACCTGAGAAGGAACTGTGAGTTGGCCTTAAAAGGTGAAATTCTGTTTTCTAGTATCATTAGAATTCAATGTGTGTTCAGTAATTCGAATTTGGGGCTATATATGTATATGAATCAGGAATTGTGTATTGATTTTAGTAATGAACTAAATTTTACATAGGATATTGAACAGAGATTTCAGTTATTATATATCTGAGATTAACAATGTAGGCACACTCACACACACACATGCTCTACATAACCCTCACACTCTCAAGCCTAACCCACTCACACACATGTGTCTCATACCAATGTATACACTGTTTTCATTATTTTAGCACTCATGACACTCACACCCTAACACTCATATGCACACACACACTCTCTCATGTATACACACTCACATGCCTAGGCTTGATACCATTACACAAACACATGTTCTTCTCTCTTTTTTTTCCTCTCTATATAGATGTAATAAATATAAATAATGAGTAAATGTGAACTTGTAATGTGACATGTATATTGCTATGGGTATATACATATAAGTGTATATATAATAAATTATGTGATTGATGGCTTGTATAGCCTTGTGATTGGGGTGTGATTGCTAGACTAGGCTTGGTTAGGCCTAGTGAGACTTATTAGACTTGTTTAGGTCAGTCTTGACCTAGTTGACCTAGTTTGACTAGTGTAGTTGACCAGAGTTGACCAAGAGTTGACTTTGGCCTAGTTCGACCTAGACAGCATGCAGATGCATTGTAGATTACATTTATCATCCCCTGTATACATCTTGACTTGTGTTGCTCTAACTAGGAGTCAGGTATCTCATCTCGGACAGTACATTTACTTCAGACATTCAGATACGAGGCGAGTACATTCTCTGATCATTTCATATCCTGCTTAGAATTATTTTCCTGCATTAAATTACTTTACTCGATACTGTCACGTTGGTCACATGGATTAGTACAATATGGATCCCTCCCTGAGATGTTATCCCTTCAGGAAGCATCGGGGTACTCTATGTTCTGTGCGTTTCACTTACATGGCATATCACTATGCTTCTTTGGTTCTTTGATCACTTGTGACATATACTCATATGATCACAGAGTCTTCTTTGAATCCATATCCCATTTATTGGGTTTCCCAGAAACCCTATTTATGGGACTACTATGTACCACCCTTTGGGGGCTTATCACCCTTTGGGGGCTTATCACCCTTTGGGGGCTTATCACCCTTTGGGGGCTTACCACCCTTCGGGAGCTGTTACATAGAATCATAACATAACCTGGTTGGATCCTTGTGTATTAATTGGGGGTATGGGGGAGTATAAATAGCCATGTGAACAATTCCAAAGTAGAATAGCCATGTATGCCTCTTTAGTATAGCCATGTACAAATCAAGCCGTTCACATGTCGACTTTGTGCTCTAAATCACTAGTCACTGGTAGCTCTTTACTTATAGTAGATATTTCTATTACAGTTCTCTCTCTGTTTACATACTGTATTTCTTCAGTATCTATATCTTACTTTACTGCATGATTATATTTTCTAACCTGCTATGAACTGTTGAGATGTATTGTGCTCGCTCCCGTCCTGACTGGACCTATTAAAAATTTTACAGAGGATGATGAGGAATCCTGCACCCCCCTTACTTAGAGCTTGCCTAGATGACACTCGCGACCTGGACCCCTGGGGAGGTTCAGGCAGCTGCTCAGGATGATACCTTGTATAGTGTAGATAGCTTAGACTGTCCTCTCTTTTTATGTTTAGCTGTTGTCTTTATTTTCAGAGTTAAATTTTTTAGAGATGTTGAGACTTTGTTATTTCTTTCTGCTGTACCTCAGTTAAGGATTTCTTATCTATTTCCATCGTGCTACATTCTACCTTAGATTGTGATTGAGTTGTACCTCTGTGTTGGCCTCCTTTTGGAGAGTATATTCATGTTATGTAGTTATAGTTCATGACCTAGGACAGCGTTCTACCACCGACACTGCAGCATAGGCTGGGCGCTGTTACGTACTCGTACCCTCACGGTTGGTGCGGGTCGTGATAAGGATATCGAAGTGATTCTGGAAGCAGCCAGGACACCTGAGAATAAGAAGGTGGCGGTGGTACGCCTGCAGTTGTTAGACTTGGCTCGCAGTTGGTGGGCGACGCAAGCCATGGGATTAGTGGCACCCATTGCTTGGGCGGTGTTTAGAGAAAGATTCTAGACGAAGTATTTCGATGCTGTAGCTCGGTACGACCTACAAACGAGGTTTACCAACTTGAAGCAAGGAGACAGAACGGTCGACAGTTATGCATCTGAGTTTTTTAGACTCAGTAGGTTTGCCCCCACCTTGGTGGCAACCGAGTTTGATAGGGCCCAACGGTTCCAGCAGGGGCTTCACTTGGAGATTCTCTTGGCAGTGGAGCAGTTTGAACACCGGACGTTCGATGCAGTATTGAGGGCAGCTAGGAGGCACGAGTACACCTTCCAGAGGAATGTGGACATGACCGGAGGTCGGAAGCGGTCTCACGGCCAGATGACCAAGTCTTCAGCACCAGCCCCGGCAGCCAGGGCTTTGACTATTGGAGTTCCCCAAAGGGCGGATTCGGTTACGTCGGTTCAGTATTCGACTCCGACGTCTCCTCAGCAACAGAAACAGAAGCAGTCTTCCGTAATGGGCTGCACTCATTGTGGGAAGCCAGGACACGTTGTTTCGGAGTGCCGCAGAGCACAGGGATTGTGCTTGGCTTGTGGAGCACCGGACCACAAGATAGGAACTTGCCCGAATAGAGCTGGTTCCTCCTCTTCGGCCCAGACTAGTCCTTCGGTGAGAGGACCAGCTCCAGTACCAGTCCAGCAACAGCAGCAGTACCCATTGCTGAGGCTATTGCCGCCTCAGGCCCAGGCCTTCCAGCAACAGAGGCCTCAGCAGTTCGCCCTGGCTCAGGCCCAGATCCAGGATCGGCAGAGAGTTTTTTGTGTCCTATTGTCTTGCTTTCTGCCGTCATTATGCGGGACACATGTCATGTTTCATGTATCCTAATTACAACGGTATATCCCGGACCCGAGCCATACCCTAGATCATTCAAAAATGGTTATTGGTACCAACCTTTTTGTATGACGAGAGGCCCGTGTCCCTGTTTGACCAAAGAGAGAGACCTCAAGCGCAAGACTACCAGTTTAGTTCGTGTGGCTTGAGTTCATTGCTCCTTGAGAGAGTCAAACGTGAGAGTGTGAGGATGACATTCGAGCACGATATCCCGACTTGTTTGACTCGTAAGGTATAATGTCTTCCTTATGCCTTATGCTTTCCATCCCTTTATTGGATGTATGATTGTACGATTGAATTGCTTAGTGTAGTTGTTGGTGCTTAGTATAGCTTGTCGTGGCAATCTCTAGCTCCTTGATTAAATTCCGAGGACGAAATTCTTTTAAGGTGGGTAGAGTTGTCACCCCCGTTTTCCGTATTTTGTATTAATACTCGTAGTCAGATTTTGGCATGTATTTTTATTTTTCTCGACTTGTGGATTTTTGGTTTTCTCGTAAAATGGGTTTTGGACATGGCTTGGTTTTATTTTGTGGAGAAGGAATTGGCTTGGTTTGATTTTAAACCCAATGGACCACCTTAACCTATACTCCACCCTCATTCCACCATAACCCACCCTCATTAAAATCCCCACCTAACTTTCTCTTTCCTCCATAATTTCTATTAATTTCTCCATCTCCTTCTTCTTCCTTCCTCCACCAACACCATAGGCAAGTGCACCTTGCCACCAAATAAGCACCACATTTTATTTGTCCATTAGCTAGATTAGCCCATAGAGAACAACATTAGAACTTGACATTTTATGATTTGGAGTCTCCATTGTTCTATATCTAAGTTTTAATTATTTCGGATTTTTTTGGTTTTGATCTATTAAACTTAGATTTTTGCTTGTTTTGATGCTTCCATGTGGAAGAGAATTCAATTTTACACAAGTTAGAACTTTGAAAATCTAGATTTGGTTTTGCTTTGGCCTAGATATGAAGATTGGAATTTTTGGAGTTCTTGGAGTTCCTCTCGGTTTGGAGAAGAAGACCTCTCGGCCTGCGCTCTTTAGCGCGAGGCTGACTGCGCAGCTCGCCCTTTGGCGAACCGTGCAACCCCCTTCTCGGCCAGCGCTCTTTAGCGCTGGACTGATCCGCGCTCGGCCCCTTGGGCTAGATTGCGCAACTCCTCGACCAACGCATTGCGCTGAGCTGAACCTCGCTGGCGCTCCCTAGCTCCAGCGTCTCCCTCCTTCCTGCACGCTTGGCTCCAGCGCAAGCCGATCCATGCGCAACCCAACCCAGCGCAAGCCGACCTAGCGCAGTTCGACTCCAGCGCCACCCAGCTCAGCGCCCTCCGACCCAGCGCAAGCCGACCTCTGCGCAGCTCACCCCTGCGCAGTTTGCTCCCAGCTCACTTGGCTTCTGCACAACCTGACCCTAGCGCAGTCCATTCCCTTGTGCAACCTGATCTCTTGCGCAGTCTATTTGACCATGGAGATTTGGTTTTATTTTCTTTAAGCTTGGCTTCTCTTTTGTGGATTGGGTTTTGAGATTTTGTTCCACACAGCACGACTATCTTGACCCAACACGACCTGACACGATTTTCAGTGTTTGCTATGACTAGTATGGTTTTCGTGATTTCTGTGATTTATGATCCTAGTACTTCTGATCTTCTTGGTAGTAACCCGATGGGGTGCGCTCTTGACTTGTAACCTGTGATTCATGATTTACCTCTGTAACTGGATAACTTGATAACTTGATAGTGGCCCGTGGCGGCGCACTCCTGACTTGTAACTTGTAAAACCTGTAACTTGTAACTTGTAACTTGTAACTCGTAACTTGTAACTTGACCTGCCTTGACTCGACTTGATAACTGGTCGTACTTGACTTGCCTTGACGTCGTGGGTGTTCCTTTTTGTTGCTTGTGCAAATCTACTTGTCTTGTCTTGCATCATGTCTAGGACGTGACTCCCTGGGTACCACGGCCAGGGACTCATACTAATTTGGATTAGGCTAATGATTAGATCAAACTAGACATGGATAATTTCCAGTCACAGGCGATCTCGTTATCTGGGCGCTTTAATGGACTTGTAGCTTGCCGACGAGTAGAGCACATTTCCAGCACACTGTCATGTGTTGCACCCTCTAAGTCACCTAAGGGTATATCGTCTCCTGGGCGATGTACCCAAACATACTCTCAACCCGTAGAAGGATAACTGGGTAGTCTGCAGGGCTTGGGACTGGGAAATTTCTCGTTTGCATCTTGTTAGTAACTAGGCTTGTGATAACCCTAGTTAGTTAAAGTAGTAAGCCGTAGTAATTGCTTGGTCGCTTGTGAATGGATGGAGTCTAGCCCTGTCTAAGTCTCGTCTAGTCCCTGTACCGGGTACCCCTGAACATGATTGTTTTACTTATCTTAACAATAAATGGGTAGAGACAAAGTGCTATTCAGGCGAAGGGTTACGACCTCGGTCCTTGTTTGGTTTACGGGTTGTAATCTGGCTCCCGGAATGGTTCCATGTCCCTAGTCGTTTATTGTCCTGCTGTACTTTATTACTTGTACTTTTCTTCTATTTTCTTATGTTCTGATGTGCTGGCTTTTGTTCTTATTTCGTGGCCTCCTTTGTGGCACTTGCTATTTCTGGGGTTTGACCCAGCTGGTTTTGTGTGGCCAGATTTTGGAGCAGCTCCCGAAGATCTATCGAACTTCCAGCCCAATGGTGACAACTAGACGGAACCCGGGCCAAGAGTGGGTTTTCCTTTTTTGATTTGCCCACTGCATTGTAAAATTATTCTTTTGAGGCGTTTAGCCGACGAGCACCTGTTAGCTCGATGCATATTTACTTACTGTCTGCCTACGGGCTGTAACATGATTAACAAATCCTAGGGTTGATCATGTATGACTGAACTCTTGCTAGTCTTGACATTTTGTACGACTAGCTTCATGATCATCCAATATGTAATATTTGGGACGCCTTTTATTGTATATTTGGAGGTCTAACATCTTGTAACTATATTACTTGCTTGAGATTGAGACAATAGGCTTGACCTTAAGAGACTGTTGGCTTGTAGTAAACCCTCATATATCTAGACAGCCGTGACCGTATAGCGAGGTGGATTCCATTTCGATATACGTAGCTGGCTATGTCCTCCCCCGCTCTCCAGTATTCTGATTCTGGGGCGTGACATCATTAACCAATGGGTCAACAATCTCTTCCATTTTGATAATTGACAAACATTGAGTCTATACCAAAATATAATAAATAATTTGTAACTTTGAAAATTTTATACTTGACTTGTGAATCGAAAAACTTTTGGTATATACTCTTTCTCCCCCTTTGTCATGTACTCAAAATATGGCTCCTCCGTAATTTGTGAAGCTAACAATAACAAAGAAAAGATAGAGTAATATCCAAAAACTATATGAATGAACCAAGTCAACATCTCAAGTAAAATGACATCAGTAGTAGCAGTAACATGAGTAATAGATGGAAACCAACTAATATATCAACTATAATTGAGATAAAACAACTATAACTGAAGTAAGTCCAAAGTGCATAATCATAGAATAGTGCCACAAATAGTCCAAAGACAAAGTGTTACTACAAGATCATCATAATCAGAACATGTCCACAAAATACTAATCCAAAGAGTGCATCAAATATCAGCACCATCGCTAGGGGCATCAGCAAGAGGTTGTGGATCAACATAAGTTATCGTCGGATCAAAGAATCCGAAAGTGGGATTATCCTCGAGTCTCGGACCGTCGAAACTAGGGTGATGGAGAATCAGAGTTGGAGCAGAGTGATGATATGCCAACGTTTCCTGAATGTCAGCCACAACATTTCTCAAGACTTAGGTCTGAGAAATATGATGGAACTCAGCATCGGTAAAGCGAGTCAGAAGATGCTGTTGTCCTTGAAAGTGACAAACACATTGAACCTCTGATAGAGCTCATCGAAGTGATGGCCTGGAGCTGCATGGGCTGGAACATTTGCAGGAGCTGCGGCTGGATGAGGTGGAGATGGATCACCACCGGGTGGTGGTGGAGGGTGAGGATACTTTCTAGATCTAAACAGCTCAGAAGGCGACCAAGAGATAGGACAAATGTCTAAGTCAATACCAAAATTTTGGAAGATTACCGTCAGATGCATAGGGTAAAGAAGGTTGTGGCCTGCCCTCCGACAACTGATCATACCAGATATCATGGTCTTGGAAACAACAAATGAGACTCCAAAGTGGATGTGGTACATAACCGATGACTCTAAGAAGGTGATCCCGTTAGTGGATCCCATCTTAGGCAACAAGAAAGAATAGATAATGCGAAGGAGTTCATAGAAATGCTGGTCCATATGACGTGAGAACAACCTTGTCCAGGGAACCGGAGTAGGATGACACAACGCTACCTTAAACGGCTCAAGTTTCATATCAGCATGGAATTTGAACTTTGTTAATATCGACTATAGCGTCGTCGTTGTCAGGTATATGGAAATATTCGCTCAAGTCTCCTGAGTTGAATTCAAGTTCCTTGTCGCTGACACAGGAATAAATACTGTCGCCTGCTTCTTGCAAATTGCAATAGAACATATGGACAGCATTTTCATGGATTTGACTCGAAGTCTCCAAAAAGTCTTTGAGCCCTAAGTTTTTAAAGGTCGCAGTATATTCTGTAATGCCTGTGGTTCGTATTACGTATTCTGGTATACGTATACGTATATTGCATATTTTTTGGCTTGGTTGGCTTGGTTCGGTTTTGCTTGGTTTCGTATGGACCGAACCAACTCCCACCTACCACCCCACTCCTTCCTTTATTAGCCGCCCAACTCTCTCTCTCTCTCTTCATTACTCTTCTTCATTTACTTCTTCTTCTTCTCCACCATCACTTCTTCACCTACCCGGAAGAGAGCTAGGCAAGTACAACTTGCTTCATGGAGGAACTCACATTTTATTGTTCCATTTTCTTCTCCACCAGATTCTAAGCCTCTTTAGTACTTAGTGTTTTCAAATTACATGGCTCATTCTATGTAGATCTAAGTTTCTAGCATTTTCGGTCTTCTTGGTTTTGATCTACTGAAATAGCTTGTTTTCAAAAACTAAGAGCTCTTTGCAGTAGGCCTCATGATTTTATACAAGTTTGGTTTTGGGATGGCCGGATTTCATTAAGTCCTGACCGAGATGGAGTTTCTGAGCTTTTACGCATGTTTGCTTTGGCCATGGGAAGAAGATGAAGTTTTACGCACACGTTCTAACGTTTTAGCGTAGTGTTTCGCCCTTACGCCCACGTTTTATGTGTCAGCGTGTTATATCAGCCTTTTACGTACACGTTTTACGTGCCAGCGTATATTTCGGCCTTTTACGCTCACGTCTTAACGTGCCTGTGTAGTGCCCCTTTACGCTCACGTATTGCGTGTAAGCGTATCCCGCTCTACGCTGAGTTTATCGATTTTACGCTCGGAGCTCTCCCGCTCGCGTAAAATCATGCTCGTGTAGACATGGGCTCGCGTAAGTTTTACTAGCGTAAAGCCCTGGCTCGAGTAGACTCTTGCTAGCGTAAAGTTTTGCTCAAGTGTTTCCTCGCGTAGAATCTCATTCGCTTAGAATTTTACGCGCGTACTGTTTTAGTTGCGTAAAGCCGGCTAGCGTAAAATCCCCTCCGTATGCTCCCTTGCTCGCGTAGAGCTATCTCTTCTTGCTCTTGCTAGCGTAAGCCAATTTTACGCACGAGGCCCCTTGGCCTAGCGTAGAGTTTGCTCGCGTAGAGCTTGCTAGCGTAAAGCTCACGCGTAAAGTTCCACTAGCGTAACCGGTAGTACTGCGTAGAGACTTGAGTTCCTATGGCGTACACCTTTACTTTTATATATATAATATATATTTTTTACGCCCATTTTATATCCTTACGCCTTTTGTCATGAACTTGATAATCACGAATTTATTTAATATGTTTGGAAATGATAATTGAACATGGCATGGTATGACAAGTATACCTGACATGATTATCTCGAATTGTTGTTGCGACGGCTAACATGACATGACATGACCTGACAAGAATGATTGATCTGGACACCGTGGACGATTGTGTTTGTACAAATAAACCAGTACTGTCTTGCATCATGTCTAGGACAGGGAACCCTGAATACCACGGTCAGGGGTACCTACTGAAATCAACTACGACTAATAACTAGAATAATTCAGTAGTCATGAAGAGATTTCTCTGATACAAGCAATCCCGTTATCTGGGCGCACTAGCGGACTTGTAGCCTACCGACAAGTAGGGCACATTTCTAGCACACAGTCATGTGGTGCACCCTTCATAAACGGACATTCGACCCGGATAACCTGGATGGTCTGCAGGGCTGGTGGCTGTTGGAATAATCTCATTGCATCTTGCTAGTAATTAGGCATGTGATAACCCTAGTTAGTTAAAGTATCAAGCCGTACTCATTGCTTGGCCGTGATTGATTGGATGGAGTTTAGCCCAGCTTAGTCTTGCCCTGATCCTGTACAAGACTGTTACATGACGGGATTATTCATACTGGCCTTAACAATAAAGATCAGGGGACCAGTTCTGTTCAGGCGAAGGGTTACAACCCCGGTCCTTGTTTGGTTTAAGGGTTGTAACTAGCTCCCGGAGCAGTTCTGTGTCCTCTCTTCATTTATTATCTTATTGCTCTCCATGCCATGCTCGCCATGTTTTACCTATTTTAGTAGCATGATTACTTATACTGGCCTCAACAATAAAGAATAGAAGTCCAGTGCTGTCCAGGCGAAGGGTTACAACCCCGGTCCTTGTTTGGTTTAAGGGTTGTAACCTGGCTTCCGGAGCAGTTCTGTGTCCTCTCTTCGTTTATTGACTTATTTCACCCTATGTTTCTGCTTACCAATAAGTAGTTGAGACGGGTTCTATTCAGGTGAAGGGTTACAACTCCGGTCCTTGTTTGGTTTAAGGATTGTGACCTGGCTACTTGAATAGTTTCCTCGTACTCAGTTTATTGTTGTTATATTTGCTATTATCAGTTTCGTTTTAATCGTCTTTAATATTCTATTGTGATATATTGGTTTTAGTTCCTAAGTGAAGCCTTCTTTGTGGCACTTGCTCTTTCTGGGGTCTGACCCAGCTGGTTTTGTGTGGCCAGATATCGGAGCAGCACCAGAGATTCTACCTACTTTCCAGCCAGATGGTGGCCACCAGGCGTAACCCTGGCAACGAGTGGATTTCTTTTGTTCTCCCACTTTATTGTAAAATTATTCTTTTGAGGCGTTTAGCCGACGAACACGTGTTAGCTCGGTTGCACCTTTATTTACTGTCTGCCTACGGGCTATAACATGATTGACAAATCCTAGGGTTGATCATGTATGACTAAACTCTTGCTAGTCTTCACATTTTGTAACGACTAGCTTCATGATCAGCTGAATATGTAATGTTTGGGACACCTTACTATTGTATATTTGGTGAGCTTACATCTTGTAAACTGTTATTACTTGCTTGTGATTGAGACACTAGACTTGTTTATGACCATAGGAGACTGATAGATTATAGTTAAACCCTCATATATCTAGACAGCCGTGACCGTATAGTGAGATGGATTCCGTTTTATTATGCGTAGCTGGCTATGTATGCCCCCGCTCTCCAGTATTCTGGTTCTGGGGCGTTACATGGTTTTAGTGGTGGCCCATACAGGTCTTGTAAATCAAGATATGTGAGGGTTTACCGAATAGATGTCTCAATCAGTACTCGCCCTTGATCTCTGCTCGTATCTTCTAAATCCCTGGAATCTTGACCTGATCATATGCTTATATCGTTGATCTGTCCTGGTCCTTCCTTATTGTTCTCTATGTCGTCTTCTTCAGCGGCATTGTTCTCGGACCTGCCGATCAGCAAGGCGGAGCACCTCCCGCGGACCAGCAGCAACCAGGAGATCAGGCCCAGCATTCAGGAGTAGCCTCCAGAGTTGTGCCTACTGAAGGAGAGCCACCAGTTCAGCCCATCCAGCCTGCAGATCCTGATGATGGCACTTTGGTGGGTCTCATCAGGTCATTATTAGCTTTCCAGGATCGTCGAGGCAATGCATTACACCAGGCGGTGGCAGATGCTTTGACCAGAGGAGGTCATCAGGGTAACAGTGCGGCCAACAGCTTCAAGCGCTTGAACACTCCATTCTTCGACGGCAGTGAAGATGCGATCGCTGCAGATGCTTGGCTTCAGGACACAGAGGTGATTCAAGAAGCAGCTAGGACTCCAGAAATCGAGAAGGTGGCCATGGTGCGCCTGCAGCTATTAGATCTTGCCCACAACTGGTGGGCGTCACAGGCCGTTGGATTAGTAGCCCCTATTGCCTGGGCAGTATTCAGGGAGAGGTTCCAGACCAAGTATTTCGATGCTGTAGCTCGGTACGATCTACAGACGAGGTTCACCAATCTGAAGCAGATGGGCAGGACGGTCAATGGATATACGGTCGAGTTCTCCAGACTTAGTTGGTTTGCACCTACCTTGGTGGCGATCGAGTTCGACAGAGCCCAGCGGTTCCAGCAGGGGCTTCACTTGGAGATTCTCTTGGCCGTAGAGCAGTTTGAGCATCAGACTTTTGATGCGGTATTGAGAGCAGCTAGGAGGCATGAGTATACCTCCCAGAGGATCGTGGACAGGACCGGGGGTCGGAAGAGATCCCATGGTCAGTTGAATCAGTCTTCAGCACCAGCCCCAGCGGCTAGAGCTTTGACCATTGGAGCTCCGAGGAGGGTGGCCTCAGTGACGTCGGTTCAACATTCAGCCCTGACGCACCCCCAGCAGCAGAAGCAGAAGCAGTCTTCTATAGTGGGATGTTCATACTACAGGAAGCCGGGGCATATGGTATCAGAGTGTCGCAGAGCACAGGGTTTGTGCTTGGTTTGTTGTGTCCCGGACCACAGGGTGGGGAACTGCCCGAACAGGGGGAGTTCATCTTCATCAGCCTTCTCTAGTCCTTCAGTTAGAGGACCAGCACCAGTCCAACAGCCGCAGCATTACCCATTCCCGAGGCCATTGCCGACGCAGGCCCAGGCATTCCAGCAGCAGAGACCGCAGCAGTATGCCCAAGCCCAAGCCTTGATCCAGAGCAGGCAGAGAAATTTTCAGCAGAGGGGTCCCGCACCCAGAGGACATGGTTAAGTGCTGGCTTTGACCATGGGAGAGGAAGGATTGGCACCAGGTGAGGTGGTGGCAGGTACTATTCTCGTCAATACCTTTCCAGCTTACGTATTATTTGATTCTGGTGCGTCGCATTCATTTATGTCTGCACGATTCGCGACACGGATAGGATTGGAGCCCGAGTCATTATCAGTGAGACTCAATATACTTACTGATAACGGACTCGTGGGAGTAGATAGAGTGTTTTCTTCGTGTCGGGTCATAGTTAGCGGTAGAGAGTTTCCCGCTAGGTTGATAGAATTCCCGATGGCCGACTATGATGTGGTCTTAGGGATGGATTGGTTGAGGGTTCAGTATGCCAGGATAGATTGCCATATTGGCAGGGTTGTTTTTTATATCCCAAGCGAGCCGGAGTTTTCTTTCTCCCGAGGCGAAGTTGAACCTTCTCCTCTTGTATTGCGGATGGCAGTAGCGGTAGTGCAGTTACCCCGGATAGTCGAAGAGTTTCCAGATGTTTTCTCAGAAGAGCTACCAGGAATGCCGCCAGAGCGAGAGATCGAGTTTACTATCGACTTGGTCCCAGGGACAGCACCTGTGTGAGAGAGAGTGTACAGGATAGCGCCGTCCGAATTAGAGATATTGTACGAGATGATTGAAGAACTTAGAACCAAGGGATTCATTCGTGCAAGTGGATCGCCTTGGGGAGCCCCGATGCTTCTTGTGAAAAAGAAGGATGGTACGTCCAGATTATGTATTGATTATCGTACCTTGAACTCAGTGACAATCAAGAACAGATACCCTCTCCCGAGGATAGATGACTTGTTTGATCAACTCAAGGGAGCGGCAGTATTCTCGAAGATTGATTTGCGGTCAGGATATCATCAAATTAGAGTCAGAGAACAGGACATCCCGAAGACAGCTTTCCGATCTAGATATGGGCATTGGGAGTTCCTTGTTATGTCCTTTGGAGCAACCAATGCGCCGGCTGTATTCATGGACCTCATGAATCGTATCTTTATGCCTTACTTGGACCAGTTCGTGATTGTGTTCCTAGACGACATCCTAGTCTATAGCAAGAATGAGGCGGAGCATGAGCAGTATCTCCGAGTTGTCCTCCAGATTCTCAGAGAGCACCAGTTGTATGCCAAGTTTAGTAAATACGAGTTCTGGCTCGATCGCATTTCGTACTTGGGTCATATCATCACCCGAGGAGGAGTTGAAGTGGATCCCCAGAAGATCGTGGCTATAGAATCATGGCCAGTACCTAGCACAGTTGCAGAAGTTCGTAGCTTTCTTGGATTGGCCGACTACTACCGGCAATTTGTTTCAGACTTTGCTCGAATTTCAGCGCCATTGACCCAGTTGACCCGCAAGGATGTACAGTTTGCTTGGACAGCAGAGTGCCAGGATTCTTTTGAGAAGTTGAAGCGAGACTTGATCACGGCACCCATTCTCACGCTTCCAGATGGAACGGGAGGATTCTCAGTATATTGTGATGCTTCAGGCAGAGGTTTAGGATGTGTTCTGATGTAGCATGGAAAGGTAATAGCTTATACGTCATGCCAACTTCGTGATCATGAGAGGAATTACCCAACCCATGACTTGGAGCTGGCAGCAGTAGTGTTTGCGCTTAAGTTGTGGAGGCACTACTTGTATGGAGATAGGGTAGAGATTTTCACCGATCCCAAGAGCCTGAAGTATGTATTCACTCAGAAGGATCTTAACATGCGTCAGAGGAGGTGGCTGGAGCTACTTGTGGATTATGATGTCAACTTGCAGTATCATCCTGGGATGGCCAACGTTGTTGCAGATGCATTGAGCAGGAGAGCCGGAGTTTATTTCCTAACAGTGCAACTAGAGCTGTTAGCCGATCTTCAGAAAATAGGTATAGAAGTTGTTCTTCCTACTAATGCGGCATTGATGGCCATCATGCAAGTTCAGTCCACTATAGTCGAGAGGATCCGGATGGCGCAGTCAGTAGATTCTAAGCTTCAGCGACTCAGAGCAGAGTGTGAGGTAGGACGCAGACCAGAGTTATGCATTCATGATGATGGTACTCTTCGACATGGTAAGCGTCTTTGTGTACCCAGCGGAGATATCAGACAGGAGATCATGGCAGAAGCTCACATTTCGCAGTATTCCATTCATCCTGGTGGTACGAAGATGTACCGTGACATCCGATAGCACTTTTGGTGGAATGGAATAAAGCAGGAGATAGCCAGGTTTGTCTCTCGGTATTTGGTTTGCCAACATGTCAAGGCTGAACATCCGAGGTCAGCTGGACTTCTTCAGCCCTTGCTGATTCCAGAATGGAAATGGGAGCATATAACCATGGATTTCGTGACTGGATTACCTAGATCCCTAGCTGGTAGAGATGTTATCTGGGTTATAGTTGACCGGCTCACGAAGGTGGCTCACTTTCTCCCGTTCAGAGTAGGTCAGTCGACGGCTCAGTTAGCAGAAATGTACCTCAGGTTGATAGTCAGGATACATGGAGTACCAGTCAGTATTACCTCGGATCGAGATTCCAGATTCACTTCGCACTTTTGGCAGAGTCTCCAGAAGAGTTTGGGGACCCATCTCCAGTTCAGTTCAGCTTATCACCCGTAGACAGATGGTCAGTCGGAACGCACGATCCAGACTCTTGAAGATATGTTGCGGTCATGCACACTCGACTTTGGTGGTTCATGGGAAGATCACATGCACCTGGTGGAGTTCTCGTACAACAATAGTTTCCAAGCCAGTATCCAGATGGCTCCGTTCGAGGTACTGTATGGCAGGAAGTGCAGATCTCCGCTAGCGTAGGACGATGTTGGGGAAAGGCAGATGCTTGGTCCGGAACTTATTACCCAGACAATCGAAGTGGTCAGGAGAGTCCTGGATAATCTTCGCATCGCCCAAGATCTCCCCTTGAGTTTTCTGTCGGCAACCACGTATTCCTGAGGGCCGTTCGATATCCTGGAGCGAGTAGGAGATGTGTCCTATCGTCTCGCTCTTCCGCCGTCGCTAAACGAGGTGCATGACGTGTTCCATGTATCCCAACTACGACAGTATATCCCGGATCCAAGTCATGTCCTTGATCATTCGGAATTGGTTGTTGGTACCAACCTTTCGTATGAGGAGAGGCCCGCTTCCATAGTGGACCGAAGAGAGAAGATACTCAAGAACAAGACTATCAAGTTAGTCCGTGTTGCTTGGGGTCATCACTCTTTGGGTGAGTCAACGTGGGAGCGTGAGGATGATATCCGATCGCAATATCCTGACCTATTTGACACGTGAGGTATAATGTCTTCCTTATGCCTCATGGCTTCGATTCCTTGCTTGCATGATTGATTTCCTGATTGCTTGACTAGTGTAGCTTGTCTATGATTAATATAGCTTGTCCTTGCATCTCTAGCCCTTGATTAAATTCCGAGGACGGAATTCTTTTAAGGTGGGTAGAGTTGTAATGCCTGTGGTTCGTATTACGTATTCTGGTATACGTGTACGTATATTGTATGTTTCTTGGCTTGGTTGGCTTGGTTCGGTTTTGCTTGGTTTCGTATGGACCGAACCAACTCCCACCTACTACCCCACTCCTTCCTTTTTTAGCCGCCCAACTCTCTCTCTCTTCATTACTCTTCTTCATTTACTTCTTCTTCTTCTCCACCATCACTTCTTCACCTACCAGGAAGAGAGCTAGGCAATTGCAACTTGCTTCATGGAGGAACTCACATTTTATTGTTCCATTTTCTTCTCCACCAGATTCTAAGCCTCTTTAGTACTTAGTGTTTTCAAATTACATGGTTCATTCTATGTAGATCTAAGTTTCTAGCATTTTCGGTCTTCTTGGTTTTGATCTACTGAAATAGCTTGTTTTCAAAAACTAAGAGCTCCTTGCAGTAGGCCTCATGATTTTATACAAGTTTGGTTTTGGGATGGCCGAATTTCACCAAGTCCTGACCGAGATGGAGTTCCTGAGCTTTTACGCATGTTTGCTTTGGCCATGGAGAGAAGATAAAGTTTTACGCACACGTTCTAACCTGTTAGCGCAGTGTTTCGCCCTTACGCCCACGTTTTACGTGTCAGCGTGTTATATCAGCCTTTTACGCACACGTTTTACGTGCCAGCATATATTTCGGCCTTTTACGCTCACGTCTTAACGTGCCTGCGTAGTGCCCCTTTACGCTCACGCATTGCGTGTAAGCGTATCCCGCTCTACGCTGAGTTTATCGATTTTACGCTCGGAGCTCTCCCGCTCGTGTAAAATCGTGCTCGCGTAGACGTGGGCTCGCGTAAGTTTTACTAGCGTAAAACCCCTGGCTCGAGTAGACTCTTGCTAGCGTAAAGTTTCGCTAAAGTGTTTCCTCGCGTAGAATCTCATTCGCCTAGAATTTTACGCGCGTATTGTTTTAGTTGCGTAAAGCCGGCTAGCGTAAAATCCCTTCCGTATGCTCCCTTGCTCGCGTAGAGCTATCTCATCTTGCTCTTGCTAGCGTAAGCCAATTTTACGCACGAGGCCCCTTGGCCTAGCGTAGAGTTTACTCGCGTAGAGCTTGCTAGCGTAAAGCTCACGCGTAAAGTTTCACTAGCGTAACCGGTAGTACGTGCGTAGAGACTTGAGTTCCTATGGCGTACACCTTTACTTTTATATATATAATATATATTTTTTACGCCCATTTTATATCCTTACGCCTTTTGTCATGAAATTGATAATCACGAATTTATTTAATATATTTGGAAATGATAATTGAACATGGCATGGTATGACAAGTATACCTGACATGATTATCTCGAATTGCTGTTGCGACGGCTAACATGACATGACATGACCTGACAAGAATGATTGATCTGGACACCGTGGACGATTATGTTTGTACAAATAAACCAGTACTGTCTTGCATCATGTCTAGGACAGGGAACCCTGAATACCACGGTCAGGGGTACCTACTGAAATCAACTACGACTAATAACTAGAATAATTTAGTAGTCATGAAGAGATTTCCTAGCTACAAGCAATCCCATTATCTGGGCGCACTAGCGGACTTGTAGCCTTCCGACAAGTATGGCGCATTTCTAGCACACAGTCATATGGTGCACCCTTCATAAACGGACATTCGACCCGGATAACCTGGATGGTCTGCAGGGCTGGTGGCTGTTGGAATAATCTCATTGCATCTTGCTAGTAATTAGGCCTGTGATAACCCTAGTTAGTTAAAGTATCAAGCCATACTCATTGCTTGGCCGTGATTGATTGGATGGAGTTTAGCCCAGCTTAGTCTTGCCCTAATCCTGTACAAGACTGTTATATGACGGGATTATTCATACTGGCCTTAACAATAAAGATCAGGGGACCAGTTCTGTTCAGGCGAAGGGTTACAACCCCGGTCCTTGTTTGGTTTAAGGGTTGTAACTGGCTTCCGGAGCAGTTCTGTGTCCTCTCTTCATTTATTATCTTATTGCTCTCCATACCATGCTCACTATGTTTTACCTATTTTAGTAGCATGATTACTTATACTGGCCTCAACAATAAAGAACAGAAGTCCAGTGCTGTCCAGGCGAAGGGTTACAACCCCGGTCCTTGTTTGATTTAAGGGTTGTAAACTGGCTCCCGGAGCAGTTCTGTTTATTGACTTATTTCACCCTATGTTTCTGCTTACCAATAAGTAGTTGAGACGGGTTCTATTCAGATGAAGGGTTACAACCCCGGTCCTTGTTTGGTTTAAGGGTTGTGACCTGGCTACTTGAATAGTTTCCTCGTACTCAGTTTATTGTTGTTATATTTGCTATTATTAGTTTCGTTTTAATCGTCTTTAATATTCTATTGTGATATGTTGGTTTTAGTTCCTAAGTGAAGCCTCCTTTGTGGCACTTGCTCTTTCTAGGGTCTGACCCAGCTGGTTTTGTGTGGCCAGATATCAGAGCAGCCCCAGAGGTTCTACCTACCTTCCAGCCAGATGGTGGCCACCAGGCGTAACCCTGGCAACGAGTGGGTTTCTTTTGTTCTCCCACTTTATTGTAAAATTATTCTTTTGAGGCGTTTAGCCGACGGGCACGTGTTAGCTGTTAGGGTTATATACTAAAAGCATCACTTTTGTAGTAACCTTATTTCCTTAAATTTTGAATGAAAATCATATGGGCAAATGTTTGCATATTGTATTTACTGCAAGTGTTAATGCAAATGTCTGATATTCTATATTATAGATAATATGGTGTGTGGTGTCACACAGAAGATCATATTATCAGTTTCCTATGGAGTATATAAATAGTTCACAACCTAGATGGACTTGGACAATCTATTGGAAAGGTTGTAGTGTAATCTGGTATTAGTCTATCTTGACTATAGGTTTATACTAGTACACTTTGTGTGTATTGAACAAGACCACTTGAGGTTGTTCTCTTTGTACTGACTACATAAGTGAACAAACACCTCTGTTATTATGGATGTTTGTGCTCTTAATCCGAATATAATAACGGACATGTATATGCAGTGTGCGTTACTTTGACTCAGAAAAGAGTGAGATTCATTATGGATCAACAACCTCTATGAATTGGGTAATAACATTGTATGTATGATGGGCTGTTGATTATAAATAGAATCCATGTCCCGATACATCGGGTTGATGATGTCCCCTTAAGGAGCTCATAAGGATTGTCATGTAAACCCTGCAGGTGGATTATATCCGACATGACAAATAAAGTTGAGCGGTACTACTTAAGGATAAAAGATGTCGAATCAATATAGTTGTCAGTAACTTAATTTGATCGACGGACATACGATATCTTAACATGGGGAGCCAAACGAGCATATTATAAAAGGAGCCCATAAACATAATTTGGGATTAGGGAGGTAATACAACAATAGCTCATTAGTGGACCGAGCTATTGTTAATGGGCCTGGATTGTGTGTTAAGGCTGAACACGGGATATCCAGATCCGTTAGGAGGTCTAACCCTAATTTCTTCTCATGGTCTCTGCCGTAGCCTATATATATTCTCTATTCTCTGGCCGCCTGATTACTGATCAGAAATCTAAAATTTTCTCTAAATTCGTGATTCACGTAAGGAGAGAAAGAGAGGGCTGCCAAGGAGAAGAAAAGGTTGGAAGATCGTCGCCCACACGACGTCCAACTCGAGGAAGGAATACGTGCAGAAGATCTTGGGGTCGTCCGCTCGAGATTGCCAGAAATTACTTGTCTCCTTTCTGCCGCAGGTATAATTCGTGAACCCTAGTTTCCGCCTATGAAGGGTTAGAACACGTATTAGATCTATTTAATTTTCTATTGATCAATACGCACACCAAAGGAAGGGTTTTGGGAATCCCTAGTTCCATCAATTGGTATCAGTACCACTTTGGATCTACGTATTGATTGATACGTCCATGTTGTCCAATAAAACCTGCGCTATGTAATAGTCGGTAGATGTAGATCTGTTCTAACTCGATTTTGCAGGCATCTTAGATCCAACTATTATGGTCCAATGCATGTTTTTTTGACTGTGTTGTTTAAACCACGGACATGTCGTGGATGTTGTTGTTGCTGTGGATGTAATTAAAATCACGAGGGTGATCGTGCTTATTATTTTAATTTTTCAATCTAGATTATGTGTGAACTCCTTCGGGAGGCATAGGATTGATGTAATTGTAATTATTTTTGATCAATCGTGATGGCGGTGGTGGCTATTTCTGACGCCGGACGAGATGCTGGTTTTAAGAAGTCCAGAGGCAAACAAATGATTTTTGATGAAGGAATCGACAGCCAAAACCTAAAAAAAAATTGGGGCGCTGCCCCGAACCCCGCGACCTGACCGGGCAGGTCGAAGCCCGTATAGATCTGCGCAGCGCCAGATTTTAGATTCGGATAGTTGAGGACGGAGCAGCAAAGATGACCATAATAGTTGGATATTTTTTCTTATTTTTGTCATTTTTCTTTTTCTGATTATGCATGTTTATTATTGTGTGGTTATTTTTTTTGAAAAACCAAGCCTACATTAATAATGGACAACATGGACATAATATCAACTAGTAGAAAAACCCTCACTGTTAAATAACTAAGTGGGAGAGGATTTTTATTTAGTATAAATCCTATGGTCTCCATTACTGGTTTGTAGGTGATGTAATTATACTTGCGTGTTGACTTTAGTACTTTCCTCCATATCGGATGAGTATAATTATGGATCACTAGTACAAACTTCCTTAGGGATAATTATAGAAAGTTACCTAGCATGTGTTCACTTCTCCATCTGAAGGAACTCATTACAAGGTAATGGACTTAGTATTAAGTAATGGTATACACTTAGATACAAATAATGGTATCCTCCCCATCGGAGTCACTGCTATTATTTATATGACCAGAACAAGACCAGCATATTAATTTTATTTGTCATAAAGTTATATTGACATGATAGTAAAATTAATAAGAAAAATCTACTTGAACAAAGTTGAATTTGTATACGTCCACACTATCGTGGCATGCTAAATTCATGGTATTCAAGGTGTTGGTGAATTTTTTATTATTGTTTTGAGGGAATCAATATTTAGTTAATTCAAAAAGTTTTTTTTGCCCTACATAATTTTATTTATGTGATTCTCAGGATTTCAAAAATGGGTTCTTTCAGTCCACTTATGGTGATTCTTAAAGAAAACAAACTTACTAGACCTAATTATATTGACTGGAAACGTAATTTGGACATTGTTCTGACTGCTGAGGAGTACAAATATGTACTTGTTGAGGAATGCCCACCTAAGCCTGATGCTAACTCTGATGAAGAGGTCAAAGAGGCTTATAAGAAGTGGAAAAAGGCAGATGAGATGGCACGGTGTTACATTCTGGCATCTATGTCAAATATACTACAACATCAGCATCAGGCCATGGCTACAGCTTATGACACGATGTATAACCTCAAGGAACTCTTCGAACATCAGAGTAGAGTAGCTAGGCAGTTTGCTATGAAATGTTTGATGAATACAAAAATGGCTGAGGGTACACCAGTAAGGGATCATATTCTCAAGATGATGGGTCATCTGAATGAGATGGAGATCATTGGAGCTGAAATCGATGGAGAAACCCAGATCGATATCATTCTCGGGACTCTGCCTAAAAGTTTTGACAATTTTTGCCTTAATTACAACATGAACAAAAGGTTGTATAGTTTGGCAGAACTTGCAAAAGAGCTACAGGATGCTGAATCTCTCTTTAGGCAGAGTGGTCATGTTTTTGTTTCTGAAAAGGCTTCTACTTCTAAGCCAAAAGGCGGTAAGAAGAAGAATAACATTCAGAAACAGACAAACTCAGCAAAGAAGGGCATGGGACCTCAAGGCGCGATGAAAAAGTCGAAAGGCAAATGTTTCAAGTGCAAAGGGTCAGGACATTGGAAGACTGATTGTCCACTTATCAAACAAGGGAAGAAAGAAGGTATATCTCATTTACTAGTAGTTGAAACATGTTTAGCGGCCGGCACCTGGTGTGTAGATACATGAGCCACTAATCATGTCTGCAATACATTGCAGGGGTTTTAGGAAACCAGACGGCTCAGTGATGGAGAGATATGCTTGTTCATGGGTGATGCTATAAAATTATTGGTCGTTGCATTAGGAGATGTTACTTTATCTTTTGGTAGAAATAAGTCTTTGACATTGAGAGATTGTCTTTATGCACCTTCACTTAGAAGGAATTTAGTTTCTGTTTCTATGTTAGTTAAGGATGGATATTCAGTTTATTTTAATGATAATATTGTTATTAGAAAGAATAAATATTTTATCTGTTCTGGTGCATTGGTTGATAATTTGTATGTCATTAATCCTATTTTGTCCATAATGCAACTTATGGAAATGAATAGTATGTCATCTAACTTAAATAAGAGAAAAGAACCTTCTTGTATGAACCAAACATATCTTTGGCACTTACGATTGGGGCATATTAACCTAAGAAGGATTCAAAGACTGGTTGAAGATGGACCTTTGAGTTCATTGGAAGTGGAGGCACTACCAGTCTGTGAATCCTGCTTAGAAGGTAAAATGTCCAAAAGGCCTTTTACGGCAAAGGGGTATAGGGCCAAAGATGTGTTGGAATTGGTTCATTCTGATTTGTGCGGACCCATGACTATCCAAGCTAGAGGTGGTTTTGAATATTTTGTCACATTTATTGACGATTATTCAAGGTATGGATACATATATTTGAGGCGCCGTAAGTCTGAGTGCTTTGAGAAATTCAAAGAGTACAAGGCTGAAACGGAGAAACGTCATGGAAAATGTATCAAGTCATTACGATCAGATCGTGGTAGCGAGTACCTCTTTGGAGAGTTTAGGGATTATTTATCAAAGGCTGGGATTGCATCCCAATTGACTGCACCTGGAACGCCCCAACAGAATGGTGTAGCCGAAAGAAGGAATAGAACTCTTATGGAGATGGTTAGATCAATGATGAGTTATCCGGATTTACCAGATTCGTTTTGGGGATATGCCTTAGAGACTGCAGCTTATATTTTGAACTTGGTTCCTTCTAAGTCAGTACCTCTTACTCCCACAGAGCTATGGATTGGGCGTAAGCCTAGTCTAAAACATGTTCGTATTTGGGGTAGTCCAGCACATGTGCTGAATGGGAAAGCAGATAAGTTGGAATCTCGTACAGAAGTGCGCTTGTTTGTAGGCTATCCAAGAGGAACGAAAGGAGGTTTATTTTATAGTCCTAAGGATCAGAAGGTCATTGTTAGCACCAATGCCCGATTCTTAGAGGAAGACTATGTGATGAACCATAAAACCACAAGTAGAGTTATTCTAGAAGAACTTAGATATGAGACACCAAGTACTTTAGTACCAACAGTACAAGAGGATGAACCACAAATAACTGCACAACGTGTCACAAATGTTACACCACAACCGATAGTGCCTCATCGTAGTGGAAGGGTTGTGATACAACCTGATAGATATATGTTCTTGGGAGAGTCGTCAGACTTCGTCCCTGAGGAACAAGATTATGATCCATGTACCTGCAATAAAGCACTCCAAGATAAAGATACAGAGTCTTGGCAAAAAGCAATGATATCTGAAATAGAATCTATGGATTCTAATCAGGTCTGAGAGCTTGTAGAACCACCCGTTGGTGTAAAAGCCATTGGATGCAAGTGGGTCTATAAGAGAAAAAGAGGATCAGACGGTAAGGTTGAAACCTTTAAAGCTCGGCTTGTAGCAAAAGGTTTTACTCAAAGAGAGGGTATCGATTATGAGGAAACCTTTTCTCCTGTAGCCATGCTTAAGTCTATTCGGATTCTTTTATCTATTGCAGCTCATCTCGATTATGAGATTTGGCAAATGGATGTCAAGACAGCTTTCCTTAATAGAAGTCTTGAGGAAGACATCTATATGAAGCAACCAGACGGGTTCATTGAAAAGGGCCAGGAGCATCTTGTTTGTAAGCTCAAGAAGTCCATTTATGGACTTAAGCAAGCTTCCAGATCTTGGAACATATGTTTTGATCAGGTGATAAAATTCTATGGATTTGATCAATGTCAAGATGAATCATGTGTATACAGAAAGTGTGACGGAAACGTGGTGGTATTCCTAGTACTTTATGTGGATGACATCTTGCTCATTGGAAACAATGTGAAGGTATTATCTGATGTAAGGGTATGGTTATCCAAACAGTTTGATATGAAGGACTTGGGAGAAGTAGGTCACATCCTTGGGATCAAAGTTCTACGAGATCGCAAGAAAAAGATGTTGGGCTTATCCCAAGCTTCCTATATCGATACTGTACTAACTCGTTTTAGTATGCAAAATTCTAAGAAAGGTTTCTTACCTTTTAGACATGGAATTGCTCTATCAAAGGAGCAGTGACCGAGGACACCTAAAGAGATAGAGAACATGAAGGCAGTTTCTTATGCTTCAGCAGTAGGAAGCTTAATGTATGCAATGTTATGTACGAGACCAGACATCTGCTTTGCCGTAGGCATGGTCAGCAGATATCAGTCTAACCCAGGACAAGAGCACTGGACTGCCGTAAAGCATATTTTGAAGTACCTGAAAAGGACTAAAGAGTATATGCTAGTTTACCAGGCAGATAGTTTAGCTCCTTTGGGGTATACAGACTCAGATTTTCAGTCAGATAGGGATTCCAGAAAATCTACCTCAGGTTATGTGTTTACTTTGGGAGGTGGAGCCATTGTGTGGAGGAGTATCAAGCAAAAATATATTGCTGATTCCACCATGGAAGTCGAGTATGTGGCAGCCTTTGAGGCAGCCAAAGAAGCAGTTTGGCTCAAAAACTTTCTGTTGGACTTGGATGTGGTACCTAGTTTGCCTAAGTCTATTACACTTTATTGTGATAATAGTGGTGCAGTTGCAAACTCGAAAGAACCACGAGCCCATAAGACAGGCAAACACATTGAGCGCAAGTACCACCTGATACGAGATTTCGTGAAGAAAGAAAAAGTTGTTGTGATCAAGATAGCATCAGCCGACAACCTAGCTGATCCCTTTACAAAGAGCTTACCAGCTAAGGCTTTTGACAGTCATGTTGAGGGAATGTGAGTCAGATGTGTAGTAGCATGGCTTTAAGTATAAGTGGAAGATTTGTAACAGTATACTGAAAAGCAATGCTTTGAGTATAAGTGGGAGATTGTTAGGGTTATATACTAAAAGTATCACTTTTGTAGTAACCTTATTTCCTTAAATTTTGAATGAGAATCATATGAGAAAATGTTTGCATATTGTATTTATTGCAAGTGTTAATGCAAATATCTGATATTCTATATTATAGATAATATGGTGTGTGGTGTCACACAGAAGATCATATTATCAGTTTCCTATGGAGTATATAAATAGTTCACAACCTAGATGGACTTGGACAATCTATTGGAAAGGTTGTAGTATAATCTGGTATTAGTCTATCTTGACTATAGGTTTACACTAGTACACTTTGTGTGTATTGAACAGGACCACTTGAGGTTGTTCTCTTTGTACTGACTACATAAGAGAACAAATACCTCTGTTATTATGGATGCTTGTGCTCTTAATCCGGATATAATAACGGACATGTATATGCAGTGTGCATTTCTTTGACTCATAAAAGAGTGAGATTCATTATGGATCAACAACCTCTATGAATTGGGTAATAACATTGTATGTATGATGGGCTGTTGATTATAAATGGAATCCATGTCCCGATACATCGGGTTGATGATGTCCCCTTAAGGAGCTCATAAGGATTGTCATGTAAACCCTGCAGGTGGATTATATCCGACATGACAAATAAAGTTGAGCGGTACTACTTAAGGATAAAAGATGTCGAATCAATATAGTTGTCAGTAACTTAATTTGATCGACGGACATACGATATCTTAACATGGGGAGCTAAACGAGCATATTATAAAAGGAGCCCATAAACATAATTTGGGATTAGGGAGGTAATACAACAATAGCTCATTAGTGGACCGAGCTATTGTTAATGGGCCTGGATTGTGTGTTAAGGCTGAACACGGGATATCCAGATCCGTTAGGAGGCCTAACCCTAATTTCTCTTCATGGTCCCTGCCGTAGCCTATATATATCCTCTATTCTCTGGCCGCCTGATTACTGATCAGAAATCTAAAATTTTCTCAAAATTCGTGATTCACGTAAGGAGAGAAAGAGAGGGCTGCCAAGGAGAAGAAAAGGTTGGGAGATCGTCGCCCACACGACGTCCAACTCGAGGAAGGAATACGTGCAGAAGATCTTGGGGTCGTCCGCTCGCGATTACCAGGAATTACTTGTCTTCTTTCCGTCGCAGGTATAATTCGTGAACCCTTGTTTCCGCCTATGAAGGGTTAGAATACGTATTAGATCTGTTTAACTTTCTATCGATCTGGGAATCCCTATTTCCAGCTGGTTTTAATATCCTATTGTGATATGTTGGTTTTAGTTTCTAAGTGAAGCCTCCTTTCTGGCACTTGCTCTTTCTGGGGTCTGACCCAGCTGGTTTTGTGTGGCCAAATATCAGAGCAGCACCAGAGGTTCTACCTACCTTCCAGCCAGATGGTGGCCACCAGGCGTAACCCTGGCAACGAGTGGGTGTCTTTTGTTCTCCCACTTTATTGTAAAATTATTCTTTTGAGGCGTTTAGCCGATGAACACGTGTTAGCTCGGTTGCACCTTTATTTACTGTCTGCCTACGGGCTATAACATGATTGACAAATCCTAGGGTTGATCATGTATGACTAAACACTTGCTAGTCTTTACATTTTGTAACGACTAGCTTCATGATCAACTGAATATGTAATGTTTGGGACGCCTTACTATTATATATTTGGTGATCTTACATCTTGTAAACTGTTATTACTTGCTTGTGATTGAGACACTAGGCTTGTTCATGACCATAGGAGACTGATGGATTGTAGTTAAACCCTCATATATCTAGATAGCCGTGACCGTATAGTGAGATGGATTCCGTTTCATTATGCGTAGTTGGCTATGTATGCCTCCGCTCTCCCGTATTCTGGTTCTGGGGCGTTACATATTCTGAGAGAACAGCGAAGTTGATAGATTTTTCTGAGCAAATTTTTCGATATCGAAATTGATCGAACCAAGCAGTTGATATCTCGGATAACACAAATAGGTTGGGGTCATAGTCCTCTTCGTCGTCGAGACGAGCGGGACTGAACACATTAACTGGTTCGTACTCCGATGTGGAGGGCGAAACAACATTTTTTTCTTCCTCTTGAAAAATTTAGGAGCCATGAAATTGAAATAGGAGGAAAATAGAGAGATATACCTCAATGAAGATGGAAATTTTGTGGAGAAAGCCATCCTAGAGCTGATAGATCCAAGAAAATAGGATTTGGAGGCTTGGAGATGGGTTCCCAAAAAAGTTAGGGTTAGGGTTTTGAGGCACGGGGTCGGCTGTGCTTTGAGGAAGAAGATGAAAATAGAAGATGAAGGGGGGGGCGCTGAAATACTTCTATTTAATAAAAGTCTGACACCGAGTTCGGCCCGAACTCGGTCTGAGTTCTGTCTAAGTTTGGCTACTTGGATTTTAGGTCATTTTATGTGTATAAATGATAAAAATAACTCAATAACTTTTAATTCGTTGATTTAGTTAATATTCATCACCTTGGGTTATGTCACTCTTGTTTCTCGTTATACGTATTTTTTAGGATACTTATACGAATTTCTGACATTTGTCCGGTGGATCGTAGTTAGACTTGTCTTGCTTAGTCTAGTCTTGGTTTAATCTTGGTTTGATTTATTTTGGTTTGGTTCAACATGTTGGTTTGGTTTGAGATGGTTTGGGCTTAATATATAAGTCAACCTCTCTCTATCTCTCTCCTCCATTTATTTTTCATAACTTCTCCATCTTCTTCATTTACTCCTCTCCACCTACACCCAAGAGCTCTAGACAAGTGCAACTTGCTTCATGATGGATCTTAGATTTTATTGTTCCAATGTCTTCCTCTCCTAGTTCTAAGTCTCTTTAGAACTTGTCATTTTTTGTTTTGATGGATAGATTTTTGTATATCTAGGTTTTGCCCCTTTCTCATGATTTTCTTGGTTTTGATCTATGAAAACTTGGTATTTTCGAAAACTAATTATTTCATGTTGTAGAAAATTTTATTCTATCCAATTTTGACCTTTGAAAAGTTGGATTTGGACTTGTTTTGACCAAGTTATAGACTTTTGAAGCTATAGGTTCAAACCATAGAATTCCTGCTAATTGGAGAAGACAGTGAGTAGTGTGCGCAAGCTTTTTAGCTTGCGCCACTGTGTTGCATGTGCTCTTTAGCACGGCACAGCCTGACCCAGTGCGCGCGCTCCTTAGCTCAGCGTAACCTTAGTTAGGCGCAACCTGAGTCAGGCGCAACCTGAGTCAGGCGCAACCCGAGTCAGGCGCAACCTAGCCTCACGCAGTCTAGTGCTTGGCGCAACATGACTTGGCCCGACTCGTTCTGGCGTAACTTGACCCGACCTTGTGAATTCCAGTGCCTGGCTCCCTAGTGCCTAGGCGCAACCTGATGTTTGCGCGCAACCTGTGACCTTGGCACCCCTAGTGCATGGCGCAACCTATTACCCTGGCACAACTTCGCTAATGCCACTTGTTGGCCATGGTACCCCTTGCCCCTCCCCCTTGGGCGCATGATGTCCCCAGTGCCTGGCGCAACCTATTACCCTGAACACGATGTGAGCCTGACATGTTAATTGACATGATAAATTCTTGATGGTGGTCCGTTGTGGCGTACCTTTGACAAGCAATATTGACATGATACTCTGACACGACATGATAAGTAACTTGATAAAACTTGTATAATCTTGATAGTGGCCCGTCGAGGCGCACTTCTGACAAGCAATCTTGACAAGTAACAAGTAATCTAACTTGACATGATAATCTTGAACGCTGTTGCGACAGCTACTTGGACTTGCTAAGTAACTCTCGTCTTGACACAGTGGTTGATTTTCTTAGTTGTGCCTGTACAAGCTACATGTCTCGTCTTGCATCATGTCTAGGACATGAATTCCTGGTTACCAGGGTCAGGGATTCATACTGAATCTGACTAGGATAATTGTCACTACCACATTTCTAGCTTGAGGATATTTTTGTCATTTTTGAAATTTTGGGAATTATTTGGAATTATTATGTATTATTTAGATTTATTAGAATTAATGTGATTTTTAGTGATTTTTAGTATAATTGATTTTGGTGCTATAGTTGACTTTGACTAGTGTTGACTTTGAAGACTAACCTAGGTCATGACTACTTGGTTAGAGTGTGTAACCCTAGCTTGACCTAAGTTAGTGACATTGAACTCATTAGAATTATTTTGGAGAAATTAGGAATTGGTTTGAATAGAAAATGGCTTGTGGTTTCACAAGTCATGACTTGTGATTTTAGCCTTAAAGGCCCAACCAAACACTAGTGAACCTAGCCCTAGCCCAACCCACATGGCCGGCCACACTAACCCTAGGGATTCCCACCTATTTAATCCCCTCCTAGAAATTAGGGCTAGCCTCCATTAGGAATATTTTGCAAGTTTAGAAAGAGGTGAGTCTCCATCTTCCTTAATTCATAGAAATTCCTATTTAACTCCTTTTTCCCCCAAACCAATTGCTATAGGTTCTAATTTTTCTGTTCTTGCTGTTTATGTAAGGATATTTCAGAGTTTGGGCAATTTGGAGAAGTTTGGCTATCAAGAGGAACACCCCTCTTTGGAGAGTTTTTGAGCTTTGCACACCTATAGGTAATTTCAATTCTACTCCATGAAATTACTATTTTATTCCATATCTAGGAAGCCCTAGGCCTACCCTAGCTGTAGGACTAGCTAACCCTAGGGTTCGAGTCCTATACGTGTCCGTATCGGACATGTATCAGTTCGTGTATGCATGTGTTTGACGAAATACCCCAAAGGGCATTTCGATCCTTTTTCTGAGATGTAATTGAATAGGAATTAGGGTTTTACTCTCGCTTATGTGTTTCTAGTGTACTGAGCATGTTTTAGTATCGTGTCGAGTCGCCACAGACACGCGGACACGCGGTTGCACGCGCGCGCGCGGGCAGGCGCCCTGCTGCTCGGGTGCGATTGCGCTGTGCACACGCCACGTCGACACGTGGAACTTGACACACGTGTTGTACTCGTGACTGACACGAGGTTTCTAGGGTTTCACGAACTCTCGTGTCGTGTCGGACACGATATCACGTGTGCACGAGTAGTACACAGTACGTGTATCAGTGTTCATTGGGTTCTCTGTGTTTCAATTCAGTTTTATTAAGTTTAAATAGTGTTTTATTTGCTAAATTAGATCTAAATATAATGTATAATCTATGTTAGAATTAATTTACATTGTTAGTCAGGTTTTTTATTGGGATTTGGTTTGAATTGGAGATTTAAGCCATTCGGCTGATACCGTTACAGATACTCAGTATTTTTCCCATTTTCAACTTCTAAATTCCAGTTTTAGAAATGTTTTGCACTGTTAAATGTTACCCACATATCTGTTGGTTCATGGGAATGAAGATTTACATTCGAATTTGGCTTGATGACTTGAGAATGGGATTTTTGGTAATGTGTTGGATTTGAAATAGACTGAAAACTGAGATTTTGATTTCCTATTTCTATTCGATATTGCTGATAGCTGATACATTGGTAGTTGGTTCCAGTCCTATATAGGAACTGTAATGAATGTTTAGTTTCAATTTTAATATGCTGAACTAATCATCCCTCTAACTGTCAATTTATTTCTATTCCTTTCCCTCACTGATTTCACATATATAACTTCCCTGTTTTCTGTCAAATTTTTCCTAAAACCTGTGAATGCATTACTCCTAATTCCTGTTGTATTCAGTTCCTATTCCCTCACTGTTTCCAGGTTTGAACACAGGCCCTATTTTCTAAATGACACTGACACACACAAGTGTATCACTCCCCACTCTTATAACACACACACACACACACACACAGGTATGCTATTCACTGAGTTTTGTCTAACACACACACATACACTCTTGTTTTCATTCACTAACACCACACTGTCCTCTTGACAGCCCCCTTTCACTCTCTCATATTTCACACTTTTGTATTTCACTCCCTCTTGACACACACATACCATATCACACCCTCATGCTCACACACACATGTCTCACTACACACACACTCTTGTATCCACACACACACACTTGAACATTATGAGTTCCTATTCTCTATATATATGTATTGAGGGATATATATAGGTATTCTACATAATATATCAATGTGTTGTACTTTTATATATATTAGATATATAATATATGGGTGATATGTATATAAGTAGCCTATATGAGTATTCTATGTTATATTATAATATATCAATGTGTGTATTATATTTAGGCTTATAGATTGACATGTGATATGTGATTTATGGTTGGGCTTATAGGCATGATATAGCCTATGGCCTAGTCTCTTAGCCTATGGGTGTATTTGTGTGTCAGTTTAGAGTTTAGTTAGACTTGTGTGGTCTTGTTAGACCTAGAATAGACTAGTATAGACTAGTTTGACTTAGGTTTGACATGGTTGACCTAGTTTGACTTCTAGGGTTGACCAAGAGTTGACTTTGGTCTAGATTGACCTAAATTCATGTAGAACGTATTGTAGTGCATCTTATTACCATTCTGGACTTGTTGTGACTTGTGCTGTTCTAATAGGAGCCAGACACCACTCCTCGGACAGTACTTTCATCTTGGATATTCAGATAGCAGGCGAGTACATTCTCTGATCTTTTCATACTTATCTGGACTATATTCTTGCTCTAGATTACTTTACTTGATGCTGACACGTATCTTCACGGATTAGTACTATATGGATCCTTTCCTGAGATGTTATCCCTCTACGGGTGCATCGGGTATTTCATGTTCATGTACTTTATCATGTGCATCAGGTACTCCTTATACTCGTACTAGTTCATGTTTTTACATGTTCTCATGTGCTTTCATGTACTATCACGTGCCTCATGTACTACTCATTACATGAGTTCACGTATCTTTAGCTGTATTCATGTGCCTATAACGTAACTTGAATGGATCCTTGTGTATTGATTGGGGCGGGGTGAGTAGAATTGGTTATGTGATCATTATCCCCAGTAGTTGTATTCATGTGCCTCTTAGTTGTATTCATGTGCCCCTAAGCCGTTTACATAACTATATTGTACTCTAAATCACGTAGCCACTTACAGTCTCTACTATCATGTATTTACTTTCAGTTACAAAATATCTCCTGTTTACTCGTACTTCCTTTTCAGCACTTCCTGTATTTTACTCTATTGCATGTTTTATACTCCTAACCTGTTATGAACTGTTTTGAGAGATATGTGCTCGTTCCCGTCCTGATTGGACCTGTTGACAATTTTACAAAGGACGAGAAGGAGGCCTGCTTAGACACTTTCTATGAGACAGCCTTAGAGGACACTTGCGATCCGGACTTCCAGTCGGATCCCTTAGCAGTAGAGACTGTTGCTCCATAGATAGTTTTATCTTATTTCATAGCATTGGAGTTTTCGTTGTATATATTTGGATCTGTATTATGTCTGGATGTTAGTGGAGTTTATCTAGACACTTAGCTCTCTCTATTGTATTTCCAGTGGTTTTGGATCTTGCATCTTTATTATCTATCTATCTTTCCTTTCATATTCTACCTTAGATGTGATTGAGATATATTCTGTTATGTCACCCCCATTCGGGGAGTATAACTGTTATTACCTTAAACTGTTAGATATTGTGACCTAGGACAGCGTTCTACCGCCGACACTGCGGCGTAGGCTGGACGTACCCACATCTCGTGCCCTTACTCTAGGGTGCGGGTCGTGACAATAATGACTTGATTAATCAAGTAGTTCATGAAAAGATTTCCCAGCTATAGGCAGTCCCGTTATCTGGGCGCTCAAATTGGACTTGTAGCCAGCCGTCGAGTAGGGCACATTTCCAGCACACTGTCATGTGTTGCACCCCAAGTCACCTAATCCAACTCTCTCAACTTGTGACCGGATAACCTGGATTAAGTCTACAGGGCTTATGGCTGCTGGAACATCTCATTGCATCTTGCTAGTAACTAGGCTTGTGATAACCCTAGTAAGATAAAGTATCAAGCCGTACTCTTTGCTTGGCCGAGAATGTTGGATGAAGTCCAATCTTGACAAGTCTTATCTAGATCCAGTACATGGCTATCTCAGGACATGCTTGCTTACGCTTTACTTTTAGCATTAAATGGCTAGAGACCCGGTTCTGTTCAGGCGAAAGGTTACAACCCCGGTTCTTGTTTGGTTTAAGGATTATAACCTGGCTTCCGGAATAGTTCCTCGTCCTCTCGTCATTTGTTGCCTTATTTACATCTCATGTTTTCCTATTATTATTCTTATTTATTTTCTGACATGCTGGTTTTAGTTCTTAAGTGAAGCCTCCCTTGTGGCACTTGCTCTTTCTGGGGTCTGACCCAGCTGGTTTTGTATGGCCAGATTTTGGAGTAGCCCCCGAAGATCTTCCAGCCTTTCAGCCAGATGGTGAACACTAAACGCAATCCTGGCAACGAGTGGGTTTTACTTTGCTCTCCCACTCTATTGTAAATTATTCTTTTGAGGCGTTTAGTCGCCGAGCAAGTGTTAGCTCGTGTTAAATTTATATTTTTGTCTGCCTAAGGGCTGTAACATGATTAACAAATCCTAGGGTTGATCATGTATGACTTAAACTCTTGCTAGTCTTCGTATTTTGTATGACTAGCTTCATGATCATCTGAATATGTAATGTATGGGACGCCTTACTTTGTATGTCTGATGATCTACCATCTTGTTATATTTACTTGCTTGCTTGAGATTGAGACACTAGGCTTGTTCTTGACCTTAAAAGACTATTGGCTTGTAGTTAAACCCTCATGTTTCTCGACAGTCGTAACCGTATATCGAGGTGGGATTCACTTCAATATACGTAGCTGGTTGTGTCTGTCCCTTGTTCTTCAGTAGTTGTCACCCTTGGATTTTGTTATACATATTTTGGTATACGTGTACATATCTCGGACCTGTATTTCGACTTGTCCTGGCTGGCTAGCCTTAGGTTTTTGCATTGGCATGGGTTAGTTAGCATTTCAAGGTTCGTGTGGTCTATTTTGGCTTTGGCATGCATCGGGTTCGGTTGGGTTCGGCTTGGTTTGGCTCGGTTTGGGTTAGCATGCAAATCCCTACCTACCACCATCCATCATTTATTAACCCAACAACCCTTCTCTCTCCTCATTCATTTTTTTTCATTAACTCCTCTTCTTCTTCCTCATTTCCTTCTCCACCGAACACCCACCGTAGGCAAGTGCACCTTGCTTCCACTTGAGGACCCATTTTTATGGTTCCATTAGCTTCTTCTCGTGGCCTCAGAATAGTTTAGAACTTTGCATTTTTCACTTGGATGCATGAATTTTCGTAGATCTAGGTTCTAGCATTTTTTGAATCTTCATGGTTTTGATATACTAAACTGGGTTTTTTCAAAAATTCAGAGTTCCACGTAGTAGGAATTTCGATTTTACGCAAGTTTGGCTTTTGAATGGTTAGAATTCATCAAGTTTTGGCCGAGATGGGGTTTCTTGAGTCCCATGGCTACATGTCTCGGCCTTGGGGAGATGACGAAGCTTTTACGCCCACGTTTTTTTACGTGCCAGCGTAGTGTTTTTTCTTTACGCACACGTGCTTACGTGCCAGCGTAATATGTTCTACGCTGAGTTGATCCGAACTCTACGCAGGGGCTACTCTCGCTCGCGTAGAGTCTCACTCGCGTAGAGTGCTCGCTCGCGTAGACTCTCTTGCTCGCGTAGACTCTTTCGCTCGCGTAGAGTCTCACTCGCGTGCAGCCTTGCTCGCGTAGACTCTCCCGCTCGCGTAAAGTCTCGCGCGCGTGCAGCCTTGCTCGCGTAGAGCTGTCATTCCCTGGTCTTGCCCGCGTAAAGCTATTTTACGCTCGAGGCCCCTTGGCCTAGCGTAGTTTCACTAGCGTAGAGACTTTGAGCCCCTTGGCGTACCCCGTTTGTCCTTTTTATGTTCTTGCACCTTTTGTCATGAACTTGATAATCACGAATTGGTTAATATGATTGGATGATAATTGTACACGGCATGGTATAACAAGTAAACTGACGTGACATGACATGGCAGGATATGACAAGTAAGCATGATGGGAACTATTGAATGCTGTTGCGATGGCTAGCATGACATGACAAGAATGAATAGCATGGACACCGTGGACGATTGTGTTTGTACAAATGAACCAGTATTGTCTTGCATCATGTCTAGGGCATGGACCCCTGAGTACCACGGTCAGGGGTACCTACTGAAACTGACTAAGACTAATAACTAGAATAATCCAGTAGTCATGAAGAGATTTTCCAGCTACAGGCAATCTCGTTATCTGGACGTCCCATCATAGGATTTTTAGCCTGCCGTCGAGTAGGGCATATTTCCAGCACACTGTCATGTGGTGCACCCTCCAAGCTACTTAAGGGTACATATATTTCTTGGGCGATGTACCCACATGAACTCAACCCCTAATTTTCTTTGGATAACTTGGATGGTCTGCAGGGCTTGTGGCTGTTGGAACATCTCATTGCATCTTGCTAGTAACTAGGCCTGTAATAACCCTAGTTAGTTAAAGTATCAAGCCGTACTTATTGCTTGGCCGTGAATGTTGGATGGAGTCTAACCGGTCCCAGCCTTGTCTTGTTCCAGCACCTGGCTACTTCGGAACATGATTGCTTATGCTTACCTTATCAATAACTGATCGGAATAATTTTTTATCCTCTTGACATTTATTGCCCTTTTTAGATTTCATGTCTTATTATTATCTTGCTTATTTTATGTTTTGATATGCTGGTTTTATTTATTAAGTGAAGTCTCCTTTGTGGCACTTGCTCTTTCTGGGATCTGACCCAGCTGGTTTTACGTGGCCAGATACCAGAGGAGCTCCAGAGGATCTCCCTACCTTCCAGCCAGATGGTGACCACCAGGCGTAACCCAGACAATGAGTGGGTTTTATTTTTCCTCTCCCACTCTATTGTAAAAAGTATTCTTTTGAGGCGTTTAGTCGACGAGCACGTGTTAGCTCGATTGCACTTTACTCACTGTCTGCCTACGGACTGTAGCGTGATTAATAAATCCTAGGGTTGATCATGTATGACTGAAATTCTTGCTAGTCTTCACATTTTGTATGACTATCTTCATGATCATCCAAAAAAGTAATGTATGGGATGCCTTACTTTTGTATATTTGGTGCTCTGACATTTTGTAACTGCTATTACTTGCTTGAGATTGAGACAATAGGCTTGTTCATGACCATCAGAGATTGATGACTTATAGTTAAACCCTCATGTATCTAGACAGCCGTGACCGTATAACGAGGTGGGTTGTACTTCAATATATGTAGCTGGCTGTGTCCGCCCCCGCTTTCCAGTATTCTGGTTCTGGGGCGTGACACGGTTTAAGTGGTGGCCCATGCAGGTCTTGTGAATCAAGATATGTGAGGGTTTACCGAATAGATGTCTCCATCAGCACTCGTCCTTGATCTCTGCTCGTATCCTCTAAATTCCTAAAATCTTGACCTGATCACATGCTTATATCTTTGATCTGTCCTTGTCCTTCCTTATTGTTCCCTGTGTCGTCTTCTTCAGCGGCATTGCTCCTGGTCCTGCCAATTAGCCGAAAGAAGCTCAACGAGTACCCCCGCAACAAGAGGATAAAGCTCAGCACTCAGGAGCAGCTTCCCGAGTCATGCTTCCCGGAGGTCCAGAACCTCCAGTACAGCCAGCCCAGCCTGCAAGGCAGGATGATGAAGTCTTGGTTGGACTCATCAGGGAGTTACTTGCATCACAGGATCGTCAAGGTGATGCATTGCACCAGACAGTACAAGATGCTATGAGCAGAGGTGGTCATCAAGGTAACAGTGCGGCCAACAACTTCAAGCGCTTGAACCCTCCCTTCTTCGATGACAGCAAAGATGCTATTATCGCAGACGTTTGGCTGCAAGACACTTAGGTTATTCTAGAAGCAACCAGAACCCCAGAAGACGAGAAGGTGGTCGTGGTTCACCTGCAGTTATTGGATCTAGCCCGCAGCTGGTGGGCGGTGCAGGCCATTGGATTAGTGGCACCTATTGCCTGAACAGTATTCCGTGAGAGATTCCGGACCATAAACTTTGACGCTGTATCTCGGTATGATCTACAGACGAGGTTTACTAATTTGAAGCAAATGGACAGGATGGTCGATGGATATGCGGCCGAGTTTTCCAGGCTTAGTCGGTTTGCTCCTACCTTAGTGGCGACCGAGTTTGACAGAGCTCAGCGGTTCCTGCAGGGACTCCACCTGGAGATTTTACTGGCGGTGGAGCAGTTTGAGCATCAGACTTTCGATGCAGTGTTGAGAGCAGCTAGGAGGCTTGAATATACCTCCCAGAGGATTGTGGACCGGACCGGAAATCGAAAGCGGTCTCATGGCCAGATGAACCAGTCTTCAGCACCAGCCCCGACATCTAGGGCTTTGACCATTGGAGCTCCGAGGCGGGCGGCTTCCGTTACATCGATTTAGCATTCGTCCCCGGCATATCCCCAGCAGCAGAAGCAGTCTTCCGTATTGGGTTGCACTCATTGTGGGAAGCCAGGGCACGTGGTGTCAGAATGTCGCAGAGCACAGGGTTTGTGCTTGGTTTGTGGGGCACCGGACCACAAGGTTAGGAACTGCCCGAATAGGGGGAGTTCATCTTCTTTAACCTTTTTTAGTCCCTCAGTTAGGGGGCCAGCCCCAGTACCAGTCCAGCAGCAGCAACAGTACCCATTTTCGAGGCCCTTACCGCCTCAAGCCCAAGCATTTTAGCAGCAGAACCCCCACAAGTATGCATAAGTCCAAGCTCAGATCCAGAACCTCTAGAGAGGTTTCCAGCAGAGGGGACCAGCACCCAGAGGGCAAGGTCAAGTGATGGCTTTGACCGTAGAGGAGGAGTTAGCATCAGGTGAGGTGGTGGCAGGTACTATTCTCGTCAACTCCTTTTCAGCATCAGCGTTATTTGATTCTGGTGCATCGCATTCATTTATGTCGGCACGATTCGTGACACGGATAGGACTGGAGCCCGAGTCATTATCAATAAGGTTCAATATACTTACTGGTAACGGACTTGTGGGAGTAGATAGAGTGTTTTCCTCGTGTCGGATTGTAGTTAGCGGTAGAGAGTTTGTCTCTAGGTTGATAGAATTCCCGATGGTCGATTATGATGTGGTCTTAGGGATAGATTGGTTGAGGGACCAGTATGCTAGAATAGATTGCCATATCGGCATGATTATTTTTAGTATTCCTGGTGAGCCAGAGTTTTCATTTTTTCGAGGCGGAGTAGAACCTTCTCCTCCAGTATTTCGGATGGCGGTTGCAGCGACAGTTCGATTTCCCAGAGTTGTAGAAGAGTTTTTCGATGTTTTCCCCGAGGAGCTTTCAGGTATGCCACCACAGAGAGAGATCGAGTTCACCATAGGCTTGATCCCCAGAACCGCACCAGTGTCAGAGAGAGTCTACCGGATGGCACCGTCAGAATTGGAGATCTTGTATAAGATGATTGAAGAACTCAGGACCAAGGGATTCATCCGTGCTAGTGGATCGCCTTGGGGAGCCCGATGCTTCTTGTAAAATAGAAGGATGGTACGTCTAGATTATGTGTTGACTATCGTACCATGAACTCAGTGACAATCAAGAACAGATATCCTCTCCCGAGGATAGATAACTTGTTTGATCAACTCAAAGGGGCGTCCGTATTTTCGAAGATTGACTTACGGTCAGGATACCACCAGATCAGAGTCAGAGAGTAGGACATCCCGAAGACGGCATTTAGATCCAGATATGGGTATTGGGAGTTCCTTGTTATACCCTTTGGAGCAACCAATGCACCGGCTGTATTCATGGACCTCATGAATCGTATCTTTTATGCCTTATTTGGATCAGTTCGTGATTGTGTTCACAGACGACATCCTCGTCTACAACAAGAGTGAAGCGGAGTATGAGCAGCATCTCAGAGTTATCCTCCAGATTCTCCGAGAACACCAGTTGTATGCGAAGTTCAGTAAATGCGAGTTCTGGCTCGATCGCATTTCATACTTGGGTCATATCATCACCGGAGGTGGAGTAGAAGTGGATCCCCAGAAGATCGTGGCTATTGAGACGTGGCCGGTGCCCAGCACAGTTGTAGAAGTTCGCAGTTTTCTTGGCTTGGCCGGCTACTTCCGGCGATTTATTTCAGACTTTGCACGAATTTTAGCCCCTATGACCCAGTTGACCCGCAAGAATGTGCAGTTTGCTTGGACAGCCGAATGTCAGGATTCTTTTGAGAAGTTGAAGCGAGGCTTAATGACGTCACCCATTCTTACGCTTCCAGATGGGACTGGGGGATTCTCAGTGTATTGTGATGCTTCAGCCAGAGGTTTAGGATGTATTTTGATGCAGCATGGGAAGGTAATAGCTTATGCGTCACGTCAACTTCATGATCATGAGAGAAATTACCTGACCCACGACTTGGAGATGGCAGCAGTAGTTTTCGTATTGAAGTTGTGGAGGCATTATTTGTATGGAGATCGGGTGGAGATTTTTATCGACCACAAGAGTCTTAATTATGTGTTTACTCAGAAGGATCTTAACATGCGTCAGAGGAGATGGCTAGAGCTACTTATGGATATGACATCAACCTGCAGTATCATCCTGGGAAGGCCAACATTGTTGCAGATGCATTGAGCAGAAGAGCCGGAGTTTATTTTCTAACGGCACAACCAGAGTTGTTAGCAGATCTTCAGAAGATGGGTATAGAAGTTGTCCTTCCTACCAATGTGGCATTGATGGTCAGTATGCAAGTTCAGTCCAGTATAGTTGAGAGGATCAAGTTAGCTCAGTCAACAGATTCTAAGCTTCAGCGGCTTAGGACAGAATGTGTAGCAGGATGAAGACCAGAGTTATGTATCCATGAGGATAGTATACTTCGACATGGGAGGCGTCTTTGTGTACCTAGTGGTGATATCAGACAGGAGATCATGGAAGAAGCTCACAGTTCTCAGTATTCGATTTATTCGGGCGGTACGAAGATGTATCGTGATATCCGACAGCATTTTTGGTGATATGGCATGAAGAGGGAGATAGTCCAGTTTGTCTCTCGATGTTTAGTTTGCCAACAAGTTAAAGCTGAACATCAGAGACCGGCTGGACTTCTTCAACCTTTACCGATCCCAAAATGGAAATAGGAGCACATTACCATGGATTTTATAACTGGATTACCTAGATCCCCAGCTGGAAAAGATACTATCTGGGTTATAGTCGACAGACTCACCAAGGTAGCTCATTTTCTTCCCTTCAGGGTTGGTCAGTCTACGGATCAGCTTGCAGAGATGTACCTCAGGCAGATAGTTAGGTTGCATGGAGTACCAGTCAGTATTGTATTCGACAGAGATTCAAGATTCACGTACTTTTGGCGGAGTCTTCAAAAAAGCTTGGGGACTCGTCTCAAGTTCAGTTCAGCTTATCATCCGCAGACAGATGGTCAGTCAAAACGCACGATCCAGACTCTTGAAGATATGTTACGGTCATGTACACTCGACTTTGGTGGTTCGTGGGAAGATCACCTGTATCTCGTGGAGTTTTTCTATAACAACAGTTTCCAGGCCAGTATCCAGATGGTACCCATTGAAGCCTTGTACGGCAGGAAGTGCATATATTCTTTAGCTTGGGATGATATCGGTGAGGGGCAAATGCTTGGACCAGAGAAGGTGATGCGGACTATTGAGGTGGTCAGACAAGTCAGAGATCATCTTCGAGTTGTACCAGATTGCCAGCGTCATTGGGCCAATTCTTATCTGTAGTGCCCCGTCCCTACATCGTGCCCCGTTGTTCGTCCACGGGGTGCGCGAGAAAGGAACACTGTCGCTATCGACTCGGTCGGGACCGATAGGTCGGGATCGATCGAATCGATCGAACGGGAACGGTTGAATTAAGATCCATTCCCCGTTATGGAATGGCTTCTTCGGAACCAAGTCCCATATTCAGCGGGCTGCGCCTCAAGGATTGACTCTGCGGCTGAGTCGGGAGAGACCTCCCGTTGCTCTGCTTTTCACGCCGCTTGCGTTGGTTTTGGCTTTGTTTTCTGAATGCGTTTTCGTGAATGTTTTCGATGGTTTTCATGGCTTATGTTTCGAACTTCGCATTCGTATCAAATTTCCTTGAATAGCACAGTGTTCTAATCAGTTGCTTGTGCGATTTCAGGTGATCGCGTAGGCAACGTCTAGCGCGGCCAACCAGTTTCTCGCCTCAAGTAAATACTAAGGTGAGTGGCTGACCCTTCTTTCCTCGACCCTCTTCTCTAATACATTATCAATACTAGACATGTGCTATGCTAGAGGTAATGCAATGACAGGAATGATATTCTAATGAACGGTCACACGACGTCCCACGAACACGAACTATGTAGATGTTTGTCATACAATATATTCGTGCTTGCAATTATCAAATCATATAGAACCGTGCTAAGGAAAGGATGAATCGATTAAATAACTGTCGCAACGATACTATAAGATGTGCCTTGAAATAACAAATTAACTTAGCACGGTCATGGACAACTTGTCGACAAGGGCGATTGTTTCTTCGGACGGTATCCCGAGGCCACGGGACCGTTCCGGCCTAGGAAGAAACACGGATAGCTATGCCGGATGCATGCCACGGTAGGCAGTAGCTTTCAACGGGGCTCGCTACCCGCGCTGAAGGACCTCTGTCTACCAAGCTATATGTCCAGGATGGCTTGTCATGCCAGTGACCTTCACGAACGCGCTCAATTACGTATCATTATTATCAACATGACAGGGAAGAACATGGTAAGTTTACGTTACGACGGCACGCACTGCCGGGGGTAAGATCTATCGTCATTATACGTTGTGCCTTCAATTACAAGTTTGAATTGAGTAGAATGGCTAGAAACTTCACTAAATATTTGTATGTACGCTCACTTGAATTCTTCAACAAATGAGAGCACGGGATTTAAATTGCCACGCACCAGCACAAAGTGTAAAGTGCTGACCCTCGCTCTCAACAGGTACTCGGGACCAGGATAGCGTGCTAAGGAACTGAAGGCGACGCTCCTTTCTTTTGAAGCCTTGCTAGAGCGAAGGCTAGTTCTGCAACATTTTGAAGACTCCGACCCAACTGCATCATGAGTCACCGACTCTCGCCGATCCCAGGTCTTAGAGAGTCATTTTGATGTTTGTAAAAAGGGATGTAAATGTATGGAATGTCTATCTCATCGATGTCGGTTGTAAGCCCGCGAGGCCTCTTTTGTAATCGAGTCTGTAATATACTTATTATCAATGAAAATGCAAGTTTCCTTCTCTAAATGAATGTGTTCAATTTCTCTGCGTACTCTTATATATGCTGTTGTTTCGGATAACCTTATGAACCGTCTTGTGCAAGCGCAACTTAGGCTTGTACGGCATCACGCCCGGGGGACGACTATCGATCCTATCGAATCGGGGCGTGACATAATGGTATCAGAGCACGGCTTTACGTCCTTGGCCTCCAGTGTCGAGTTTTTAGTCTCAAAATCGTTGGTCTCGTGTCGATGAGATATGTCGTTCCATACGAGTGCGCCCGCAATAAGTTTGGTGACTAATATATTTTGCCTTCAAAATCCCAGAAGGCACGTCGGTGAACGTGGCGGCGAACGAAGAAAGTGCTTCGAGCGGCTCGAGTAGCTCGAGGCCCGGACCCTCGAACGATGCCATGGAGCGGATGTTGCGCATGCTGGAATCGCAACAACGACAAGCTGAGGAGGGTCAACGCCAGAATGAACAACATCGACGGCAGGCAGAGGCACGTCAAACTCAGTTCGAGGCCCGATTCGAAGCACAATTCAAGTTGCAGCAGAAGCAGCTTGATACGCTCCAGCAGATTGTTCAGACGGTGGTGGCCAACAACAACAACAACTCAGCGACAACTCCTGCCGTCACCGAGCCTGCGGTCAGACAAAGCGAAGTCGATCCGGAGGCACCCGAGCTTACACCTGCAGCACCGAGAAGTTCCAACTTCGATGTGTCGAAATTCACAAAGAGTTGCCGTACTTCATTCAACGGCACGGAAGATCCGTCCTTGGCGATTGACTGGTTAGAGGAACTAGAAGACAAGTTCGAGCTGCTGGGCGTTGAAGAGTCCAAGAAAGTCGCATGCGCTCAACTTCTACTCCGGTCAAACGCGCACGACTGGTGGGCCGTGCAAAAGCGAGCGATCAGACGCGACGACGAGACAACGGCAATTTCTTGGGCCACCTTCCGCGAGGCGTTCGAGATCGAGTACCTCCCCATAGCCATTCGACAAGAGAAGGAAAACGAATTCATGCAGCTAAAGCAAGGAAACATGACGGTGCGGCAGTATGCGGCGGAGTTTAACAAGTTGGCCAAGTTTGCTGGAGAATTCCTGCCCTCCCTGGCAAGTCGTGTTCGACGGTTCGAAGTGGGACTACGACAATCCATCTACGCCCATGTGTCCGTTCCATAATACAAAACGATGGGGGAGTCTCTCAACCACGCCCTCCGCCTTGAACGCCAATATCCTCCAGGTGCTGCCGGCGCTGTGCATACCTACAATCACAAACGCCCAAGCCACGCGGGAGGAAACAACGTGACCAAGCGTCCGAACAATGGGCCCCAGGGCGGACACCAGGCGCGGAACCAGGGACCTCACTACACAAAATGCAACCGGAACGGACATCTCGCCGTCGACTGTGAAGTTCAAAATAGCGGATGTTTCATTTGCGGAAAAAGGGGTCACTTTCATGGAGATTGCCCGAAGCGTAGAAGAAACAACTTAGACGCGCCTCAGCATCCACAGCACCGTCCAGGGAATCAAGTTCCGGCACCTCGAGCACCTCAACCCGCACTGCAAAATGGCCAAGACCGTCGCCCCAATGCCCAGGGCCGCGTCTACGCCATGACCCGAGATGAAGTGCTTGCATCAGATACGGTCGTGACAGGTATACTTAGTTTCAATAATGTGCCTGCCCGTGTATTATTTGATTCAGGTGCTTCACATAGTTTTATATCGGCGGACTTTGTCGCCGAGCACAAATTTCCGATGATATCGTTAGACCTTGACCTTAGCGTAAGCACACCTTCGGGCACACCAATACTCACTAATTTAGCTTGCGCCGACGGGATTATCTGTATCGGGGGTCAAAAGATCGGTCTTGACGTGATAGTCCTAGATATGAAGGACTTCGATATCATTCTGGGAATGGATTGGCTCGGGCCGTGCAACGCAACCATAGACTGTGCCAGAAAGACGGTCACCTTCCGCATTCCAGGGGTGCCTGAATTCTGCTTTTCGTTTGGTGAGGCGTCGTCGACCTGTATGCTGATTCCGGCAATTTCTGCTCGGAGGATGCTGCATTCTGGGTGTGAAGGCTATTTGGCGTCCGTCCGAGACATGCGACAGGATGGTGCAAACGCGGGTCAGACCGACGTTGTGGCAGAATTCCCCGATGTGTTTCCGGACGAGCTATCCGGCATGCTCCCCGATCGAGAAATCGAGTTCAGCATCGATACATTTCCCGATACTCGACCAATTTCTAAGGCCCCGTACAGAATGGCTCCCGCCGAGCTGAAGGAACTCAAGGTCCAGCTACAAGAGTTACTTGATAAAGGGTTTATTCGGCCTAGTGTTTCACCGTAGGGAGCGCCCGTGTTATTCGTGAAGAAGAAAGATGGGTCCATGCGTCTGTGCATCGATTACCGAGAGCTGAACAAGGCCACCATCCGGAACAAGTACCCATTGCCCCGCATAGACGACTTATTCGATCAACTGCAAGGTGCCTCGGTATTTTCAAAGATTGATCTCCGCTCAGGCTATCATCAACTCAAGATCAAGTCAGACGACGTGCAAAAGTCCGCCTTTCGCACTCGGTATGGCCACAACGAGTTCCTGGTGATGCCATTCGGCCTGACAAACGCTCCTGCCGCCTTCATGGATCTGATGAATCGGGTATTTCGACCCTTCCTTGATAAATTTGTGGTAGTCTTTATTGATGATATTCTCGTCTACTCGAAAGACAGGGCGCAGCATGCAGAACATCTACGGGCCGTGCTCCAGACACTTCGAGAACATGAGTTGTACGCGAAGCAGAGTAAGTGCGAATTTTGGCTAAGCAGCGTATCCTTTCTTGGTCACATCATCTCGTCCGAAGGCATTGCAGTCGACCCGAAGAAAGTGGAAGCTGTTGCTGATTGGAAGCGGCCTGCGTCTGCTAGTGAGATTCGAAGCTTTCTTGGTTTGGCGGGATACTATCGACGCTTCGTGAAAGACTTCGCGAAGATTGCATCGCCACTGACTCGCCTCACTCAAAAGGGAGTTGTGTATGAGTGGTCGGATGACTGTGAAGCTTCATTCCAGGAGCTGAAGCAGCGACTAATTTCGGCACCTATACTCGCACTTCCGGATGGGCCAGAGGGTTTTCAGATATTCAGCGATGCTTCAGGCCAGGGCTTGGGATGTGTGCTCATGCAGTGAAACAAGGTGATATCCTTCGCCTCCAGACAGTTGAAGCCGCACGAGAAGAACTATCCTACGCACGACTTGGAGTTAGCGGCGATTGTATTCGCGTTAAAATTGTGTCGTCACTATCTATATGGTGTGGCGTGTGCGATCTATACCGACCACAAGAGCCTCAAGTATCTCTTCACTCAAAAGGAATTGAACTTGCGACAGAGGCGCTGGCTCAAACTGATCAAAGACTATGACTTGACGATCGACTACACTCCGGGCAAGGGAAATGTTGTGGCGGACGCTCTGAGTCGGAAATATCTTGCCTCGCTTTCCATCAACCGCAGACTACTACAAGATCTAGAAGAAATGGACATCGATCTCCGGGTTCGATTCAGGGATATACGGCTGGCGCAGCTGCAGTTAGAGCCGAGTTTGCTGGAAAAGATCATAGCCGCTCAGAAGGATGATCCGTACCTGAAGAAAGTGCGCGAGCGAATTTCGACAGGTAGTACGACCGACTTTGCGGAAGATAAGACCGGCGTGCTGAGAATGAATGGCCGACTATGTGTTCCGGATGATTCAGAACTACGAAAGGAGATAATGTCGGAGGGGCATCATACGAAATATACCTTGCATCCAGGCAGTACCAAGATGTATAAAGACCTCCGCACGACCTTCTGGTGGCACGGGATGAAGAGAGATGTGGCGCTCTTCGTGTCGCAATGCATGGCCTGTCAGCAGGTGAAAGCTGAGCATCAGCGACCGGGCGGGAAGATGCAGAACCTTGCCATTCCAGAGTGGAAATGGGATCATGTTACGATGGACTTTATTGTTGGCCTGCCGAAGACACCACGGGGAAGCGACGCCGTCTGGGTCATCGTCGATCGACTAACCAAGTCAGCGCACTTTATTGCCATCAAAGTTACTTGGAGCGTTGATCGCCTGGCGCAGATTTATCTTGACGAGATAGTACGGCTGCACGGAGTTCCAATATCCATCGTCTCTGATCGGGATTCACGGTTCATGTCGCGATTCTGGAGTAGCCTTCAGTCGGCGCTGGGTACCAAGTTGCAGTTCAGCTCAGCTTACCATCCTCAGACCGACGGCCAAACGGAGCGCGTTAATCAGATTCTCGAAGACATGCTACGGCTCTGCGCAATTGACTTCAAATCAAGCTGGGACGTCCACCTACCGTTGGCAGAATTTGTATACAACAATAGCTATCAGTCCAGCATCCAAATGGCGCCGTATGAAGCTTTGCACGACCGGAAGTACAGATCGCCCATTTGCTGGGATGAAGTCGGTGAGCGGCAGATACTCGGCCCGGAGCTGGTGGAACAGACTGTGGAAAAGGTCAAGCTAATTCGGGAAAGACTGAAGATTGCACAGAGTCGGCAAAAGAGCTACGCCGATACCCATCGAAGACCGCTTGAGTTCCTGGTGGGCGATCATGTGTTCCTGAAGGTGTCGTCTATGCGAGGAGTTACTCGGTTCGGCGCGAAAGGAAAGCTGAGTCCGAGATTCGTTGGGCCGTTCGAAATACTCGAGCGGGTCTCCCCAGTGGCCTATAAAATTGCCCTACCGCCGGCGCTTGAAGGTGTGCACAATGTCTTCCATGTCTCCCAACTGCGGAAGTACGTGCACGACCTTAGCCACGTGGTGGATTTTGGCCAGCTGGAGCTAAAGTCTGACTTATCCTACATTGAAGAGCCCGTTCAAATCTTAGAACGCAAGGATAAGCTGTTGCGGAATAGGGCGATCCCACTCGTCCGCGTGCGCTGGAGGAACCATGCGGCAGAAGAGTCGACATGGGAACTCGAGTCTGAGATGAAGAAGAAGTTTCCTTCATTGTTTTCGTAGAGGTAGGTTCTGTTCTTAAGTTTCGAGGACGAAACTTTTTCTTAGTTGGTTATGGTGTAGTGCCCCGTCCCTACATCGTGCCCCGTTGTTCGTCCACGGGGTGCGCGAGAAAGGAACACTGTCGCTATCGACTCGGTCGGGACCGATAGGTCGGGATCGATCGAATCGATCGAACGGGAACGGTTGAATTAAGATCCATTCCCCGTTATGGAATGGCTTCTTCGGAACCAAGTCCCATATTCAGCGGGCTGCGCCTCAAGGATTGACTCTGCGGCTGAGTCGGGAGAGACCTCTCGTTGCTCTGCTTTTCACGCCGCTTGCGTTGGTTTTGGCTTTGTTTTCTGAATGCGTTTTCGTGAATGTTTTCGATGGTTTTCATGGCTTACGTTTCGAACTTCACATTCGTATCGAATTTCCTTGAATAGCACATTGTTCTAATCAGTTGCTTGTGCGATTTCAGGTGATCGCATAGGCAACGTCTAGCGCGGCCAACCAGTTTCTCGCCTCAAGTAAATACTAAGGTGAGTGGCTGACCCTTCTTCCCTCGACCCTCTTCTCTAATACATTATCAATACTAGACATGTGCTATGCTAGAGGTAATACAATGACAGGAATGATATTCTAATGAACGGTCACACGACGTCCCACGAACACGAACTATGCAGATGTTTATCATACAATATATTCGTGCTTGCAATTATCAAATCATATAGAACCGTGCTAAGGAAAGGATGAATCGATTAAATAACTGTCGCAACGATACTATAAGATATGCCTTGAAATAACAAATTAACTTAGCATGGTCATGGACAACTGGTCGACAAGGGCGATTGTTTCTTCGGACGGTATCCCGAGGCCACGGGACCGTTCCGGCCTAGGAAGAAACACGGATAGCTATGCCGGATGCATGCCACGGTAGGCAGTGGCTTTCAACGGGGCTCGCTACCCGCGCTGAAGGACCTCTGTCTACCAAGCTATATGTCCAGGATGTCTTGTCATGCCAGTGACCTTCACGAACGCGCTCAATTACGTATTATTATTATCAACATGACAGGGAAGAACATGGTAAGTTTACGTTACGACGGCACGCACTGCCGGGGGTAAGATCTATCGTCATTATACATTGTGCCTTCAATTACAAGTTTGAATTGAGTAGGATGGCTAGAAACTTCACTAAATATTTGTATGTACGCTCACTTGAATTCTTCAACAAATGAGAGCACGGGATTTAAATTGCCATGCACCAGCACAAAGTGTAAAGTGCTAACCCTCGCTCTCAACAGGTACTCGGGACCACGATAGCGTGCTAAGGAACTGAAGGCGACGCTCCTTTCTTTTGAAGCCTTGCTAGAGCGAAGGCTAGTTCTGCAACATTTTGAAGACTCCGACCCAACTGCATCATGAGTCACCGACTCTCACCGAACCCAGGTCTTAGAGAGTCATTTTGATGTTTGTAAAAAGGGATGTAAATGTATGGAATGTCTATCTCATCGATGTCGGTTGTAAGCCCGCGAGGCCTCTTTTGTAATCGAGTCTGTAATATACTTATTATCAATGAAAATGCAAGTTTCCTTCTCTAAATGAATGTGTTCAATTTCTCTGCGTACTCTTATATATGCTGTTGTTTCGGATAACCTTATGAACCGCCTTGTGCAAGCGCAACTTAGGCTTGCACGGCATCACGCCCGGGGGACGACTATCGATCCTATCGAATCGGGGCGTGACATCATCGGCGTCCCCTTGAATTTTCTATCGGCGACCATGTATTCCTTAGGATCTTGCCTACCCGTGGCGTCATTCGTTTTGGCGTACGGAGAAAGCTTAGTCCTAGGTATATAGGGCCGTTCGACATTCTAGAGCGAGTAGGTGATGTGTCCTATCGTCTCGCTCTTCCGCCGTCGTTACGTGAGGTGCATGATGTCTTCCATGTATCCCAATTGCGACGGTATATCCCGGATCCTAGTCATGTCCTTGATTATTCGGAATTGGTTGTTGGTGCCAACTTTATATGAGGAGAGACCTATATCTATATTGAACCAAAGAGAGAAGATACTCAAGAACAAGACTATCAAGTTAGTCCGTGTTGCTCGGGGTCATCACCCTTTGGGTGAGTCAACGTGGGAGCATGAGGATGATATCCGGTCGCGATATCCCGACCTGCTTGACTCGTAAGGTATAATGTCTTCTTATGCCTTCAACTTATTGCTTGCATGAATGATTGCTTGATTGATTATCTAGTTATAACTTGCCTATGATTAGTATAACTTGCTCGACATCTCTAGCCTCTTGATTAAATTCTGAGGACGGAGTTCTTTTAAGATGGGTAGAGTTGTCACCCTCGGATTTTGTTATACGTATTTTGGTATACGTGTATGTATCTCGGACCCATATTTTGACATGTCCTGGCTGGCTAGCCTTGGGTTTTTGCATTGGCATGGGTTTGTTAGCGTTTTATGGTTCGTGTTGACTATTTTGGCTTTGGCATGCATCGGGTTTGGTTGGGTTCGGCTTGGTTTGGCTCGGTTTGGGTTAGTATACAAATCCCTACCTACCACCATCTATCATTTATTAACCCAACAACCCTTCTCTCTCCTTATTCATTTTTTTCATTAACTCCTCTTCTTCTTTCTCGTTTCCTTCTCCACCGAACGCCCACCGTAGGCAAGTGCACCTTGCTTCCACTTGAGGACCCATTTTTATGGTTTCATTAGCTTCTTCTTGTGGCCTCAGAATAGTTTAGAACTTGGCATTTTTTACTTGGATGCATAGATTTTCGTAGATCTAGGTTCTAGCATTTTTTGAATCTTCATGGTTTTGATCTACTAAACTGGGTTATTTTCGAAAATTGGGAGTTCCACGTAGTAGGAATTTCGATTTTACACAAGTTTGGCTTTTGAATGGTTGGATTTAATTAATTTTGGCCAAGATGGGGTTTTTTGAGTTTCTTGAGTCCCATGGCTGCATGTCTCGGCCTTGGGAAGATGACGAAGCTTTTACACCCACATTTTTTTATGTGCCAGCATAGTGTTTTCCCTTTACGCACACGTGCTTACGTGCCAGCGTAATCAGTTCTACGCTGAGTTGATCCGAACTCTACGCAGGGGCTACTCTCGCTCGCATAGACTCTCTTGCTCGCGTAGACTCTCCCGCTCGCGTAGAGTCTCGCTCGCGTGCAGCCTTGCTCGCGTAGACTCTCCCGCTCGCGTAGAGTCTCGCTCGCATGCAACCTTGCTCGCGTAGAGCCGTCTTTCCTTGGTCTTGCCCGCGTAAAGCTATTTTACGCTCAGGGCCCCTTGGCCTAGCGTAGTTTCGCTAGCGTAGAGACTTTGAGCCCCTTGGCGTATCCCGTTTGCCCTTTTTATGTTCTTGCACCTTTTGTCATGAACTTGATAATCACGAATTGGTTAATATGTTTGGAATGATAATTGTACACGGCATGGTATAACAAGTAAACTGACGTGACATGACATGGCAGGATATGACAAGTAAGCATGATGGGAACTATTGAATTTTGTTGCGATGGCTAGCATAACATGACAAGAATGAATAGCCTGGACACCATGGACGATTGTGTTTGTACAAATGAACTAGCATTGTCTTGCATCATGTCTAGGGCATGGACCCCTGAGTACCACGGTCAGGGGTACCTACTGAAACTGACTAAGACTAATAACTAGAATAATCTAGTAGTCATGAAGAGATTTCCCAGCTACAGGCAATCCCGTTATCTGGGTACCCCATCATGGGATTTGTAGCCTATCGTCGAGTAGGGCACAATTCCAGCACACTGTCATGTGTTGTATCCTCCAAGCTACTTAAGGGTACATGTATTTCTTGGACGATGTACCCACATGAATTCGACCCCTAATTTCGTCTTGATAACCAGGATGGTCTGCAGGGCTTGTGGCTGTTGGAACATCTCATTGCATCTTACTAGTAAATAGGCATGTGATAACCCTAGTTAGTTAAAGTATCAAGCCGTATTTATTGCTTGGCCGTGAATGTTGGATGGAGTCTAACCAGTCCCAGCCTTGTCTTGTTCCAGTACCTGGCTACTTCGGAACATGATTGCTTATGCTTAACTAGGCATGAATGTTGGATGGAGTCTAACCAGTCCCAGCCTTGTCTTGTTCCAGTATCTGCACACTAAATGACAAGTGTTGGGTTTGATGTAAAAAATCTTCTCTGTTTCTGTGTAATTTGCTGTCAGAAAATCATTCTATCAGAACAGTATCACGCGCATTAAATGTGATGTGGACAGCCTGTCTCCCGCGTAAAAGTTTGAGGATGGCTCTCGCGTAAAGTAGTTTGCGTAGAGTTTACCCTGTTTGCTCTCTGCATAAAATTTGAATCTGATTCAGTTTGACTTGCGTAAAGCTCTCATCTACTTTAACTTGGTCTATGAAATTTATTTATGCTTCTACAAGACCCCTTCAAAGTTTTCAAATTTTTTCTAAGATTTGAAATACTTTGAACAGAAGCGTAAAAATCTGAGATACCCAACAGTCCGCATAAAGTTTGGGATACCCAACAGTCCGCGTAAAGTTCGGGATACCCAACGGTCGGCTTAGAAGCGTAATATTCGGGATATCCAACATTCAGCGTAAATTTTGGGAATTTGAACCGATTTTAAAATTCTCTATAAATAGAGCCTTGCCGATAGAGAGAGAACTTTATTCATTCTCGTAATCTCAATCTTTCTTTACTCTCTTCTTCTTCATCCTCTCAGTTCGAATCAATGGCCCCAAAGAGCAAAACCACCGTCGGCGCCAAGGGCAAGAAGCCCGCCGCTGCTTCGTCGAGAAGCGAGCGCACGGGAACCGCTGTCGCATCATCGGAGACACCTCGAAAGACCAACCCCGCTGTGGCTCCGGCCATGAAAGGTAGAACACTACCTAATTCGGCCGTGAGTTCGTCGGAGAAGAAGAAGATTTTGTAACACCCACTTTTCTAAAATGAGGGTAATTTTGAAATTTTATAAAAATTTATTATTTAATAATAGGATTTATGATTTATGGGAATTTTTAATTAATTTAATACTATTTAAAATTGGTAAATTATAAATTTAATGTGTTAGCTAGTGAACCCTAGAACTGTTGAGCCTAGAGACTAACCATGACCATAGGGACCTAACCATGTGATTAGAATAACTATTTACAACTTTTTAGGCTAAGGGTATTTTGGTCATTTTGTGACTTTTGAATTATTTAAAATTTTGATTAATTGGTGAATTTTAGATTATTTTAATAATATTTAAATTGATGTATTATGATTTTGGTCATTTTTCATATTTTAATATTTTGGAAAATTTTTATATTTTTAATATTATTTTTATTGGATTTGTTTAGTCGAGTTTGAGTTTCGTCTAGTTCCGACTTGTATTATGACCCGGGTAGCTTAAACTCTAGATGGGACCCAATATTAAGTTAAGCATGGCTTACAAGACCCAACATTTAAGTTAGTTAATTAAACTAATTCTTATCATGTTAGAATGGTTAAGTTAGAGACTCAAAAGTAGATCATTTTGACCCCAAACTTGAACCTAGTCTAGACTTAACCATATGAGACTAGAGAGGGGCAATTAGGACATTTCCCATTAGCCCTAATGGACACTTTATGGCAGCCACCTTTAGGAGAGAATGATTCATTTCATTCATTACAATCTTGCCTCTTTTATTTTCTTTTTGTTCTTCCCTAATTTTAGAGAGCCTTCCCATTGATTTGATCTCCAAATCAAATCATTCCTTCACCAAATCTTCCCTCAATCATTCCCATTCTCCAAGGGAAGGATGCTACCAAGGATTGGAAGGGAAGTGCAAGGAGGAGTGTCCACATTGAGGGATCTTCGTATCGGAGCCGTGTCCTAAAGGATTTCATTGGGATTCCACTCCCAATAGGTAAAACCCATCATCTAAATTGATTTCCTTTGCATATAAATTAGTTTTGAATCCGTAGGATCCATCCTCATGCATGTGTCCCCTTTAGATTCAAATTTGAGGCCGTTTGGAGCTCTCTTGAGGATTTTAGATATGTGTCTTGTGTCCTATTTGATAGATCCCAAATTAGGACACCCCATGTGTATGTATGTATGATAATAGTTTAAATAGATATTTAAATTTGGTTTTAGAATGGTTAGAGAGTGGATTGATCTTAGTTAGGATGGTTGGAATGAGTTTCATTTGAATACCTATGTTGGTATCCAAGTATCTTGGCCATCCCAAATTCGTCATAATTTTTATCCACGTTTTTATTAACCAAAGCAACTTAGAAATGTTATAACTTTTAGCTTAGAACTTAGATTTATCTCCCATTATTTTTAAAAGAACCGTATCGAAGTTAGCTTTCCAAATATATATTTTAATAAGCCAAATTCTTTTAGTAACTTTCTATAGAATTATTTGAGTGTCAGCTGTACGAAAGACGAACGCGTTTCGGTATTTTTGCGATTTCGGGAGCTTCCGGACACGAAAATGCGACCCGTTTAAAGTTTTGGAAAGCTAACACGAAGTACTACAACATACTTTAATCCTAGAATTTAGTGAATGTCTAATTGGTACAGTATTGGTTTTAAGTAGAAGAGTGACTATACGATATATGCATTTTGTGTAACCTATGAGCCTATGTAGTATGGATATTAAATAAATATAGAGTATGTAATGCATGATATGTTAGATGAATGAAATGATATATATATGATATATATCCTCTTTACATTAATTTATATATATGGTTGAATGCAAGCATGTAGGAATACAATTAATGTAATATATATAAGCAATGCATAAATGCATGAATGAAAGAATGATATACAATGCATGCATGAAAGTATATAATGAATGCTAGATATAAATGCAAGGTATATATGTAATGATAGATATGAATGCATAATGTATAAATATTGTAAATGCAATATCAGATTTTATATGTAGACATAGAACCAATGTATAGCTGATATTTAGATTGAATGTTAGTTCATTTTAGGTTGTTCGAACACTGAACTGTCCATGTAAGCATATATACCTTCCTTTTCCTATTGCCAAGCCAATTTCAGTTTTCAATATAGTGGAATGTCTATGAATGTAATGTTAACCTTCAACCCTTTAATTCGAAATGTTAGTTAATTTCAGTATTAGACAATGCATGAGCTGTATGCATATGGGATGTTGGCTTAATGGCAGATTTCAGATAACATGGTTCATTTTATGTGGTTAGTTACACCAATTTATGGGATAGCTCACTTTAGTTTATATGCAAATGTGGAACTAAACAGAGAATGAACTTCACCATCTGCACAAGGACACCCCACTCTATATCAACCACTATGCCATGTAACCCTTCTCTAAATGATTGCTATAATGTATATAGATTTATATAAAGTATAGATGCATGTTAGTTATAACTTAAATAGTCTCTACTCTAATGTATATAGATGTATACTTGTAGCCATGCATGTTAAGTATAATACATGTGTAATGTAGATGGGTTAGCTTTGTGCCATGTGTAGTGTAAACTCATAACTAGTGTTGATTTCTTTTTTCATGTACACCTCCATGTTCACACACACACACATAGCTTTACATGTTAGTTCTTTTCTCTTATATATATATATATATATATATATATATATATATATATATATATATATATATATATATATATATATATATATATATATATATATATATATATATATAAATATATATATATAATGTTTAATACGCATGAATGTGATGTATCTTGATATGTGACTTGTGTTGGCTTGTGTAGCCTTGGATTTGTATGGTGTGTACTAGCTAGGGTAGACTGGTTAGGCCTAGTGAGACTTCATTGAGTCTAGGTTGACCCAGTTGACCTAGCTTTGACTAGATAGTTGACTAGAGTTGACCAAATAATGACTTTAGCCTAGTTTGACCTAGACAGCATGTAGATGCATTGTAGCAGTCTATTTCCTTATTTTAGATATGTTGTAACTTGTGTTGCTCTGATTAGGAGACAGACACCTCTCCTCAGGCAGTACACCCTCTTCAGACATTCATTTATCAGGCGAGTACATTCTCTGACCGTTTTATACTTGTCTGGATTTACATTCTTGCTCTAGATTACTGTACTTGATGCTGACACGATTGTTATCATGGATTAGTACTATATGGATCTTCTTTTGAGATGTTATCCCCTTGTATTTACTAGATACATATTGTGATGTGCGTTTCACTTACATATTATATTTATTGAATACCCATATCCTTGTATACTCATTGTGCATATTGTACTCTCATTATCACATGAGTCCCAGGGATAGACCATTGTATACTATTGTATAATATTGTACAACTATTGTATAACATTGTACATCTATTATATAATATTGTACATCTATTGTATAATATTGTACACTATTGTATAAGATAACGTAACTGGAGTGGATCCTTGTGTATTGATTGGGGAAGGGGAGTAGAATTGGTTATATAATCAAATCCTATGGTACAATATTGTATAACTATTGTATATGTCTATTGTACACTCACGTACAATGGAGTTACCATTGCATTGTCCTAGACCGTTTACATAACCATATTGTGCTCTAAATCACACATTGCTTACAGTTCTTACTTATCATATATAGATAATTCCTATTATCAAATCTCTGCTATTTTTCATATACATTCTCTTTCAGCGTTTTTTGTACCTTACTCTATTGTATACTTTATATTTCCTAACTTGATATGAACTGTATGAGATATTTTGTGCTCGCTCCTGTCCTGACTGGACCTGTTGATAAATTTTAAAGATAGCCTGGAGATTGCCTGCTAGCCTAGAGGAGACACAGTAGAGGTTGCATAGATAGCTAGGGTTTCGCTTATAGCTTATTTTCAGTTGTCTTGAGTTGTATTTATGGATTACTGTATTTGAGATTTGAGATGTTTTCTGGGTTGTGTATCTTAGACACTTAGACTTCTATCTGATGTATCTCTCTGTGGATTTCATGTTTTATCTATCTTCCATTATGCTCTACCTTAGATGTGATTGAGTTTACATTCTGCTATGTCACCCCCATTCGGGGAGTATAAACTGCTTAGCATTATATTGTTAGATGTTGTGACCTAGGACAGCGTTCTATCACCGACACTGAGGCGTAGGCTGGATGTACCCACATCTCGTGCCCTTACTCTAGGGTGCGGGTCATGACACGTTTTTAGTGGTGGCCCATGTAGGTCGAGTTTGTGTAGTGGTATTCGAACTAGAGTATCACTACAGCCTGCAGTATGATTAGGATATATTTTTGAAGGTACTCAATCACAGTTAGGATCCTATGAGAGATTCCTGGGACGACCCTTGAGAATCTTATTTTAACTTCGATTTGAAAACTCTTCTTCCCTTGATTTGATTTATCTTTACTTTCTGTTGTTAAATTTGATTTTGATGGATTATTGTTGAATTTCGAATCTTGATGTTAGCTGTGGCATCCGAGTTTGTATTTATATGATTTGATGGATTTTTGTTCATTTCTGAATCTTGATGTTCGTTGATAAATTTGATTTTTGGGTATCCATTGTTGATTTAATTTAATTTTTGTCAAGATAAAATTATATGGGCTAGGTCATCTAAGTTATGGAATCTAGTCTTCTACAGTCACATTAGCCAGCATGGTGAGGACATATAGTCTGGCTTTGGATATATTTCTCGGGTGTAGGAATTTAAGGTTTTCGTAGCCAAGCTAGCGGCATCGCAAAAATTTTAAATACCGTGATTGTAGGGGTATGTGCCTAAGTCGAGGACTTTGTGATTATCGTAGCCTTGCTTACTAGTATGATGAGGATTTAGAGTACCATGATTTTGGATAAACGCATATGATTATCAGATTGTACCTTAAATATTTTTGAACATATTTTCTCTACTTTTGTTTCAGTCATTCAAAAAAAAGAATTATTGTTGTTTTATTTTGTTTCGCTTCTCATTGTTTAACTTAGGAGTAGCTTTAGCTGTTATTATAAACCTTGTGTAACTCCTTTCCATGAATTTCTTCTTAATATAATGAATCGATGATTTTGCTAGACCTTATCATGGATTTGATATTATAGCTCTGGTTTCAAAATGGTTCCTTCTTTTAAACAGATAAGCAGAACAGATTTTATCGTTATTTCCTTCTTGCTATTATTCTCGTATTAAATAATAATAATAATAATAAAACTGTCTTGATTACATCAATCACCTACTTTGTAATCTTTGTAGGAATCTAAATGTTGGTCTTAACGTAGAATTAAATTTTTATATTGGGACATGAGAATATATATGAATATATATATAGCAGACACTTTGCCTGACACGTATGCATGCTACACTTGATTTCTCACCTATTTAAATACAAATTCCATGTTAGTAGTTTTTTTTACATAACTGCACATGTATATTATATACAGGGTTTCAACTCTTAAAGAAATTGGTTGAGTTTTGTGTTTGAATTTGTCAAATCTGAGACTGTGTGTATATTAACCCTTAATACTGGATTTTAAATGTTTAGTCCAATTTGCTGTTTTAAATATAATATTTTGAGCTATATACATTGTTGTATGTAGGAATATAATGTTAGGTTTCACATTCTTACATGTTAGGTTGTGATAAACATTGGGTTGGTTTGATGTTCGAATTTCTCCAAAATCCTAAAACTGAATACATGATTCACATTGATTTCAAATGTTTAGTTCAGTTTCAGATTTAATATGTAATATTGAACTGTATGCATAGCTAAATGTATGGATAGTATGTTAGGGTTTTATCTCCATCATATTACGATGTGTTGGGAGCATTGAGTTAGTTGTGATGTTTCAAACCCCAAAAATCTGAAACTGTATTATGTTAATATTACACTTGTTTAAATGTTAGCTTATTTTCAGATTTTGTATGTAAATGCTGAACTAAAACTGGGTTTAACCTTTCAATACCAAAGCTATAATCCTATACAAGGACACACACACCCTAACTTAGTATACACTGCCATGTAAACCTAACCCTTCCTCTCTAAGTTATGTTCATATATCTATATAGATATATATAGAGTTTATGCATACATGTTATAATGTATATAGATACATAACTAAATCTCTACCTCTTTATATACATATATATATATGGTTAGCCATGCATGTTATGAGTAAATAGCTTGTGCCTTGTAGACTGTTTAACCAATATGCCATGAATAGTGTAACTTGATAGCTATTATTTTGAGACCCAAATCCTCCTATACACTTTCATGTATATTTCACACACACAAGCCTACTATCTAACCATATGAACATGTCTACATACACCCATACACACACTAACCACATAACCTTTACATAATCTTAGCTTTTCCCTCTCTAACACTCTCTCTTTCTATATATATTATATTGTGATTGGATTCAATGCTATTGAATTTCGTTCCTTAAACTTTTGGTTTTAATTTTTCTTAAATAGTACCCCTTTATAGATGATTAGTAGTTATCTTATTTTATTTTTGATAATTACCAGTTTTCATATAGGATGGTAGACTGCCTTACAGTCTTGATGATTGTTGTTTTTGTAACTTTTCTAGTGCAACACCCTTGATTGCTTGTATGTTTTGATATCCTATGATTGTTTTGGTCTAGTGTGACTAGTATACCTAGATGAGACTTTCATTACCACAGTAAGCCATGACCCTGTATGTCATTCTTTTAAATTGTATGATTTAGGTAAGTTCTGAGACTTTGAATGTTGGGGACGAGACTCTAGAAGAAGTACGACCATCTTAATTTCGAGGACAAAATTTTCTAAGGAGGGTAGACTTGTAACACCCACTTTTCTAAAATGAGGGTAATTTTAAGATTTTGTAAAAGTTTATTATTTAATAATAGGATTTATGATTTATGGGAATTTTTAATTAATTTAATACTATTTAAAATTGTTGAATTATAAATTTAATGTGTTAGCTAGTGAACCCTAGAACTGTTGAGCCTAGAGACTAACCATGACCATAGGGACCTAACCATGTGATTAGAATAACTATTTACAACTTTTTAGGCTAAGGATATTTTGGTCATTTTGTGACTTTTGAATTATTTAGGATTTTGATTAATTGGTGAATTTTAGATTATTTTAATAATATTTAAATTGATGTATTTTGATTTTGGTCATTTTTTATATTTTAATATTTTAGGAAAATTTTATATTTTTTATATTATTTTTATTGGATTTGTTTAGTCGGGTTTGAGTTTCGTCTCGTTCCGACTTGTATTGTGACCCGGGTGCTTAAACTCTAGATGGGACCCAATATTAAGTTAAGCATGGCTCACAAAACCCAACATTTAAGTTAGTTAATTAAACTAATTTTTATCATGTTAGAATGGTTAAGTTAGAGACTCAAAACTAGATCATTTTGACCCCAAACTTGAACCTAGTCTAGACTTAATCATATGAGACTAGAGAGGGGCAATTAGGACATTTTCCATTAGCCCTAATGGACACTTTATGGCAGCCACCTTTAGGAGAGAATGATTCATTTCATTCATTACAATCTTGCCTCTTTTATTTTCCTTTTGTTCTTCCCTAATTTTAGAGAGCCTTCCCATTGATTTGATCTCCAAATCAAATCATTCCTTTACCAAATTTTCCCTCAATCATTCCCATTCTCCAAGGGAAGGATGCTACCAAGGATTGGAAGAGAAGTACAAGAAGGAGTGTCCACATTGAGGGATCTTCGTATCGGAGCCGTGTCCTAAAGGATTTTATTGTGATTCCACTCCCAATAGGTAAAACCCATCCTCTAAATCGATTTCCTTTGCATATAAATTAGTTTTGAATCCGTAGGATCCATCCTTATGCATGTGTCCCCTTTAGATTCAAATTTGAGGCCATTTGGAGCTCTCTTGAGAATTTTAGATATGTGTCTTGTGTCCTACTTGATAGATCCCAAATTAGGATACCCCATGTGTATGTATGTATGATAATAGTTTAAATAGATATTTAAATTTGGTTTTAGAATGGTTAGAGAGTGGATTGATCTTAGTTAGGATGGTTAGAATGAGTTTCATTTGGATACCTATGTTGGTATCCAAGTATCTTGGCCAACCCAAATTCGTCATAATTTTTATCCACGTTTTTATTAACCAAAGCAACTTAGAAATGTCATAACTTTTAGCTTAGAACTCCGATTTATCTCTCGTTTTTTTTAAAAGAACCGTATCGAAGTTAGATTTCCAAATATATATTTTAATAAGCCAAATTCTTTATATAACTTTCTGTAGAATTATTTGAGTGTCAGTTGTATGAAAGACGAACGCGTTTCGGTATTTTCGCGATTCCGGGAGCTTCCGGACACGAAAATGCGATCCGTTTGAAGTTTCGGAAAGCTAACACAAAGTACTATAACATACTTTAATCCTAGAATTTAGTGAATGCCCAATTGGTACAGTATTGATTTTAAGTAGAATAGTGACTATACGATATATGCATTTTGTGTAACCTATGAGCCTATGTAGTATGGATATTAAATAAATATAGAGTATGTAATGCATGATAGGTTAGATGAATAAAATAATATATATATGATATATATCCTCTTTACATTAATGTATATATATGGTTGAATGCAAGCATGTAGGAATGCAATTAATGTAATATATGTAAGCAATGCATAAATGCATGAATGAAAGAATGATATACAATGCATGCATGAAAGTATATAATGAATGATAGATATAAATGCAAGGTATATATGTAATGATAGATATGAATGCATAATGTATAAATATTGTAAATGCAATATCAGATTTCATATGTAGACATAGAACCAATGTATAACTGATATTTAGATTGAATGTTAGTTCATTTTAGGTTGTTCGAACACTGAACTGTCCATGTAAGCATATATACCTTCCTTTTTCTATTGCCAAGCCAATTTCAGTTTTCAATATAGTGGAATGTCTATGAATGTAATGTTAACCTTCAACCCCTTAATTCGAAATGTTAGTTAATTTCAGTATTAGACAATGCATGAGCTGTATGCATATGGGATGTTGGCTTAATGACAGATTTCAGATAACATGGTTCATTTTATGTGATTAGTTACACCAGTTTATGGGATAGCTCACTTTAGTTTATATGCAAATGTGGAACTAAACTGAGAATGAACTTCACCCTCTGCACAAGGACACCCCACTCTATATCAACCACTATGCCATGTAACCCTTCTCTAAATGATTGCTATAATGTATATAGATTTATGTAAAGTATAGATGCATGTTAGTTATAACTTAAATAGTCTCTACTCTAATGTATATAGATGTATACTTGTAGCCATACATGTTAAGTATAATACATGTGTAATGTAGATGGGTTAGCTTTGTGCCATGTGTAGTGTAAACTCATAACTAGTATTGATTTCTCTTTTCATGTACACCTCCATGTTCACACACACATACACATAGCTTTACATGTTAGTTATTTTCTCTTATATATAGCATGAATGTGATGTATCTTGATATGTGACTTGTGTTGGCTTGTATAGCCTTGGATTTGTATGGTGTGTACTAGCTAGGGTAGACTGGTTAGGCCTAGTGAGACTTCATTGAGTCTAGGTTGACCCAGTTGACCTAGCTTTGACTAGATAGTTGACTAGAGTTGACCAAGTGTTGACTTTAGCCTAGTTTGACCTAGACAGCATGTAGATGCATTGTAGCAGTCTATTTCCTTATTTTAGACATGTTGTAACTTGTGTTGCTCTGATTAGGAGACAGACACCTCTCCTCAGGCAGTACACCCTCTTCGGATATTCAGTTATCAGGCGAGTACATTCTCTGACCGTTTCATACTTGTCTGGATTTACATTCTTGCTCTAGATTACTGTACTTGATGCTGACACGATTGTTATCACGGATTGGTTCTATATGGATCTTCTTTTGAGATGTTATCCCCTTGTATTCACTAGATACATATTGTGATGTGCGTTTCACTTACATATTGTATTTATTGAATACCCATATCCTTGTATACTCATTGTGCATATTGTACTCTCATTATCACATGAGTCCCAGGGATAGACCATTGTACACTATTGTATAACATTGTACAACTATTTTATAACATTGTACATCTATTGTATAATATTGTACATCTATTGTATAACATTGTACACTATTATATAAGATAACGTAACTGGAGTGGTTCCTTGTGTATTGATTGGGAGGGAGAGTAGAATTGGTTATGTAATCAAATACTATTGTACAACATTGTATAACTATTATATATGTCTATTGTACACTCACGTACAATGGAGTTACCATTGCATTGTCCTAGACCGTTTACATAACCATATTGTGCTCTAAATCACATGTTGCTTACAGTTCTTACTTATCATATATAGATATTTCCTATTATCAAATCTCTGTTGTTTTTCATATACATTCTCTTTCAGCGTTTTCTGTACCTTACTCTATTGCATGCTTTATATTTCCTAACTTGATATGAACTGCTTGAGATGTTTTGTGCTCGCTCCTGTCCTGACTGGACCTGTTGATAAATTTTACAGATAGCCTGGAGATTGCCTGCTAGCCTAGAGGAGACAGAGTAGAGGTTGCATAGATAGCTAGGATTTTGCTTATAGCTTATTTTCAGTTGTCTTGAGTTGTATTTATGGATTACTGTATTTGAGATTTGAGATGTTTTCTGGGTTGTGTATCTTAGACACTTAGACTTCTATCTGATGTATCTCTCTGTGGATTTCATGTTTTATCTATCTTCCATTATGCTCTACCTTAGATGTGATTGAGTTTACATTCTGCTATGTCACCCCCATTCGGGGAGTATAAACTGCTTAGCATTATATTATTAGATGTTGTGACCTAGGATAACGTTCTACCGCCGACACTGCGGCGTAGGCTGGACGTAACAGATTTGAATCCTAAACTTTACGCCCACGTTTATACGTGTCAGCGTAGAAATTAAAATAACAAAATACGCCCATGTTATACGTGTCAGCGTAAAAATATTAACAACAATAAAATACGCTCACGTCAATACGTGCCAGCGTAAAATGTTAAGTATTAAATACGCCCACATCTATATGTGCCAACGTAAAAATATTATATGTTTTCATGTGTATAAAAGTACGCGTAAAAAATACTTTTAGTCAGCAAAAATCCTTTACGCGTAAATCTTCTCTTGCGTAAAAATAACTCTTGTGCAGAGAAAAATCCTTATGCACAAATATTCACTTGCGTAAAGTAGCTCTTGCGTAGAGATGAACCAACTTTAGGATATAAAATCTTTACGCTTAAACATTTACTTACATAGAAGCATCTGCGTAAAGTTGTATAAAGATCAATTTCTGAGTTCTGCTAACTTGATTTTTTGTTTGATCTTCTTTTTGTAGTGGACTTGCAAATTCATCCTCTTGCAGAGGTATTCGGCTCACCAGTTGGAATTGTGGGTTCGAACTACTTGGAAAATCTGTCACATGTTGAATTTCCCCAAAGTGACAAAAACTACCCTGAGGAGAGACATCAACTGATAGCTGCTCAGGGGGACAGAATGTTGTTGTCAATGATAAATGGAGAATTGTTGGTATCACTAGATGACCAACAATTTTTGAAGCCTGCCTTCATGTTTGGGGACGCTATAGATTTCCAATCACAAACACACCCCAAGAAGGAGGCTTGGGTGTTTAAGTTTGGAGAGAGGGTAATGTATCTCACAGACATGGCCAGAGATTATCCCTTATCTGCATTCGTTCATGCTACTCATCCGAGACAGATGCTATGGAACCTGACTCCCAGCAGTTATGGTAGACCGGGCAGAATTATTTTCAAGAGGGATGGGGCCAACGAAATGGGCTACCACTGTCACGCCCCGATTCCGTCGAATCGATAGTCGTCCCCCGGGCGTGATATCGTGCGAACCTAATTTGCGATCGCACGAGGCCTAGTCATAAGGTAATCCGAGACACGAGATCTAAGAGAGTACGCAAACAAATTGATTCACACAATAAGTAAAGGAAACTTGATCTTTATTGATAATGAACATCTTTTACAGACTCCGATACAAGACTCATTGTCGCACGGGCTACAACATGACTCGATTACAAAAGAGTGCCGATGAGATAGTCCTTCCATACATTGCACACATCCCTCAATATACACAAAGTACTCCAGTGACCTGGATGGGAGGGACGCTGAGTCATCTTCCTTGGACTGTCGAGAGCCTTCAAAAGTGGAGTCGCAGAGAGAGCCTTCGACGCACGGCCGAAGCTTCAAAATCATGAACGCCACCGAGCTAGCTGGCGCGTCCTTCATGGTTTGCGGGACCTGCAAAGAGCGAGGATCAGCAAGAAACACATGTACTGGCGAATGGCTAATTAAATCCAAGCTCTGCATTTGATTCAAGAAGTTTCGTAAACATGTTAGCTAGCTATTTCAATGATCTTTCTAACCATCTTGTTCGATTTGCATGTTAACATGTTTTGAGGCAAACATATGAAACTGTATATCATTAAGCAGCTATCATATTCATCCCGTGTCCCGTGCACCTGTTAAGCAATGAAAGGGTATTCAGGCCACTGGCAATGTCAAGCCACTTCGGACTATAGCATTGGTTAGACGACGCCCCTTTCGCGTCGGGTAGCGAGCCCTGTGCGAAAATGCCTGCATAACTCGTGCCGATAAAGGGTTGGCGCTGCTACACTCGTTCCTCTCGGGCCGAATCGGTCCCTTGGCCTAGGCAACCGTTCGAGAAAATTTCACCTTGTCGACAAGTTGTCCAATGACCGTTTTCTTTTAGACTTAGTCGATTTTGCTTCCTTAGCCGTATCGTTACGATAAATGTTAATCGATTCATTCATTGTTTTGTATAGGCTAAGTGGATTGTATAAGAAAATACGTTTTCCGTTTTCAAAACCGACAGTTTGATAGCACGTGTTTCGTGAAGAATCGTGCCACGATTTCTTTGATATTACACTATTATGACAAGCATTCATTTACTTCACATAGTGAGTTTTAAAGTAGAGGGACGAGACGAAGGAGGTCAGCCACTCGCCTTAGGCTTGCTTCAAGCGAGCGACCGGTTGGCTGCGCTGACGTCGCCTACGCGATCACCTGCAATCGCATAAGCAACTGATTAGAACACTGTATAATTCAAGGATATTCGATATGAATGCGAAACTCGAAAACGCGTCACGAAAGCCCATCGAAAACATTCACGAAAAACGCATTCACGAAAACCAAAGCCAAAGCCAAATCAAGTGTGGCATGAAAACCAGAGCAACGGGAGGTCTCTCCCGACTCAGTCGCAGAGCCAATCCTCGAGGCGCAACCCGCTGAATATAGGACTTGGTTCCGAAGAAGCCATTCCAAAACGTGGAATGGATCTTAATTCAACCATTCTCGTTCGATCGACTCGGCCGATTCCGACCTATCGGTCCCGACCGAATCGATAGCGACAGTGTTCCTTTCTCGCGTACCCCGTGGACGGAAACGGGGTACGATGTAGGGACGGGGCACTACAACCACATAAGTACTCCTAGTGGTGGTGTCGTCCATTTCTCCGGTCTATTGCCTGGATTCACACCGAGCGAAGATTCAGCTCTGATCCAACCGGTGCAGACCCCTATGTTCATTAACAAGTTCATGAAGGCCTCAGTATTATATCCTTAGGCCAACCCTAGGCTACCAGGGTGGCTGACTCCTTATAATCAGAACTGGATCCAACTTAATGCTTGGATTATGAAGAACTTCAAGACGGATCTGGAAGCCATCGGCCTTTATGAAGTAGTAGCCTCCACGAGTCAGGGTATACCAATAAACAGTAACCTGTTCTTGGCTCTGATGGAGTTGTATATCAGTTCAACAAGGACTTTTGTAATCCCACTAGGTGAGATGGGTTTTGTACTGCACGAGATGCAATTCATCTCTAAGCTGCCGATGGGTGAAGCTCCCTATGAAGAGTATGTTCCCTCCAACCAGGAACTAGCAGAGATCAGCGAGAAAAATCCTGATCTAGTCAAAGTGTATCAAGAATTAATGTGCCATTATCTAATTTGCACCACTATGTATGAAAGTGGATCGCATTTGGCATATACTAATAAATGGACAACCTATTTATTCTACCACGAGAATAGGATATCCAAAAACGACATGGGGAGATTCCAAGAAAACAAGGCTCCAACCATCAACCCTTGTTCAATAGTTCCTTCAGATTTGATCCATAGTTTGATGATCACACATAAGTCTTCGGACCAGTATCTGACTACTAAGACTGGAGACATCCCTGCAGGGACTGAAACCTTGAGCTATCTGAGGTATGGCAGTCAGAAGATCTCAAGGGAAGCCTTGCTGGTAGGCTTTCTTTTTCTGTGGCTGCGGAGATGGGTCATGCCAGGGATTAGCACAGCTGACAGAATTCACCGAAATGTATTGTGGCCGGCAGTACGTTTGGTGTTCAAGGTCAGAATCAACCTGCTATCGGCAATGGTGTGTCGGGTAAATGCAGGTTTACGGACCTTTGGCGATGAACTAATCAACAATGCTCCTCACCGAAAAGAATTTCCTAGGGTAGAGATGCCCTATACTTATCTGATGGGCTGGCTATTGCATCATAACTGCAGTTTGTTGCCACCAGGCCCTAGAGATAATGCGGAGGTCTTCCTCCAGAAGTTCAATAAAGCCACATGGACTGCAACTACAGTGGCAGATACTCGGGCAGTACTAAACTACTCTCATGGATGGAACTTTTTTTGCACAAGACCACAAGTTCCAGCCGACTGCCTCGGTGTACAATTTGAAGATAGAGGGGAAGGGAGGACCTCATTACCTGTGCCAGTTTTTAAATGGCTAATATGCATCAGACCCTCACATCTGATGTATAGGAATGAAGACAACTGTGCGTTCGAACCGTATCTACCAAGTCGGTTCGCTTGTCAGTTTGGATATGACCAACTTCACGTTGGTAATCCCTCCACCAGCTTCCATTATTATGGAAAATTAATTGATGGTGCAAGAGCATGGAGATACTTTAGCACTGCATGTACCGGTGCTAGATTCCGGGTATCAACTGCTACAAGTACAACTGAGCTACGAATACTTCATTCGTATGCTCGCTTTTATGCATCTATTCGTTCCTTCGCACATGGCTACAATATGAAGGGGAGTCTTCGATGGCCCAAGGAAGGGAACATCGAAGAACCAGTCAGGGTACCTTCAGACATACCCGATGATGTTGCTGTTCCAGATGAGTATCTGGAAGTGATCCCTACGGGAGCTGGGGAAATAGCTGTAGGACCAATTATTATCAGCAAGATCCGAAAGCAGAAATCAGGTGCAGCTGTTACCCTCCCAGAGAAGAAGAAAAAGGTCACTGTTAAAGGGCCTTCTAGACAGAGAGCCGCTACTCCAGAGAGCGAAACTCCTGTCGATGAGCCTCAACACATTGCATCTTCTTCAGTTCATCTTGGAGAAGGGTCCTCAGCATCTTAGCTCGTAGCAACAACAGAAGCTATGGGGTTCCTATGTCCTGGACGCCTCAACACTTCTGCACATCTGACTTCTCTCCAGAAGGTGCAAGCTATTGAGGACACTGCCATGACTCATGCTAGTGATCCAGAGCCCATCCTATCAGATGAACCGGCTATTAACTTTGATGATGATGACTGGATCAGGATTACGACTCGCTCTTGGCACGTCCTGCACCTACTCTAGGTAAATATAAATTATGCAAAATCTACACAAGATTATGTATTATGATTTTGTATATTAACTTATTTTGCTTAATTTTTGTAAGTGTCATCATTACAGTAAAGCCTGTGGTTCCCCTTCCTCTTCAAGAAGAAAACATAGAGTCTGAAGAAGAGATTTCTTCTTCAAAAGAAGATTCTGCTTCTAAGGAAGACTCTCCATCCATGGAGGTACAGCAAGAGCCTGAAGTAGAGGCCCAGGAAGAATTTCCTTCTCTTGCTGAAGACCAAGAAGAAGAACCAACTGCTGATGAAAGAGTAGCTGCAGAAGAAGAACTGGCTGTAGATAAAGTAACAGCTACAGAAGAAGAATTAGTTGCAAAAGAACCAAATGCAACTGAAGTACTCCCAGTACTTGAAGAGCCTGCAATTCTTGAAGGTGATGAAGATGTCGTCAACCCATCAACTGAAGTCAGAGACATAGTAATAACATCTTCAGTTGTTGCTACTGATCCGGCACAAGTTCTTGAGAAGATAGTATCTGAACCTGAATCAGTCACAACGATCACCATTCCTCCCACAACAATCACCGCCACCGAAACTCAAGTAGTTTCAGCTCCAAAAACGGCTGGAGTAATAAATCATACACATACTGAAGACATTATCTTTGGAGCTCCTGTGAGTCAATCAGCCATGGTAGCAATATCAACAATGGCTTTAACTCAACTTGCTACTAAGACAACAACAACATCTGCTTCCAGTCTTCAGAAGAGGGATTTGGTAGACATTGCTGCCACACCAAGCTCGAATGCAGAAATGAATCTTCTAGTTGAGATTCATACAGAAACTTTCTACAAAACCCTGGCAGCTTTAATCAAGATCGTCCTGAAGAAGGGCCTAAATTATGAAAGTTTGAAGGCTGCAATTGCTCTCACGATCAGAAATATTGCTATGTTCAATGACATTGAGAGAGCAGCGGCACTGGAGAAGGTGGTAGAAGAACTTGAACAGCCGGTTAAAGAATATCTAAGGCTGTCAAGTGAAACTCTTGAAAGTCTCATCCAAATCGAGTATGATGCTTTACCAGCTGAATACATCACTCGGGAGACTATTTTCAATGAATCTCTCCAGAACTATAGCAGCGAAGTTGCCAGGGAGAAAGCTTTATTGAATGAAACCAAACTCCTGCTGGAGATGCATAAAGCAGCCTATGAGACTTCTAACACGAGAATTCATCAGCAAGATGATAGAATTCGTAAAGTTGAGGCGGTGTTGGCTCGCTTGAAAGCTGAAAGGGAGCAGATAATCGCGGCTCGAGACCAACATCTAACACAGAGTTCAATATTAGAAGAGAAGGTTTTTGGTGTTGAAGCTGTCATTAAAACCCATGATGATGCCAAGGATAAAATGATAGCTACTTTTGTCGAATTCTTCCATCTTTGTACTCTAGAAGCTCGACGCACCATAGCTACTGCAACTGTGCTGAGCTCTCGTGAGAAGCGTCTAGCAGAGCTGAAAAACTGCTCGAAGATGTATCTTCACCACCTTAGAAAAATAAAGAATTTTTATATTCTTCTTTTTGTATCATCAATAAAGAATTTTGTATTCTTCTGTCTTTTTTTTTATAATATTACAAGAAATGAATGAAATCATTATTTTGTGACCCTATCATTTATTTTGAATTTAAATAATAGGTATGAGATAGAAAACACTTATCAGAGGTAATATGGACACGACAAGTCTTCTAAACTCAATAAATTATATCTATCCAGAGGTAATGTGGACATGATAGATAATGAATCTTGTTTTCTTTTTAAAGTGTACAATACTATCAGAGGTAATATGAGCGTGACAGATTGTAATAACTTAAAGAAAAATAGATTAATATCTATTCAGAGGCATATGGACATGATTGATAAGAAAAGAAGTATACTTAATATTTATTCAGAGGTCATAAGAACATGATAAATAATAGATCTATTTTTTTTTATCAGCTGGTAAGACAGAAGATCAAAATTCTCCTTTTTTTTAGGGGAACAAATAATCAGCTTAACCAAACCTTGGTAGCTGGGGAATAAAGAAGAAATTCAGACATAATACTTCTTCAAGAATTTGCCATTAATTGGCATCAAGAGCAAATCTCCATTAGGTTTAGACAACCTATAGGCACCATTAGAGAAGACTGTCTCGACTACATAAGGACCTTCCCATTTTGCTTGAAATTTCCCTTTGCTCTTATGAGTCATCACCATCGGTCTTAGGACAGCTAGAACTAGCTCACCAACTTTGAATACCCTCTCTTTAACTTTACGATTGAAAGCTCGAGATATGCGGGCTTGATATAGCTCAATGTGTTGTTGCGCTTGAAGACATTTCTCGTCCAATCCTTCAAGTTCTTGGAGTCGTAAGCGATCATTATTCTCTGAGGTTAGCTTATTAGCAATTTCTATTCTAAGAGATGGGATCTGGATTTCCAATGGAATAATAGCCTCACATCCGTAAACCAGTGAGAATGGTGTAAAACTAGTAGGAGTTCGGACTGTCGTTCAGTAAGCCCATAAACATTCTCTAAGTTTCTCATTCCAATCACGTTTATTAGAAGAGACAAACTTTTTGAGAAGTTTAATAATTGTCTTGTTGAAAGCTTCGGCCACACCATTAGCAGCTGGATTATAAGACGTAGAAGCTATATTCTGGATTCGATTCTTATCGCAGAATCGACAAAACGCTTGACTGGCAAATTGTGGTCCATTATCATGGATTATCCTTCGGGAAATCCCGAAACGATAAATGACATGATGTTTGATGAAGCTAACCACATTAGATGTTTTCACTTCAACAAGGGGAACCGCTTCCGCCCATTTAGAAAAGTAATCAGTTATAGCCAGTATAAACCGATGTCCTTGTTTGTAAAAAAAAATTTGTTTATTCCAAACTTATAAAAGAGTACAAAGTACAATGAATTATGGGGAAGTACAACTTTAGGAATCTGATCAGAAGACGATCACTTTATCCCTTGGACTATGTAAACTTGAAGACTGTAGCCTCTAGAGAACGCAGCAGCAATTTTGCAAGAGTTCTTGATCTTTGTCCCTCTGTCTGATGATGATTGGAAACTCTATTTATAGAGTTTTTGAAATAACTGTTTTAGCAGCTATTCTGATGGTGCGCGAAGCTGGATTGCGCCTTGGTCATTGAGCACTCAAGTTGCGCCTGGGCAACAGCGACTGTGGAAGATTTAGGAGTCCACACAGTCCTGTTCTTGGCGATAGCCATCGTGCGCTTATTGCTCTTGGTGTTGATCATATTCTCGTAGGCTGTCTGGTTGACTTGAACAACCAGAGTCTTCTGCGTCTTGTCGATCGACGCAATGACACATTGAGTTGTCACTTTCTCGTCGGAGAAGAAAGTCGTCCCCAGCAGAGTCGCCATTTTGTTTATTCCGAACTTATAAAAGAGTACAAAGTACAATGAATTATGGAGAAGTACAACTTTAGGAATCTGATCAGAAGACGATCACTTTATCCCTTAGACTATGTGAACTTGAAGACTGTAGTCTCTAGAGCATACAGCAGCAATTTTGCAAGAGTTCTTGATCTCTGTCCCTCTGTCTGATGATGTTTGGAAACTCTATTTATAGAGTTCTTGAAATAACTATTTTAGCAGTTATTCTGATGGTGCGCGAAGCTGGATTGCGCCATATTGAGTTGCGCTAACCTCCTGTTGTGCCAACTTTCATTCAGTTGTCAATCGTGTACTAACTGTATTTAGACGCGTGGCATCGTATGATTGAGATGCGCGTGGTCGTGTATAGGATAGTAGACACGTCTTGAGAGATTAGTGGCATGTGCACTTCGTCATCCTGCTTTAGAATGTAAGTTGTCTCAACTTTAGAATGTAAGTTGTCTCAACTTTATCAGGTTGCGCGAGCTTCAGTCAACAAGTCAAACTGCGCTTGATTTGAGCTGCGCCTACACACGTGGCAGCTTCTGAACAAAAGTCGTTCAGGTTGCGCCCAGGTGCAACTAAGGATTTTGTTTAGATTGCGCCTGGGCGCAACTCACGAAGTGTACAGGACAGCTGTCCACTAACTTCTCTTGAGCGGCACAATTCACGGGATTCGAAGAAATTTTCCTCGTTCACTATTGTGTCAGTCGTCAGTATTGTCAGGTAATAATTACCATTAAGTGTCAGATGCCACATAGGTTTTAGCGCAAAAAGACTGGGCGCAATCTGATCAGTGGCGCTGTCTGTTCTCTGAGCTTCATATCAGTGGCGTAACTTGATTTTTGGGACGCAACTTGATCACTGATCAGTATATTCAAGGTGCAACTTGATTTTTAGGCTCTACAAGACCCCCTTCAAAGTTTTCAAAACTTAAAAACATTGCAAAGTTTTGGAATACTTTGAATTCAGCAAAGTTTTGACTAAGTCAAGTTGCGCCGGACTATGCTCGGTCATCATGATTAACTACTCTTCTCGAAAATACTCAATCCTCTCTTCGTCTTTCGAAGTTTCATTGATTATTTTTAGTTTCCCATGAAGAAGAAGAATACGAAGAGTCAATTTGTTGATATATATGTAGTAGCTGATCTTTGTGCTTTGTTCTTCACTTCTGTTCTTCAATGGCCCCCAAGAAGAAAGAGATGGAGACCAATGCTGACACCACAACCAAGTCTCCTGAAGCGGCACATGATGTTGCGCCTACAACTTTTTGTTGGAGGCTGACCCAGCTTTGAGGGCAGTAAACTTTTTGAGCTGTTTCGGTTTAACCCCGTCAGTCTTCAATCGCTCAAGTGGCGGATCATCCTCTGAGGAGCACGTCAATTCGGAGGGATTTCTTAACCTGATGCATCGCTCAGGGATCCGCACCATGCAAGAATTGGACGTCGCCTTTCGTCAGACTGATGAAGGCAAGGACAAGAAATAATGTTCTAGCAGAACAACTTTTTTATTTTTATGTCCTTGACTGTAGGGGTCCACCCGTCTTTATGCAATGAAACCTAGAATTTCTGATTTTGTGTGGCTGTGATTTCGAATGGTGCTCATGGACATATTCTTTTAGCTAATTCTTCGTTTTACTATTTCTTCTGAAGAACACGTGGCAGTCATTACACGGTTTTAAATGCCTATTTTTAGTTCTTTTCTAAAATAGGATCCTAGAACGACGCACCAACCTCATCTTTAACCTCTTTAAAAAGGACATCCAGAAATGAAAGAACCATTCATACTCTCTCAAAACAAATGTCTTCCCACAAGGTTTTACTTGCGCCACTTCATTTTGATATTATTTGCTTGCATGCTGTGTCTTCAAAAATTGGTAAGTCTCGACGAAGAATCAATAGTATGAATATTCTTCTTTCGCACCACTTCTAGAGACAGGTATCGATCTGCATGTTGTAGACAGTGTTGATATGCGCTAACTATTTCTGAGTAGGCGCACACTATGGTCCAGTGTTTAGCTCTGATCAGAGGTGCGTATTGCTGACATGTACTTGTTTGATCAGTGCTTAATGCTGATATGCGCCTGTTTGTAGGTGCAATGCTGATGTGCGCCTGTTTGTAGGTGCATTGCTGATGTGCGCCTGTTTGTAGGCGCATTACTGATGTGCGCCTATTTATAGGCGCATACTGCTGATAGATTCTACTAACTTCTCCTATTTCATTGATATTTGCAGGGACTTGGTTAGCGAACTTCTTCAGAACCGGCATTGGTGATTTGGATGTTGTAGAGAGCATTTTTCTGACACCCACATCAGACAGCTCATGTGGTTCTGACACTCAAATCAGACAGCTCAGTACTCTTCATGTTAAGAAGGGTCTTCCTCAGATGGTAGGAAGAGCCTATACACATGAGAGTTGGATGGTGAAGACGCAGAACTAAGAATTGTATCACAAGGGTGATCTCGTTCCTAGTTCCCCTGGCGGGCTATCTTCTCTCTACCAGTTGTATTGACAGCAGCTCATCTTTGGGCTGCTGTACTCTGTGGTTCTCCTCTCGTTTTTCTCAGAGAGAAGACCAGAGTTAATTCCATTGTCTGGCTCGTTTCTTCAGGTCGAGACGACAAGGAATTGTCACCAACAAATAAGAAGATCCAAAGATATAATAGACCTTCATTATCGATGGGAAGATCCAAAGATATAATAGACCTTCATTAGAATGAAAATCCAAGATGTAATAGATTTTCATCAAGATGTATCTATGCTTTTAAAGAAGGAATAAAGAAAATAATTGTCTCATTATTCTCTCTCTTTTTTTTACAATTTTGATTTTGCTATGCTGTCATAGATAACAAAATTCAGAGAGGATTACGAATGTGGCAAGTTGTTTTGATGTGAATATTTGGAATTCAAATTCATAAAAGACATGACCTCTCATTTTGATGAATGAATGGATGATCATTCATTTCAATTTTCGAAGAAGAAATATTAAATGAATGAATGGTCGTTTAAATTTACGAAGAAGAAAGTGAATGAATCAAGCACGTCGATTTCGAAGAAGGGAAGATGAAGAGTCGGTTATGAATGAACCGTTAGAAATGAACAAACAGTTGTGCCTCTTTCCAAAAGTCGCATCAATTCTCAAGGCTGATTACTTAATTGTTCTGCCTATAAATTGTCAATCTATTTTCTTCTTGTACAAGAAAAAATGTCTTCCAAAGACTTGATCGCTCCGAAGACTGAAGAAGAAACCAAGACTTCCCTTGCTGAGCCTCCAATTCCTTCTCAAAAAGAAAGAGGCGAAGGCTCAACTGTTCCTCCTGCATCAGGACAGGATTTGATCTCCAAGTTAGTGGAGCCTGGAAAAACTGCCGAAGAAGAGGCATTGAGGATGGCTGTTTGTGAGTTCTTGGTGCGTTCAGATAATGAGATGTTTGAACGGTTGGCGAACTTTGCATTTAATCAGGAAGGGTCAGGGCCTCCTCCCCGTCCTTAATATTATGTAATTCCATTCTGCTTTTGAATAAAAATAAACTTTTATTTACATCATGTCTCTGAAAATAGAGTACATTTTGTCTTTATACATAATATTTCTTGAGAAATTTGCCATTGATGGGCATCATAGCAACTCTGCCATCCATATCTGTTAACAGATAGGCTACATTAGAGAAGACTTTATTTATCACATACGGTCCTTCCCATTTTTCCTTGAACTTGTCTTTGCTCATATGTGTCATAGTCATAGGACGTCTGACTGTAAGAACCAACTCGCCTTCTTGAAATGTTCGTACTCTGACTTTGCGATTGAAGGCTTTTGAAATCTGGGCGTGATAAAGTTCGATATGCTGTTGAGCTAATAACCTTTTCTCGTCGAGCGCCTCCAATTCCTGAAGCCAAAGACGATCATTATTATCTGTAGTAAGCTCATTAGCAATGGTGATTCTCAATGATGGAATTTGAATTTCCAAAGGTAGCACAGCTTCACATCCATATACCAAAGAAAAAGGTGTGCAACCTGTGGGGTTACGGACAGTAGTACGATATGCCCATAGACATTCTCCAAGTTTATCACTCCAATTACGTTTGTTAATAGAGAAAAACTTTTTAAAGAGTTTGATAATGGTCTTGTTGAATGCTTCAGCCAACCCGTTAGCCGCAGGATTATAGGCTGTAGAGGCGACATTATTGATTATGTTGTCATCACAGAACCTATTAAATTTCTGGCTGATGAATTGTGGTCCATTATCATGAATGATTCGACAAGGGACACCAAATCTATATATCACATGATGTTTGATAAAATTGATAATGTTACTAGTCTTTACTTCAGCCAAAGGTATAGCTCTGCCCACTTGGAAAAATAATCTGTTATAGCTAAGATGAACCGATGTCCTTTAGATGAAGGAGGATTGATAGGGCCAATTATATCCATGCCCCAAGCTTCAAAAGGCCATGAGGCTGCAGTTGGATGAAGAAATTCTGACGGTTGGTGAATAAAATCCGCATGAATTTGACATGCACGACATTTCCTTGCATAATCAATAGCATCTGATACCATAGAGGGCCACTAGTAGCCCATACGTCGGATACGATCTTGTAGTTTATGACCAGGTTGATGTGCTCCACAAACGCCATCATGAGCTTCACGTAATATCTGCTTTGCTTCATCACCAGCGAGACACCTCGGGAGTAATCCATCAAAAGTTCTTCGATAGAGTGTTTTAGTAGTATAATTATAATAGAATCGGAGCGATCGACGACGGATACTTGTAGCTTCTTTAGGATCTTCTGGTAAGATGTCATGCACTGCAAAATCGATGAAAGGTACTCTCCAATCCTCGCTAAGGAAATTGACTTCAGTTAGGTTGCTGAATTCAATGTTGTGGTTGTTTCAACACAGAATAGTTCTCTATTAGAGATAACAACCATCTGTTGCCGTTTAACTGGAACTGCCAATACCGCAGCTAGGTTAGCTAAGGCATCAGCTTTTGTATTGCATGCTCGTCGTACATGTTCAATAAAGAATCCTTTAAATGAAGAAGCTATCCTGGTTGCCGCTTCATGGTATGGTACTAGATATTGATGTCGGACTTCATATATGCCTCTAACCTGATTAACAATCAGCTTAGAGTCACCATATACTTCGAGATATTCAATACTCAATTGTTTGGCTAATTGAAGTCCGATGTGCAAAGTATTGTATTCTGCCATATTTTTGGAGCATGATTTATCTAAAGAATAGGCCCTTTGAATAGTTAATCCATCGGGTGAAACAAGAACAATTCCTACTCCAGCAATAAGAGTACCTCCAGGTCCAATTCTAGAAGCTCCATCAAAGAACAACCTCCAGGTAGGAAATTCTTCTGAGATCATATTTGATTCTAATGTTTCGTCCGAAATCTTATCATAGAGTTTAGATGTCTCAGGGACAGGATGAGCTGCTAAGAAGTCGACAAGTGCTTGGCCTTTCACAGACTTTTGAGGAACATAAACCATATCGTATTGTGCTAATAATATGGCCCATGTGGCAAGCCTAGAATTGAGTGTACTTGGCTTCTTCATTAAGACTCGAAGAGGATTGACTCGAGATATGACATGAATAGTTTGGCCTATGATGTAATGCCTTGTCTTCTGAACAGCAAACATTAAGGCTAAACATTTTTTTTCTACCGGACTATAGCGATGTTCAGCTCCAATCATCGTTCGGCTAAGATAGTAGATGGCTTGCTCATGGCCTTCCTTGTTCTTCTGAGCCAATAAAGCTCCCAATGAATGATCCATTGCCCGGACATACATTAAGAAGGGTATTCCTGAGATCGGTGGTACAAGAACCAGTGGGATCATTAAATACCACTTTATGTCATCAAATGCTTGTTGACATTTTTTCGTCCAAACGAAAGATACACCTTTCTTCATTTGAGTAAATGGTCTGCAACGTCCAGATAAATTCAAAATGAACCGCCTGATGTACGCAAGTCAACCTTGGAATCCTCGTAGCTCTTTTAGGTTGCGTGGAGGATGCATCTCTTGAATGGCTTTGATTTTTTCGGGATCAACATGTATACCCTTAGAGGTAATGACGAAGCTGAAAAACTTACCACTAGAGACACCCAAGAAAGACTTGGTGGGGTTCATTTTGAGTTGATGCTGGCGCATTAGATTGAATATAGTTCTTAAATCTTGAATGTGATCTTCTTCGGGATGACTTTTGACAGCAATATCATCAACATAGCATTCGACAGTCTTTCGCAGATGATCGCGAAAAATAGTACTCATAGTCCACTGGTAAGTTGCACCTACGTTCTTAAGACCAAACGGCATGACCGTATAACAGTACACACCCCGAGGAGTACGAAATGAAGTATGTTTCTCATCTTCAGGATTCATCCGGATTTGATTATATCCAGAAAACCCATCCATAAAGGAAATTCGTTCGAATCCACATGTATTGTCGATCATAACATCAGTAATTGGGAGAGGGAATTCGTCTTTAGGGCAAGCATCATTGAGATCCCGAAAGTCTATACAAACTCAAACTTTTCTGGTCTTCTTCAGGACTGGGACAACATTGGCCACCCCGTCAGGATGTTGTTCTTCTCTGATAAAACCGCAAGCTATAAGCTTTTTGACTTCATCATCAATTACATCCATTATTTCAGGCTAGAATCGTCGTTTTTGTTGTTTGATCGGTTTGGCATTCGACAAAATGTTAAGCTTGTAAGTGGCAATTTGAGGATCTAATCACGGCATATCTTCGTAACTCCACTCCGGGCGAAGACGTCAATGTATTCACGAATAAGGTGAATTAATTCTTGCTTATCATCTTCTGGAAGATTTTTGCTAATGAAGATTAGCTGTGATACGCCTTTCTCTCCAATATCAATTTGGACCAGTTGATCCTCAGTAGGTGGTTCTCGTTGTTCGAAACGAAGTTCCCACTGATTGTCCATCCTTTGTGCCCAAGGGTCCATTTCAGTAGCTTCTTCAATGTCACTTTCGTCATCTTCTGAGAATTCGACGGATACCATGTTAGAAGATACTATCACCTTATGAACATGATCGATGCTGGTATCAGAATCCCATGAAATAGAATCAGAAGAGTTTGAACGTTCTTCTCCATCAGATTCAGAAGGTTCTGGAGTTGGAAGTGGTGATGTATAACCTAGTCCTCATTTCGTTTTATTATGGTATTATTGTGATTTTCCTTTTGGAACTGCAATACGAAGAGGGGTTCGCCTTCCTTACCATTGTTGAGACCTGTTCTGAAATTATAGCCCATTTTACGGATGATGGCTTTAGATTGTGGACTATAGAGTCGTAATTATAGCCTTCCTGTATCATCTCTATTATCATTATAGAGCATGATTTTGGTTTCTTCTCTTTTGTTGAAGAATATAGGCTTTTTATCTTTCTTTCGAGATGGTACTAAGAAGTACGACTCTTGTATTGAATCCAGTGATACCATATTTCGTCGAGATGATACGACTTCTATTGTAAGTGGTTTAAAGCTATCTAGCATATCCAGATAACACTGAGTATAGTAAAAGACATCAGTATACTGCAAATGAGATACTTTATTGATTTTTACACCATCATTTACAACAGGGACTTTAGCCTTAGCAGGCTTAGTCAGATTGATGACAAGAGGGGGAGAAGAAGAACGAGAAGGAGAAAGGAGCTTCTTGCGACGAAGATCGAATACAAGCGGCTCAGAAGAGGTGAGCTCTCTTTGTTCCTGACTATCACCTTTAGGTCGCTTCTCATGGGAAGGTAGATAGATAGTCAGTGGTTTGGAAGACTGAGGGCAGGAGGTACGTCCTTTGACTGGAATCACCAGAGTATCATTAGGTATACTCTTCTGTTCTTCATCTGTGTCTATTGCTAGTACCACCTTCATGAATTCCTCTTTGTACATACGAGAATCGTTGCAATATGCTTCAACCCCTTTGAAAGGATTCAAATCTGCAACCTCTTTTTGGACTTCTCCATTACCATCCACATATTTGAAACATTGGTGGAGCGTAGAGGGTATAATATTGTGTTCATGGAGGAATGGCCTTCCCAACAAAGCATTGTATGAGCCATGATTGTCAATAACATAGAAAGTTACCTTTGTACGAAGATTGCCAATTTGAAGTTTTAGGCGTATCTTCCCCAAAGGTTCACTTCTTCCTTGATTGAATCCCAGGATGGTAGTGATAGTTGTAGAAAGATTGTGTACTAGGATTTTCAAAGCATCAAGTAAGGACTTCGGCATGATGCTAAGTGCAGACCCGGGATCAATCAGAATACGGTCGACTTTCATGGTGTCAACATACCCCGTGAAATAGAGAGGATGATCATGACGATTGTCTTCTAACAACATGTCTTCTTATGTAAAAGTGATATTGGGCATTAATTCAAATACACTATGACAATGTGCACAGCTGACTGGCTCCTTTTCGGGATTCTTGAGAAGAGACAAACAAGTGTCAGCCTGCATCAAGGCTTCACTTAACGTCTCACGAGTTTCTTTTGAGAGACATAAAAGTTCAAAGATTCACAATCTTGCCGGAGTATTGGCCAATTGAGCCAATATATCAAAATTGTAAGGCTTTTCAAGTCCAAGTGATGATGACTTCTTCAATGCTTTATCAAAACGAACAGGTTGGTTTTTCTTGTCTGCTGATGTTGGTTTAGAAGGAGATGGCTCGACCACTGGCAAGGATGTAGATGGTGTATCTTCAGCAGGAGAAGATGATGGAGGAAGAGCATCAGGGTATGGAGCAGGGTTCTCTTGATTTTCGAAATACTTCCGAAGATAGGGTTTCCCAGATCTAGTGCCCATTAGGATTTTTTTTCTTCTGTTAATGGTTCAAAGGATACCATATTGCAATTCTTGGATTTAGAATTGGAATGCTTTTTTTGCTTAGAAGAGGAAGGCGTTTCAAATTCTGCCATCAGATCTGGATGAATCCACATAATCTCTCCTCTGTCAGTTGACATCGGAACAAGACCTTCATTTTGAGGAGACGGGACATTCACAATTTCCAGAGTAGTCCTTGGAATGGGGACAGCACCATCTTGTACGTATTGGGGTGGAAAATCACCGAATTGGAGAGAAACCACATTAGCAGTCACCGTTTTCTCGTCCTGCTGTAGAGTAATTGCTCCAGAGTTGACCAACTCCTAGATTTTGCCCTTGAGCACATAACATGTTCTGGTTGGATGCCCTATGAATCTGTGATAAACACAGTATTTAGGGTGATCAGTTTTACCAACTTCTTCTAGTCGCTTTGCCTCTTGAAGCTGAAGCTTATTGCTTTTGATCAAGCAATCGAAGATGCTTAAAGTATCATCTTTATCGAAAGAATATTCTTCTTTTGGACGAGTTAACTTTTGCAGTGGTGCTGATGGGGTGGATGACGTCTGAGTAACATTGACAGCCAAAGACTCCTTGCCTTTAAGATTGATGGCAAATATTTCTTTACTCTTGCGGTTATTTTGGCGATTACTACCCCTAGGTGTAGAATGTTCATCTTGGTTAGGATGAGTCATCTAGACTCCTAACTGCTTGAACTTTTTGGCACTCACTTCTGCTGCCTTTGCATTAACAATAAAAGAAGGCCAATCCTGGAATTGTGTAGATCCCGTCCACATACTGATAATAGACAACAAGTTTGATTTACAAGTGTCTATTGTTACAGCAGATGGAGTACCTAAAGGCATTTTGAGTGCCTCTCGGTGGAATCTTTCAATGAAACTCTCTATGGATTCATTGTGCCGCTGTTTAATTTTAATGAGGGCAGACATTGTCATGTCATTGACTCCCTCATAAAATCGTTCCAAGAATATTTGCTTAAAACCAGCAAAAGAAGTGATACAGCCATCAGGTAGGCTACAATACCAGTCATATGCTGCACCGGTTAAACAACCGATGAACACTCTGGTAAGGAGAGCATCATTTGGCTGTAATTGATCAGTCATCACTTCGAAATGATTGATGTACTAACTTGGAGAAGTGCTACCATCAAACAGCATAATGGTTGGGAGCTTATACTTAGGAGGAAATAGAACTTCCTTTCACTCTGTAGGATATGGTTGCTTTATGCCCAGTCTTTGTAGGCCATCCTTCTGCTTGAAGGCCTCAAACTGAGTGCGTAAGAGTTTTACAGCCTCATTAGCATCCCCTGATATTTGGGAATTGGTAGGCTGGTTAGAAGTGTTATGAGGAGGAACAGCGTGATAATTACCACCCCCAGCACCAGACTGACTTGGATCAGCTTGAATTGGCACAGAAGCAACCTAAGGGGCTGGTACCCCTAGACTAACAGGTACAGAAGATGCTATAAGCTCAGGATTTGTAATAGGATTTACAATTGGAGGCACTGTATGTTGAGCCACCATTATGGTGTGCATGCTTGCAACTATTTCTGCCATGGTTTTCAATTTGTCTTCTAATGCAATAATTTGTTGCTCTTGGCTGGTTGACATAGAGGCATCTTGATCTTCCATAATGGTATATGCTGTCACTTCTCTTGCAGCTGTTGATGAGATAGTTTGTTCAGAACTTTCACTATCTGCATCAAACTCTGAAATAGAGTCCTCACCCACATAGGTGATAGGGAGATCTTCTTGATTAAAGACACCTTGGATCAAATAACGATTTTTCGATCTCGTGTATTGAAAGACACCTTTATTGGATGCATGGATCCGGTCTAAGTATTGTTGACTGGGATTACGGGATGCATTACGTCTTGGACGTTTCCTACCCCCAGTGTCTTGAGAAGTCATGTTAACAGAAGCATATAATAGTTCATCTTTGTCTTCTATTATATGTTCAGGAGTTGAAGCATAGTTCAGACGATCGAAGACAGATCGTCGAGCCGATTGGCAACAACAATTGATAACTTCATGTAGGCAGTGACGATTTGAAGCACGATTTGGAGGTGAGGAAAACATTCCCGTAGTCTTCCGTCTTTGTGTAAGACATTGCCGGAGATCAGTTACAACCACAGGATGAAAAGAAATCGGAGGAACATATTCCTTAATGATGTTAGGAACATGTCTACTATTCTTCAAGTGTTTAGTTCCTTGAGTGTACAAAGATGTACTCAACTCATTAGCATAGGTAGGTGGGTCTTTCTTTTCAAACTTTGGCTTTTGGTGTAGATTGGCCTTTGGCATAGGGTTCTTGTATTTTGCCAAAGTTGATATTGGTTGGCGCCTATTTAGATAAGCGCATAAATCTGAAAATTTCGCTCCCGGTGTCTCTGTTTGTGATACCTTCAATTTTCCTTACTTGGATCTTGAAATTTGCAAGGTAGGAAGGTCTTGACCAAACCCCATAAGGGTAGGTAAGATACCTCTCTGATCAGTATTCTTTCCGATATCAGAGATCTGGGGACCTCTGTTTACAGGAATAGAATCTGATACATCTTCCTCTGAGTCATAGACAAGAGAAGTTTGAGGAAAGACCAAAGGGTGCTTTCCTTTATTTTGAATAGGGTTAGCTAAGAAGCGTTTCCCTTTGTTCTGTTGTGTGACCATTTTAGGCATAGATTGTGCCAATTGAGGAAATATCACAGGACTTTTTCATTTGTTCTTTCTAGTGTTGGCACTAGGACATGAATTCTCTAAGTTCAAAGCTTGAGAATTGGAAGAGGGAATAACCAAAAGACTAGTTCCCTTGAGTTGTACCGGAGTAGCAGATTGTGCCTGGGTTGCCGATTGTTTGGGTTGCGACATAGTCCTACGGACTACTAGTGGCGCCTTGGCAGCAACATTGGTAGACTGTGCCTCGACAGTAGCTTGAACTGACTGTGCCTTGGCAGCAAAGATAGTAGTAGGCTGCGCATGGGCAGCAGAGTGAACAGACTGCGCCTTAGCAACAGAAATAGGTTGTACTTGAGCCACTGAGGTGGATTGCGCCTTGGTCATTGAGCACTCAAGTTGCGCCTGGGCAACAACGACTGTAGGAGATTTAGGAGTCTACACAGTCCTGTTCTTGGCGATAGCCACCGTGCGCTTATTGCTCTTGGTGTTGATCATATTCTCGTAGGCTGTCTGGTTGACTTGAACAACCAGAGTCTTCTACATCTTGCCGATCGATGCAATGTCACATTGAGTTGTCACTTTCTCGTTGGAGGAGAAAGTCATCCCCAGCAGAGTCGCCATTTTGTTTGTAAAAACAAAATTTGTTTATTCCAAACTTATAAAAGAGTACAAAGTAAAATGAATTCTGGGGAAGTACAACTTTAGGAATCTGATCAGAAGACGATCACTTTATCCCTTGGACTATGTGAACTTGAAGACTGTAGCCTCTAGAGAATGCAGCAGTAATTTTGCAAGAGTTCTTGATCTCTGTCCCTCTGTCTGATGATGATTGGAAACTCTATTTATAGAGTCCTTGAAATAACTGTTTTAGCAGTTATTCTGATGGTGCGCGAAGCTGGATTGCGCCATATTGAGTTACGCTAACCTCCTGTTGTGCCAACTTTCCTTCAATTGTCAATCGTGTACTAACTGTATTTAGACGCGTGGCATCATATGATTGAGATGCGCGTGGTCGTATACAGGATAGTAGACACGTCTTGAGAGATTAGTGGTATGTGCGCCACGTCATCCTGCTTTAGAATGTAAGTTGTCTCAACTATATCAGGTTGCGTAAGCTTCAGTCAACAAGTCAAACTGCGCTTGATTTGAGCTGCGCTTACACACGTGGCAGCTTCTGAGCAAAAGTCGTTCAGGTTGCGACCAGGCACAACTAAGGATTTTGTTTAGATTGCGCCTGGGCACAACTCACGAAGTATACAGGACAGCTGTCTACCAACTTCTCTTGAGCGACATAATTCACGGAATTCGAAAAGATTTTCCTCGTTCATTGTTGTGTCAGTCGTCAGTATTGTCAGGTAATGATGACCATTAAGTGTCAGATGCCACGTAGGTCTTGGCGCAAAAAGACTGGGCGCAGTCTGATATCAGGCGCAATTTGATTAGTGGCGCAGTCTGTTCTTTGAGCTTCATATCAGTGGCGTAACTTGATTTTTGGGATGCAACTTGATCACTGATCAGTATATTCAAGACACAACTTAATTTTTAGGCTCTACAGTCCTTTAACAGAAGGAGGGTTAATCGGACCAATAATATCTATGCTCCAAGCTTCGAAGGGCCAAGAAGCTGTTGTAGGATGTAAGAATTTAGATGGTTGATGAATAAAATCGGCATGAACCTGACATGCTTTACACCGTCTGGCATAATCCACAGCATCTGCTATCATGGAAGGCCAATAATACCCCATTCTTCGAATACGGTCCGGTAATTTTGGACCCGGTTGATGAGCACCGCAGACACCATCATGAGCTTCATGGAGTGTTTGTTTAGCTTCACTCTCAGAGAGACAACGCAGCAAAAGTCCATCATAAGAATAATGATATAACATATGCAAAGAAGAATCGTAGTAGAATCGAAATGATCGTCTCTTGATTGAAGCAGCTTCTTTTGGATCTTCAGGTAAAATCCTATGAACCGCATAATCAATGAATGGACTTCTCCAATCCCTTTGCTAAGAACTTGATTCTGTAGTATAACTCTGTTCGATATACAAATTATTCTTGACACAGAATAAGTCTCGATCCAACAAAGTAATGGTATTTTGTCTTCTAATTGGAACAGCTAAGTATGCAGCTAAACTAGCAAGAGCATTAGCTTCCAAATTTTGAGAATGTAGTACGAATTCAATGAAGAACCCTTTGAATGAAAGGGTCAATTTGATTACCACTTGATGATAGGGAATGAGGTCAGGATTTCTGACTTCATATTTCCCTCTGACCTGATTAACAATCAGTTGAGAATCTCCATAAGCTTCCAAGAACTCAATGTCCAATTGTTTTGCTACTTGAAGACCAATTAGCAGAGCATTATATTCTGTCATATTATTAGAACATGGTTCATTAAGGGAATAAGCACGGTATATGACCATTTTATCAGGAGAGACCAAGACGATGCCTACTCCTGAAATAATATTGTCTTTAGGTCCAACCCGCGATGCTCCATCAAAGTATAGTTGCCAAATGCCCTCCCTCAAAGTCATGTTGCAATCCATGACTTCATCTGGAATGTCCTCATAAAGCTTAGATGTTTCAGGTATAGGGTGAGCTGCTAAAAAATCAGCTAATGCTTGACCCTTCACAGATTTTTGAGGTACATAGACCATATCATAAGGAGTAAGCAACATTGTCCAGGTGGCTAATCTGGAGTTAAGAATGCTCGGTTTTCTCATCAATATCCGAATAGGATTTGTTCTGGAGATGACATGAATAGTCTGTCCTGACACATAATGTCGTGTCTTTTGAACAGCAAAAACCAAGGCCAGACATTCTTTCTCCACATGAGTATATATGTGTTCAGTTCCAACCATCATTCGGCTAAGATAATAAATCGCCTGTTCATGACCTTTATCACTTTTCTGTGCCAGAAGAGCACCAAGAAAATGATTTATGGCTCGAACATATAGCAAAAATGGTCTTCCTACCACTGGAGGTACCAGAACAGGTGGATTTATAAGGTATTACTTGATGTCATTGAAGGCTTTTTGACATGCTTCATCCCAAACAAATGATACACCTTTCTTTAATAGACGGAAGAAAGGTTGACATCTCCCAGAAAGATTGGATATAAATCTTCTGATATAAGCAATACGACCTTGGAAGCCGTGTAGTTCTTTTAGATTGCGTAGAGGACATATTTCAAGAATTGCTTTGATTTTATCAGGATCAACATGGATACCTTGAGAAGTGATGACAAATCCCAAAAATTTGCCACTGGAAACCCCTAAGAAAGACTTAGTGGGATTCATCTTCAGTTGATGTTGACGCATCAACTCAAATTCTGTCTTCAAGTATTGAATATGATCATCTTTTGATCGACTTTTGACAGCAATATCATGTACATAATATTCAACTATTTTCTATAGATGTTTTTGAAATATATTGCTCATAGCCCATTGATACGTAGCACCGACATTTTTCAGACCAAACGACATAACCGTATAGCAGTAAACTCCAACAGGTGTACGGAAAGCGGTATACTTTTCATCTCCTGGATGTATCTTAATCTGGTTGTATCCTGAAAATTCGTCTATGAAAGACATGCGTTCAAAACCACATGTATTGTCTATCATGACATCGATAATCGGAAGTAGAAATTCGTCTTTTGGACAAGCTGCATTAAGATCCCGAAAATCTATGTAAACTCGGATTTTTCATTCTTTTTCATAATAGGAACAATGTTGGCAACCCAGTCTGGGTGTTGTTCTTCACGAACAAAGCTACATGTGATCAGCTTTTTGACTTCTGCTTCAATTGCATCCATCATATCTGGTCAAAAATGTCGCTGCTGTTGTTTTACATGCTTGGCATTAGGAAGAATATTGAGTTTATGAGTAGCTACTTTAGAATCTAGACCCGGCATATCCTCATAACTCCATGCAAAGATATTAATATATTCTTTAATCAGCTTTATTAACTCTTTCTTTTCATCTTCAGAAAGGTTTTTACTGATGAATATCGGCTTGGACGTAGTTCCATCGCCAACGTCAATCTGGACAATTTTATCTTCTGTCAGTGGTTGTCGCTGTTCAAAACGAAGCTCCCTCTGAGTGTCCATTTGTTGTGCCCAAGGGTCATTTTCAAATGGCTCAGATTCACCATCAGTTTGAACCATGTTGCCTGAAAAGACACACTCAGATTCAACATAATAGTTTCCTCCAGAATCTGAGGATTATAAAAAACTGGAAAAAAAAAATTTCTTCTATATCTTCTTTATACATGTGGGATGTATCAGATTCGATGAATTGGATTTCTTCAGAATCTGAGGATCGTGAAGAACTTGAAGAAAATTCTTCCTGTATATCTTCATTAAACATGTGGGATAGATCGTATCCCAATCCATGATGAGTTTTCTGGTAAAACGGATCACCACATAATGGTAACCGTCTACCTTTGCCTTGATTGAGACCTTGCATAGTCTTTAAATTATATCCCATATTCTGGATAATCTTAAGAGATTGTTGACTATATTTGTCAATTCGGATTCTTCCTTTATCTTTCTCTCTGAGATCATCTGTCTGAGTAACAGGGATATTTCTAGCCAGGCCAAACACAATTTGGCGCTTATTTTTTTTATTAGACGGAATCTCAAAATAAGATTTTTCGTGACGTCTATAAGTTACACAAGCTTATGATGATGAGGCTACAGGAAGAAGATATGGAGAAGATGTTAAGAACCTTTGAGCATAATGTCCAACATCGACATGAGAAGGAAAAAAAATTTCCTTATGATTAATATATAAGGTTTCCTCTGTATTTATGTCATTTTTATGTTGATGACTTTGATTATCACCAGATAACGTCATTCTTTCAATAAATTTGACAGCCATATACTCCAAAAGGAAATCTTCATTAATATGAGAAAGTACAAAATGATCAATATTTACATCATTTACAAACTGACTACTACACTTTGGATTGATCATTAACGGACCGTCATCCGTCTTCTGCGTAGACTTTCCAAGGTTGATAATCAGTGGTTCTGGATTATTTGTACGAGAAGTACGTCCCTTAACCTTGATCATGAGAGGTTGAACTTGGTTCTTGACTGGAGTGCTTACAGATTCCTCAGACAAAGCTTGAGTTCTTCTTTTAACCTTAATCATCAAAGGTTCATCATTGACAGGTTGGGGTTGGATTCGACCTTTGACTTTAATCTTCAAAGGTTGATATTCTAGAGGATCTTCTAAGACAGATTGATCTTTTGCAGGCGACCGATCTTCAGCCATATCAAATATTTCTTTCGTATGCTCCTGTTTGTAGAGTATTGAATCAGAGAAATAGGCTTCATCACCCTTAAAAGGATTGATATCTGCAAATTCAGTCTTAACAATCCCTTAAGAATCCACATACTTGAAGTATTGGTGGAGAGTTGAAGGCACAATGTTATGCTCATGTATCCACGATCTTCCAAGAAGGATGTTGTAAGATACATCTGAGTTGATAACATAAAAAGTCGCCATAGTTCGAAGATCCCCTATTTGAAACTTCAGACGAATCTTTCCCAATGGTTTACTCTTTCCAGAGTTGAAACCAACTATTGTTGTACTAGTGTAAGTCAAATCACTAGTAGGAATCCTCAAGGGTCGTAGCATACTCTGAAGAATAATGCTAATAGAAGACCCAGGATCAATATAAATCCTGTCAATTTCAGTAGAGTCAATATACCCTGTATAACACAGAAGCCTGTCGTGCTTATTATGCTTCAACAGCATATCTTCTTGTGTGAAGGTAATATTAGGAATTTTTTCCATCACACTATGACATTATGGACACGACACTGGTATATTGTCAGGACTCTTGAGTTGAGCTAAGCATGAGTCTGCTTGTAGCAAAGCTTCGCTCAAAGTTTCTCGGCTTTCTTTAGAAAGACGAAGCAACTTTGGGCTAGAATATCGAACTTGTAGGCCTTCATCACCACTCCTTGATTTGAAGCAGACTTCAACGGGACATCAAAGCGTACTGCTTTCTGTTTCCCTTTCTCAATCACAGATGATTTAGGTCTTGCCTCAGTAGGAACAGGAGATGGTTTAGCTGGTAGTGTTTCAACAACATCCTCCGCTTCTTTAAAAGTTCTTTCATAATTTTTGTGGTATTCTTTACCAGATCTTGTACCAGTAAAGGTTTCTTCTTCAGACTCAGGAGAATGAAGTACCATATTACATGTTTTAATCTTCTTTCCCTTAGTCTTCTTCTTGCGAGGATTTTTATGAGAGACCTCAAATCCCAATCCAACAGTGGATTTTTGACCTTGAATTTGTAAAGGAAGTCGTATTCCTTTATCATAGTTCAAGCCTTCCGCCTTTTGAAAGTTATCTCCCATTTTTTTCATGAGATGGACTGATTGATGACTGTACATGTGAGTGGGTAGCGGACTTTTAATAAATGGTTCAATAGAGGAAGAAGGAATAGAGACCTCTGTAGCCACAGAAGTAGGGGTATTCGGGACAGGAGGAAAAATCCCTACAGGAGCTTTCTCATAAGCAGCAAAGACTTGTTGTGCCCTGTATAAGGGGATACTATTCATTGCTAACCATTGCTGATAAGTAAGTTTGAGTTTGGTAGGAGGAGCCAAACATGGAGGGCATATATTCAAACCCCTCAGCCTATCCTCCAAAGGAATGCCGTCCCAAAGATGATCCAAATCATCATGATCTGGAGTAACAACATGAGAAATCATATTGCAGGTTTTGAATTTTTGACCTTTCTTGGATTTTGAAGTTTTACCTTCATCTTCTATTTCAGGTACTAAGTCAGGATGTACCCACATAATTTCACCATTTTTTAATGTGAGAGGCAATAATCCTTCATTTTGCTCTCTAGCTGGCAGGAGATTCACAATCTTCATTGTTGCTTTAGGAATTGGGACAATCCCATCTGGAACTTGCTGTGGAGGAAAACCTCTAAATTGAAGAGAAATCATATTAATTGTAACTGTATGCTCATCATTGGTTAAAGCGATGGCATTAGCATTTATCAACTCTTGGATTTTCTTTTTTAAAACATAGAAAGCCTTGGTAGGATGATTTATGTATCTATGATAGATACAATACTTGGAATTGTCAGTCAGATTCACCTTATTAGGTCTTTTTGGCTCTGGAATCTGGAGTTTGCCACTCTTCACAAGACATTAGAATATCCCTGGGATATCACTGTCATCAAAAGAGTACTCTTCTTTTTATTTGAAAGACTCTGGATTATTTGGCGTCGTTTTGGATTTTGAAAGAATAACCACTAGGGTTTTCTTCCCTTTTCCATTGCGATTGCCAGAATTATTACCTGAAGAGGCTTTCTTTCCTTTATCTTCTGAGGCAAAGATCATTCCATGTTCACGAGCCAATCTACCATTAGTCTCGGCTGAAACTGCTGCTATAATGAACGAGGTCCAATCTGTGAATTGAGAGCCTGTAAAGACAGCAATGGTTGGTCGCAGATTCATTTTGTACGTATCAATCAATGCTGAATCTGGCATACCATGAGGCATCTTCAAAGTAGCCTGTCGAAAACGTTCAATAAACGTTCGAGTATCTTCTTTCTCTTCTGTTTAATTTCTATTAAGGAGGACATATTCATGTCCATGCCTCCTTTATAGAAACGGGATAGAAACATTGCTTTAAACTCGTCAAAAGATGATATGCAATTGTCGGGTAGACTGCGATACCAGTCGTATACTGAACCCGTCAAACACCCAATAAAAAATCGGGTGAGAAGAGCATCATTCTTTTGTAGATTCACAGTCATAATATCAAAATAATTGATATATTGACTGGGAGAAGCCTTTCCATCAAATAACACCATAGATTATGGCTTGAATTTTAGAGGAAATGGTACATCATTCCAGTGAGGAGGATAAGGTTGCTTGATCCCTAACCTCTGGAATTGATCCTTGTGCTTAATAACCTCAAACTGTGCTTTTAGTTCACATACTGCTTGAATAGCTTCACTAGTTTGGAGAAGCACATTTGATTGGATAGTGGCTGGATGTACCGTAACCCCCACCGGAGGTGGTACATCTTCTGGAATAAGAGGATCTGGAACTGCAAAGTTTTGATTGATAGCAGGCTCTTGACTAAGATTATTCAAAGGTGTATCAACCCCTTGACTATCTTGAGTTTGCGCTGCTACCTGCACCGGAGTTACCACTGCCGGATGAACAGTTTGCTGAGTCATTATTATTTGATGCATATTTTACAACATAGCAAGTATGTTCTTCAGTGATTGTTCTACTGCAGAGAGACGTTGTTCTGTATTAGAAGTTGACGTCTCCGGTTCATCTCCGACAGCATAGGATTCAACCTCCTTTGAACATACAGAGGGATTAGTGTAGAGGTATGAATCAACGCTATCCGTTTCTGACTCCAAAGACTGAGTACCCCCAGCTTCTGAATCTGAAGATTGCAGCGATCTTTGACTTCTTGATCGGGTATGCTGATATACCCCTTCAAAGGTGTCAAGCAGTCGGTTGAACTATTGTTGGCTTGGAGTCCTAGACGAATTGCATCTTGGACGTCGTCCTCTATTGATATGAGATGCCATATTAACTGAAGCATAGGACAACTCATGTTCTTGGTCATCAATTGGTTGCTGAGGCACATTATAGCTTAATCGGTCAAAAACTGCAGAACAGCAATATTTGATTACAATCTGGTGACACTCACAATGATAATTTTCTTTGGAGAGTGTCACAGAAGATTTTCTTTTTTTACGCTTTTGTACAAGTAACTCGCGTAAATTATAAGGAGTGGAAGGAGTCGTCTTCTTTATTACATATAGGATAGAGAAACGTTTAGTCCCTTGCGTATAAAGAAGATTACTGGCTGCATTAGCAGAACCAAACTGTATATTTTTACGCGCCTGGAGTTGCGTGCGTAAATCCTGAGATTTTTGTGTACAAAGAACTCCATCAGCATTACGCGTAATTTGACGGTTTGGTACTTTGCATAAAGCAGTGTAAGAAGGTTGTTGGTAAAAAACTGAAGTTTTACCAACAATATGATTCTTGTTTTTATGCTATATGCGTGCAGGCAAATTCACTTTAGATACAAAGGCATCATTGTGAACTTTATCTACCATATTACCGACAGAAGATTTACCCTTACGCGTAGAGCATAAAACATGAACATCTGCCACGTCACAGACGGAAGATTTAGCTTTACGCGTAGAGCGCAAGGCTTGAGTGTCTACTACGTCACAGACGAGAGACTGATTTTTACGTACAGAATGTAAAACTTGGGTGTCAACCACGTCGCAGACGGAAGACTGATTTTTACGCCCGGGGTGCATCACTGAAGTAGAGACTGCCTCGTCACAGACGGGAGCCTCCACAACAGGAGTGGGAAGGATTCCCTTGCCTTCAGAGACAGCAGGGGGATCAGAGGATGCTTTGGACTTAGGAATCCAAACTTTTTGTGCCTTCCACAATTTTTTAACATTGGAGCAGCAAGTACTACCCCCAGTTCGAAGCATTTTTTCGTAAGCAGTCTGGTCGAATTGAACAACCAGAGTCTTCTTTGTCGATCCGACCGACACATCATCATATTGAGCAATTACTTTCTCGTCAGAGGAGAAAGTCGTCCCCAGCAGAGTCGCCATTTTGTTTCACTTAACAAAATGCCTAAAATTGGCTTTTGAAAGAAAACGAGAAAAAGTACACAAGTATAAATTGTTTCTGGGAAGTATTGCTATGGAAGTCTGATCTGAGAGCGATCACTTTGTTCCTTGGACCACACGATGATGATGAAGAGAACTACTTGAAGAAGACGAACAATCGGAAGAACTAAGTCACCAGAAAGGTATCGACACAACGGCACTGATGGCACAGTCGAATGCTTTCCTGCTTTGCTTCACCCTGTTCTTGAGAAAAAGTTGAAGAAATACGTCTAGGAATATCACTCTGAAAGTATGAGTTTTCTCAGAATCTCCTCTTCTGTATATCTCTCTTAATGATGTCTGTGTTAAAAATAAGTCTATTTATAGACTAGACCCTCTGTGCTTAAAAAGCAACAGAGTTGGGTCTCTACGCAAGTAACTGTCACCCACGATTAAAAATCAACCTTTACGGTTGATAACACGTGTCCCATGTAGAGTTTTGATCTCTACGCATGGTGACACGTGTCCTACTACTTCAACAAAATAGGGAGAGCACGTAAACACGTTCCTCGATAAGTGTGGCATGAAAGTCACATAAGCAGACCACGTTCTCATGTAGCCAGAAAAGATTGGGCGTAAAAATGACCCAAAATATACTTCCTGCGTAAAGTAGCAGACTGGGCATAAAATAACCCAAAATTAACTTCTTGCATAAAGTGGCTAAAAAGTAGCCTTGAACGTATAATTAACTCAAATAAACTCTACGCGCACAAAAGCCTTGAGCGTAAAAGCTCGAATAGCTTTCGTGCGTAAAAGAAGCAGTCTCTTGAGCGTAAAGTAGCCATCTGCACACTAAATGACAAGTGTTGGGTTTGATGTAAAAAATCTTCTCGACTTCTGTGTAATTTGCTGTTAGAAAATCATTTTGTCAGAACAGTATCACGTACATTAAATGCGATGTGGACAGCCTGTCTCCCGCGTAAAAGTTTAAGGATGGCTCTCGCGTAAAGTAGTTCGCGTAAAGTTTACCCTGTTTGCTCTCTGCGTAAAATTTGAATCTAATTCAGTTTGACTTGCATAAAGCTCTCAACTACTTTGAATTGGTCTATGAAATTTATTTATGCTTCTACAAGACACCCTTCAAAGTTTTCAAATTTTTTCTAAGATTTGAAATACTTTGAACAGAAGCGTAAAAATATGAGATACCCAACAGTCTGCGTAAAGTTCGGGATACCCAACAGTCTGCGTAAAGTTTGGGATACCCAACGGTCGGCTTAGAAGCGTAATATTCGGGATATCCAACAGTCAGCGTAAATTTCGGAAATTTGAACCGATTTCAAAATTCTCTATAAATAGAGCCTTGCCGATAGAGAGAGAACTTTACTCATTCTCGTAATCTCGATCTTTCTTTACTCTCTTCTTCTTTATCCTCTCAGTTTGTAATGACCATTATTCGTATGGCATATTTTGGTATACGTGTACGTATTTAGACCCGTATTGTATGTATCCTCCCTGCTTAATTTATTTTGGCATTTCATTGATTGGTTTATCTTGGTTCGGTTCGGTTTGTTTGGCTTGGTTCGGTTTTGTTGTGAACCCACCCCACCTACCACCACCCTCTTCATTAAATATCCAACCAAACATTTCCCTCTCCTTATTAATTCTTCTTCTTTCCTACCATAACTTCTCCACCAACCTGAGAGTGGAAGGTTTAGACAAGTGCACCTTGCTTCATGGAGGAAGTCCATTTTTATTGTTCCATTGTCTTTCTCATGTGTTTCTAACCCACTTTAGTACTTAGCATTTTTCATTTCCATGGTTAAATTCTTGTAAATCTAGCTTTGTGGTATTTTCGGTTTTTATGAGTTTGATCTATCAAACCTGCATGATCTTGTTATTTGATAGTTCCATGTTGCAAAAAAATTTATTTTTGCCCAAATTTGACCTACGGGTGTTTGCTGAGCCGCATGAGCATTAATTGCCTTGGCCGCATGGCCATTAAATTTTTGTTGGCCGCATGGCCTTTCAGGCTTATGCGGCCAGGGCCATTTAGGTCCGCATGCCCTTTTATTTAGTTGCATTATTTAATCGCCTTTGGCTTTTATTAGTTGCATGATGCTTGCATTTAATGCATGTATTAGCTGGCCACGTGCAAGTGTTTATTTGCTGGGCCCCATGAGCAATCAAATGTTGGCCATTGGCCATTTCCTAGCCGCATAAGCATTTGCTATTTTGCTGGCCGTATGGCCATTTATTAAATGTTAGCCGCATATGGCCAGCAGAATATGAGCCGCATGGCCTTTGCATATTTTTAATGCATGTATTAGCAAGCCTATTTTTAATGCATGGCCTTTTCTTTAGTTGCATGCATTAGCAAGCAACAGTTGCATGCATGTACAAGCACTTGGTCGCATGTACAAGCACTTGGCCGCATGCAAATGCTAATAGTGAGCCGCATAGGCCAACACCAAAGTGAGCCGCATGCTATTTTAATGTTATGGCCGAATGGCCTTTTGTGGCAATATTTAATTTGCCTTTGGCTAATGCAAGCAGTAGCTTGCATACCATTTATAGGTTATGGCCGCATGGCCTCATGCAAACAGTAGCTTGCAAGCATGCATTAAAGTTGGCCGTATGGATGCATTAAAGTTGGCCGCATGGATTAAATAGTTGTATTAGCTAAATAGTTGCATTAGCTAAATAATTGCATTAGCTAAATAGTTGCATGCATGCATTAAAGTTGGCCATGCAACTTTATTTTGTTGCATTATTAATATTCATGGCCACAATTTGTCAGCCGCATATGCATGCATGCTTTGGCCGCATAAGCAATTGCTTGGCCGCATGAGATTCATTGCTGGCCGCATAAGGCCATAGCAATTAGCTGGCCGCATGGGCCATTAGAAATTACTCAGCCGCATATGGCCATTAGCAATTACATGCATTTTGCATGCAACCTATTTTAGCCACGTAGGCTACTATTAATTAATTAGCATTAAACATTTGCATGCATTTGTATTAGCATTAAATATTTAGTTGGCCGCATGGCCACTGTTCATTTGTGGCCGCATGGCCACTATTTAATATTTATGGCCGCACGGCCTTATCATTAATTTTAGCCGTATGCACAATTAATATTTAATTCATAAATGTATGCTGGTGCCATATTAATTTATGTATGTTCCCTGACATGATGGTGACCCGTTGTGGTACACTTTTTGACATAACATGATAGTGGCCCGACGTGGCGCACTCTTGACAGTGAACATGACATGATATATATATCTCGAAAGCTGTTGCGACGGCTAGCATGTCATGACAAGATTGAATGGCCTGGACACCGTGGATGATTGTGTTTGTACAACTGAACCAGTAATGTTTGCATCATGTCTAGGACAGGGATCCCTGAATACCACGGTCAGGGGTACCTACTGTAAATGGCTAAGGCTAATAACTAGAATAATTCAGTAGTCATGAGAGAAATTCCCAGTTACAGGCGATCCCGTTATCCCGGCCGCCATTGTGGACTTGCAGCTTGCCGACGAGTAGGACACAAGTCTAGATTCACTGATATATGGAAAAGAACGAGGCACTGCTTAATGAACCCAAGTCGCATGGATAACCTGGATTAGCTGCAGGGCTTATGGCTGGAGGAACATCTCACTGCATGTTGTGATAACCCTAGTTAGCTAATGTAGAAAGCCATAGTCACTGATTGGCCGGGAGCGATTGTATGGTGTAGTTTCAGTGCTCGATTATTGCAAGCATGATCGCATGATTGTCACTTTTAACAATAAAGATCAGGGGCTAAGTTCTGTTCAGGCGAAGGGTTACAACCCCGGTCTTTGTTTGGTTTAAGGGTTGTAACCTGGCTCCCGGAGCAGTTCTAAGTCCTCTCTTCGTTTATTGTCTTATTGCACCCACGTCATATTTGTAATGTTTTACCTTACCAACAAGATTGGAGACGGAGTTCTATTCAGGCGATGGATTACAACCCGATCCTTATTTGGTTTAAGGGTTATGACCTGGTTACTTGAATAGTTCCCTCGTACTCCGTTATGACTGTTGTTATTCTTTATTACCAAGCTCTTTTGTAACTACCTTTAATATTTATTTTCGATATGCTGGTTTTAGTTCTTAAGTGAAGCCTCCTTTGTGGTACTTGCTCTTTCTGGGATCTGACCCAGCTGGTTTTGTATGGCCAGATTTCGGAGCAGCTCCAGAGGATCTACCGATCTTCCAGCCCGATGGTGACCACCAAGCGTAACCAGGCAACGAGTGGGTTTATTTTTGCTCTCCCACTCTATTATAAAATTTTTATTTTGAGATGTTTAGCCGGTGAGCACCTGTTAGCTCGTATTGCGTGCCTTATTACTGTCTGCCTACGGACTGTAACATGATTGACAGATCCTAGGGTTGATCATGTATGACTAAACTCTTGCTAGTCCTCACATTTTGTAACGACTAGCTTCATGATCAGCTGAATATGTAATGTTTGGGACGCCTTGCTATTGTATATTTGGTGATCTTACATCTTATAACTTTACTTGCTTGCTCGAGATTGAGACATTTAGGCTTGTTATCGACCATAGAAGACCGATGGATTGTAGTTAAACCCTCATATATCTAGACAGCCGTGACCGTAGTGGATTCCATTTCATTATACGTAGCTGGCTATGTATGCCCCCGCTCTCCGATATTCTGGATTTACATCGCACTTTTGGCGGAGTCTTCAAGAGAGCTTGGGGACTCGTCTCAAGTTCAGTTCAGCTTATTATCCGCAGACAGATGGTCAGTCAGAATGCACGATCCAAACTCTCAAAGATATGTTACGATCATGTACACTCGACTTCGGTAGTTCTTGGGAAGATCACCTGCATCTCATAGAGTTCTCCTATAACAACAGTTTCCAGGCCAGTATCTAGATGGCACCCTTTGAGGCCTTGTACGCCAGAAAGTACAGATCTCCGTTAGCATGGGACGATGTAGGCGAGAGGCAGATGCTTGGTCCAGAGATGATTATGCGAACTATCGAGGTGGTCAAACAAGTCAGAGATCATCTTTGAGTTACACAAGATCGCCAGCGTCATTGGGCCGATTCTCATCGGCGTCCCCTTGAATTTTCTATCGGTGACCACGTATTCCTTAGGATCTCGCCTACCCGTGGCGTTATTCGTTTTGGCGTACGGGGAAAGCTTAATTAGTCCTAGGTACAAAGGGTCGTTCGACATTCTAGAGCGGGTAGGTGATGTGTCCTATCGTCTCGCTCTTTCGTCGTCGTTACGTAAGGTACATGATGTCTTTCATGTATCCCAATTGTGACGGTATATCCTGGATCCGAGTCATGTCCTTGATCGTTCAGAATTGGTTGTTGGTACCAACCTTTCGTATGAGGAAAGACCCGTATCCATATTGGACCGGAGAGAGAAGATACTCAAGAACAAGACTATTAATTTAGTCCGTGTTGCTTGGGGTCATCACTCTTATGGTGAATCAACATGGGAGCGTGAGGATGATATCCGGTCACGATATCCACACCTGTTTGACTCATAAGGTATAATGTCTTCCTTATGCCTTATGCTTTTACTTCCTTGCTTGCATGAATGATTGCCTGATTGACTGCTAGTCATAGATTGCCAATATTAGTATAGCTTTCCCCGATATCTCTAGCCTCTTGATTAAATTTCGAGGACAGAATTCTTTTAAGGTGGATAGAGTTGTCACTCACGTTTTCCGTTATACGTATTTTTCAGGATACGTATATGGATTTCTGACATTTGTCAGGTGGATCGTAGTTAAACTTGTCCTGCTTAGCCTAGTCTTGGTTTAATCTTGGTTTGGTTTATTTTGGTTTGGTTCAACATGTTGGTTTGGTTTGAGATGGTTTGGGCTTAATATATAAGTCAACCTCTCTCTCTCTCCTCCATTTATTTCTTATAACTTCTCCATCTTCTTCATTTACTCCTCTCCACCTACACCCAAGAGCTCTAGGCAAGTGCAACTTGCTTAATGATGTATTTTGGATTTTATTGTTCCAATGTCTTCCTCTCCTAGTTCTAAGCCTCTATAGAACTTGTCATTTTTGGTTTTGAAGGAAAGATTTTTGTAGATCTAGGTTTTGCCCATTTCTCATAATTTTCTTGGTTTTGATCTATTAAAATTTGGTATTTTCGAAAACTAATTATTCCATGTTATAGAAAATTTCATTCTATCCAATTTTAACCTTTGAAAAGTTGAATTTGGACTTGTTTTGACCAAGTTATAGACTTTTGAAGCTATGGGTTCAAACCATGGAATTCCTGCTGATTGGAGAAGATAGTAAGCAGTGTGCGCAAGCTTTTTAGCTTGCGCCACTATGTTGCGCGTGCTCCTTAGCGCGACACAGCCTGGTCCAGTGCACGCGCTCCTTAGTGCAGCGCAACCTGAGTCAGGCGCAACCTGAGTCAGGCGCAACCTGAGTCAGGCGCAACCCGAGTCAGGCGCAACCCGAGTCAGGAACAACCTAGCCTCGCGCAGTCTAGTGCCTGGCGCAACATGACTTGGCCCGACACGTTCTGGCGTAACTTGACTCAACCTTGTGCATTCCAGTGCCTGGCTCCCTAGTGCATAGGCGCAACCTGATGTTTGGGCGCAACCTGTGACCTTAGCACCCCTAGTGCCTGGCGTAACCTATTACCCTGGTGCAACTTGGCTAATGCCACTTGTTGGCCATGGTACCCCTTGCCCCTCCCCCTTGGGCGCATGATGTCCCCAGTTTCCCTTTTTTATGATTTTCGTACCCATTTTATATCCTTAAGCCTTTTTTATATGAACTCGATCTGAATACGATGTGAGCCTGACATGTTAATTGACATGATAAATTCTTGATGGTGGTCCGTTGTGGCGCACCTTTGACAAGCAATATTGACTTGATAATCTGACACGACATGATAAGTAACTTGATAAGACATGTATAATCTTGATAGTGGCCCGTCGAGGCGCACTTCTGACAAGCAATCTTGATATGTAACAAGTAACCTAACTTGACATGATAATCTTGAACGCTGTTGCGACAGCTACCTGGACTTGCTAAGTAACTCTCGTCTTGACACCGTGGTTGATTTTCTTGGTTGTGCCTATACAAGCTATATGTCTCGTCTTGCATCATGTCTAGGACATAAATTCCTGGTTACCATGGTCAGGGATTCATACTGAATCTGACTAGGATAATGACTTGATTAATCAAGTAGTTCATGAAGAGATTTTCCAGCTATAGGCAGTCCCGTTATCTGGGCGCTCTAATTGGACTTGTAGCCTGCCGTCGAGTAGGGCACATTTCTAGCACACTGTCATGTGTTGCACCCCAAGTCACCTAATCCAACTCTCTCAACTTGTGACCGGATAACCTGGATTAAGTCTGCAGGGCTTGTGGCTGTTGGAACATCTCATTGCATCTTACTAGTAACTAGTCTTGTGATAACCCTAGTTAAATAAAGTATCAAGTCGTACTCTTTGCTTGGCCGGGAATGTTGGATGGAGTCCACTCTTGAATAGTCTTGTCTAGATCCAGTACATGGCTATCTCAGGACATGCTTGCTTACGCTTTACTTTTAGCATTAAATGGCTAGAGACCCGATTCTGTTCAGGCGCAAGGTTACAACCCCGGTTCTTGTTTGGTTTAAGGATTGTAATTTGGCTTCCAGAATAGTTCCTCGTCCTCTCGTCATTTGTTGCCTTATTTACATCTCATGTTTTCCTATTATTATTCTTATTTATGTTCTGACATGCTGGTTTTAGTTCTTAAGTGAAGCCTCCCTTGTGGCACTTGCTCTTTCTAGAGTCTAACCCAGCTGGTTTTGTATGGCCAAATTTTGGAGTAGCTTCCGAGGATCTTCCAGCCTTCCAGCCAGATGGTGAACACTAGACGCAACCCTGGCAACGAGTGGGTTTTACTTTACTCTCCCACTCTATTGTAAATTATTCTTTTGAGGCATTTAGCCGCCGAGCAAGTGTTAGCTCGTGTTAAATTTACATCCCTGTCTGCCTAAGGGCTGTAACATGATTGACAAATCCTAGGGTTGATCATGTATGACTTAAACTCTTGCTAGTCTTCGTATTTTATATGACTAACTTCATGATCATCTGAATATGTAATGTATGGGACGCCTTACTTTGTATGTCTGACGATCTACCATCTTGTTATATTTACTTTCTTGCTTGAGATTGAGACACTAGGCTTGTTCTTGACCTTAAGAGACTATTGGCTTGTAGTTAAACCCTCAAGTATCTAGACAGCCGTGACCGTATATCGTGGTGGGATTCACTTCAATATACGTAGCTGGCTGTGTCTATCCCCTGCTCTCCAGTATTCTGGTTCTGGGACATGATAGGCTAGCTGTAGGAGCTGGATCCCAGCTAGCGGTAGTCCGAAGACTAATGCATCGTGTCGCTTCAGGCTATTTACGCCTGTATGATAGAAGGGCCCTTTCGGCTTGTACCAAAAATAACTTCAATTAATAAATTGCTGAATATCAAGTTCTAAGTTTTTTTTTATTAATCATAACGCATTATGACTCTGAAAATTCAAGTATGCCTAACTCGCGATGCAAATAATTGAAACGATCTTCAGCTAGTAGTTTTGTGAAAATGTCTGCTAGTTGATGATCTATGTCAATAAATTCTAAGCAGATATTTCCATGTTATTGGTGATCAAACAAAAAATGATGACATATTTCTATGTGTTTTGTGCGTGAGTGACATACTTGGTTCTTAGTCAAGTTGATAGTGCTAGTGTTGTTAGAATAATTGGGAATGTTTGTGTAGTGCAGATTATAGTCTTCTAGGGTTTGCTTAATCCAAAAAATCTGAGCACAACAGTGTCATGCGGCTATATGCTCAGCCTCAGTTGTTGATAGTACTATAGAGTTTTGCTTGTTGTTAAATCATGAGACTAAAGTGCTGTAGAGTTTTGCTTCTTGCTAAACTGTGAAACCCATATTCTCGTAATTAATTATTAAATAGTGTTTTAGTGTTATTATTAGTATTTCTAAAATTATTATTATTATTATTATTATTAAATATTTTGGAGTGCAAACGATTTCGAAAATAATGAATTAACATGGCTTTTGGATTTCAGACCCAGACCCGAGTCCGAACCCAGACCCAGGCCTGAGCCCGAACCCAATTTCATTGTCCCTTCCTATTAAATCTGACTTGGTTAATGGTTTATTAAAAAAATATATATATTATATTCTTTGAGCCGGTCCAATTTGGACCAGCAACTCACCCCCTCATTCCCGTAACTCCTCAAACCCCCTCATTCCCGTAACTCCTCAAACCCCTCATTTCCGTAACTCCCCAATTTAACTCCTCCTTTAAAACACTACAATCTTTCACACCCCCACGACCGAGCCTGTTCCCATTTCCTAACAGTTACTTTCCCTCACCACCACTCTTTAATAAAATCCCCCACTCTCCATCTTCTCAGAAAGAGCAACTCCACATCCCACGTACAGAGAAGCCTCCTCCTTCTGCTTCTTAAACTCTTTCTTTCTCATTTGTTCTCCTCACAGAACAAAAACTCTCATCTCTTCAACAAAAGAGAAGTACTCACTCTCATCCCTCCCTCTGTTCTCAAAACCCACAACTTCTTCAACTCAAAACCCATTTCCCCCCTTCTCACCCGAGCCCTAGATCCGGCCGGAGCTCCCGCGCGCGGCCCACTCTCCGGCGCCCCTTCCACTCGCCATCGCCGCCCGAGCTCCCCTCGCGCCCCTGATCTATGCGACCCCGACCCGAGGCCGCCGCCGCCTACCCGCGCCCATTTCCAGCGTGCCACCCCCGCGCCTAGGGCTGTCGACCGCCGACCCCGTCGTCGCCCCCTCTCCCGCGGGTCCAGCGCTCTCCGGCGTACCCCCTTTGTCCGTGCCACCCTCCGGCGAGCTCGACCAGCGCCGAGCTTCTCTTGCGCGCGGTCCCCGCTGTCCAGATCCGCCGCCCCCGTGCGGCCTCACTCCGGTGCGCACCCTCGTGCGCCCCTTCCCGTCGGCTCTCCGGCGACTGTTCCCCTTTACGCTGCCGACAGCGTTGCTGTCCGCCGACAGCGCTGCTCTTCGCAGCGTCTCTCTTCGGGCCAGCGTGCCCTAGCTTTGGATTTTCGGCGTTCGTCGTCAACGTCGCTGCTGGATTATTATTTTCTTTCCATTATAACATCTGAGAGCTCTAGCCGAGCATCCCAAGGTATAAATTCTCTGCCCCGTTGCATTTTATTGGTAGTCGATGATGATAACGGTCCCCGGTTTCCCCTTCGGAAATCCGGTTAGCTACGCTGTAGTTCGGTTAGCTACGTTAGCATTTTGTTATTATTGTCTGCTGAGATTTTATGCTGTTGGTTTTGGTTGCGGAATTTTCGAGTATTTCGGGAAGGTTCTGTTGGTTGGAAAATAATTTCTGTGGTTATATTTTCGGTATAAATGGGTTATTCTTTGGTTGGGACAATTGCAGGATTTTGTTGGCGCATTTCCCAGTTTTGGGTTGTCCCAAAATAGAGGAAATGCTGCCCAAATTTTTACAAAACTTTATTTATTTTGATTTCAAATTGGTTTTCAGAAAATGAATTTAAAACTGATTTTCGGGCGACGACCGTACCGGTCTGTGGGCCCTAGCGAAATACAAACGCACCGGTCCGACCGGGCGTTGAGGTATTAGCTGGATGTGACGATGGACCGAGTCTGAGACTCCAAACTTTTGATTTAAATTATTTTATTTAATGTTTAAGTTATTTATTATAGATAACTTTTTACTGCACATTTTATTTAGGAACTAAACATTTCCCTCTTATTTTTATGTAAAAGAATTGTAAAGGGCATAAGCCCATAACTCTAGGATGATTAGCTGTGCCCTGTATTGCAAAGTGTAGGTTTTTTTCTTTCTTTTCTGGGTGGTTGATGTTGATCTCTTTTGGGTGGTTTTGGATTGGATGTGTAACCGTGGTTAGAACGTAATCATTTCTCGTAGATAATTAATTAAGAACTTCTAAGTAAAATAAATAGATAAAATATTAGTAAGATAACTAGTTCATGATTTGTCACTGGAAGAAACTATTTTTATAGATATATTACAAAAGCACAAAGTTTTCCAAAGATAATTTGTTCTTGTTATTATTCCCAAATAATCAAATTAACCGATTAATCAACGCACATAGCTTACGACGTAAACGTTAGCTGTAGCTTAATAACAACTTAAAACCTGACTAGGACTTGTTACTAGAGATTGCAACTAGCACACTTAGCTTGGTTATATAGCGGATCAAAGTCGAGTTCTCAACTGTAGGAACTCGAAGACATACCTGACGTTCCTCCTCGGTACCAACTCATCTCTCCAGTCATTTTCCTGAGGCAAGTATAGTTTGTGTTAGTTTTACAGTTATTTCTATAATCGTTTTACTGCATGTTTAAACCATGATGCAAACACGAAATTCTCTCGGAGAGTACTGATTGTGACTACTGTACTGATTGGGGACTGGGGGAATAGAGTAATGATTATGACCAAAGCCAACTGTAACTACTATAACTGTATTAGCTTACCCCTCTTACACACGGGTATAAGCCATATCGTATCGCTAGGATACTACTGTACATCCCAAGCCGGTCATAATTCATTGCATGTTCAAATCACACTGTTTTACCGCTGAAAACTATTCTTTCTTCAAGCTGTTTAAAACTGCATGATTCTATTATTTATTTTAACTGTTTTAAATTAGCATGAATTATACTTTGCTCCCTCCTGACTAGAGAACCAACATTTTAGGTATCACTGATGAGGCTTTGTTCCGCGATCCCAAGACGAGGATTTCGAGACTGATGAGCTGTTTGCCTAGAGTTTTCTTTTCTTCTTGATGTATGTAGAAAATGGTTTAAGTTGTATCTTTCATTCCATTGTAAAAGTTTAATAAAGTTTTAAATTTTCGAATTTTGAGTTGTGACAAATATAGTGTTGTTGTATGGTTACCTGCTACTGAACAGCTTACTGCTGCCGTCTCAACAACGGTGCAGGCTGGGCATGATCCGGTTCGACCCAATTAGTTGGGATCGGGTCGTGATATGTTTTTAGTGGTGGCCCATGCAGGTCTCAATAACAACTTAGGAAAACATATTTAGAAACAATTAGAACACTAGAACATTAATTTGTCACAACATAGGACCGAAATATATTATAAATAAATATTTTTGTTTGATTATAGACTGTTAGGATACCTTGCTTATGTTTGCATCCTAAACCTTCCATAGAATGACCATTGATAAGACCAATCCAGCTGGCGATGAGGTGTCATCTCCGAATCATACCCCATCTCCTCAACCAAGTCCAGGGTCTTTTCCCTCGCGGCTGATTGACCGTCCCCATAATGCATCCAGTGAAGTTTTCACTACACTGGCGATTCCTACCTTTTCTCAAACTGAGTTGCATTTCCTTGGTGGAGTATCCATTCTTGTTGCTCCACCAGTACCAGCAAACACCTCCCAAATGGTTGCCCTATTTCAAGAAATCCTGGAGTTCCAGAAAGCTCGAGATGAAGCCCAGCAGAAACAGATGAATATCACGAGAGAAGACATGAAGAACGCCAATGATGTAGCTTTAGCTATCTTAAACCAAGTTGGAGCGGAACCTCGTCCTAGGAGGGATACCCTGAATCTAGAAGATATTTGAGCCCTATTCGGCAGTCATATTATAAGAAGCTATTGGTTTGTGACTACTGTAAAAGGCCTGGTCACCAAGCCAACATTTGTCGCAAGAGATTGGGAAATGTTTGGCATGTGGATCTGCTGAAAATCGGGTAAAGGACTGCCCCTTATCTTTCCATCAAACCAGAGTACATATCCCAGCAACACCTGTTAGGCCACAACCTAGGGACTCTCTTCCTATCCAGCAGACCTTGCCTCCTACAATAAGGCATGATGCAGACTCGGGGTTCATAGAAGATGAAGGACCAGATCAATGAAGGCTCTAGGATTTATTCAGGAAGGAACTTCACCTTAGGGAACACCTATCTTGTTTGTGCCCAGGAAGGATGGAACAACGGATGTGCATCGATTACCAGACACTAAAGAACAAGTACCCTCTTCCCGGATCGAGGATCTGTTTGATCTGTTTGTGTGGAGTTAGGGTGTTTCGAAGTTTGACTTAAGATCTGACTACCATCAAATCAAAGTCAGGATGGAGGACATTTCCAAGATAGCGTTCAAACACCAAGTATGGGTAGTTTTCTTTGGTCATGACGACGGACTGACAAATGCTCCTGCTGTGTTCATGAATCTTATGAACAGAGTTTTTCATGAGTATTTGAATCAGTTTATCTTCTCCATAGATAACATTCTGATATTTGAAGACTGAAGAAGAGCATGAAGAACATCTGAGGAAAGTTCTGGAAACTTTGAAGAAAAAGAAGTTTTATGGTAAGTTATCTGAACGTAGATTTTCTTTGACAAGGTGGACTTTTGGACATGTTGTCAAAAGAAGAAATTTTGATGGAAGATAGCTGCTGTTGAAAAGTGGTATACCCCAAGTTTAATTCGGAAGTTTCTTGAACTTGGCTGGCTACTATCAGAAGTTCGTGAAGGATTTCGCCAAGATTGCTGAGCCGATGACGAAGCTCACTTGGAAGAATGAAGAGTTCATCTGGACGAAAGATTGCCAGGCGGCATTGAGGAGCTGAAGAAGAGACTTACCACTACACCAATCATTGCGCTACCCGCAGGAACCGGTGGTTTCTCAATTTACAGTAATGCCTCTGGAAAAGGACTGGGTTGCGTTCTTCAACAACATGGGAAAGTAATTGCTTACACATCTAGGCAACTACAGACTCATGAGAAGAATTATCCCACACCTAATTTGAAATTTGCTGCAATTATCTTTACTTTGAAGCTATGGAAGCATGATTTTTATGGAAAGAGAGTGAAAATATATACGGACTACAAAAGTCTGAAATATGTCTCCACTCAGAAAGAGCTGAATGTTAGACTAAGAAGATGGCTGAAGCAGATGAAGGATTTCGACATCAACCTGCAGTACCATTCAGGTAAGACTAATGTGATCGCTGATACACTTAGTCGATACCCAGAGGCGATGTTCTTAACCAAGGAGTGGCACCTACTAGAAGACGTCGAGAAGTTTGGACTGGAGGTTATACTACCTGGAGATAGAAGGACGGAACTGGATGCTGATTCAGTATTGATGAAGTTCGATGCCGATAGAAAAAATCAAGAGGACGTAGTTTCAAAACGAGGCACTTTACAGGCTTAGAGATCAAGTGTTGGCAGGAACACTTGAGGGTTTCTAAATTGATCAGCAGTGGAACTCTGAAGAATGGTATGAGACTTTGCGTATCGGCTGACAAATGGAGGAACGAGTTGATGAAAGAAATGCACCAGTCGCAGTATTCCATATATTCAGGAGCTAATAAGATGTATCGGAATATGCCTCCATTGATTGGTGCTATGGAATGAAGAAGGACAATTCCAGGTATGGGATTAGATGTGAATTTGTCAACATGAGAAATTTAGCAAGAGAACAACAAGTTTGTTGCAGCCACTGGACAATTCGGAGTGGAAGTAGAAGCATATAACAATGAACTTTGAGTAAGGTTTGCCTTGTTCCCAAGGAGGGAAGGGCACCAATTGGATTATAGTGGACCGACTGACTAAGTCAGCACACTTTATTCCCTTCAAGGTTAGTTTATTCACCGAGAAGTTGGCAGCATTGTACGAGAGGCACCCCTACCAGATTTATGGAGTACAAACCGGCGGACAATCAAAGAAGATAATCCAGACGCCTGAAGATATGTTAGATCTTGTGTTTTGGAAATTGGAGGGTCATGGAGAAGATCATTTAAAATTGGTAGAGTTTCCTTACAACAACTACCAAGTTAGCATCGTCAATCAGTGGAGTTTGAAGAAGGAGATAGCGTCTTTTGTGAAGATTTTCTCTTACCAGAGGAACGATCAGTGTTAGCAGAGCATGAAAGTTGAGCCAGGTACATCAGGCCATTTGAAGTTTTAAGACGAGTTGGAAGTAGCGTACCGGTTAGCTCTACCAGCTAATCTTGAGAGTGTGCAATGTCTTCTACGTATCACAGCTCAGACGCTACATTCCGGATCCGAGTCACATTTTGGATAATTCAGAGCTGAAGATTGGACTCAACCTTTCAGTGCCAGAGAAACCAGTTGCAAGCGTAGTCAGAGGTGAGAAGAAGATCAGATTTTGAGCCATCATTTTAAACTCCTACTTCTTATCTTTTCGTTCTCAACTTGACTGATGCTGCTAAGTCAGCCTAGTTTTGCAAGCTATATCTTTATTAAGCTTGATCATGACAGTATTTTATTGGGTGCACCCACTAATATATTGTCTAAATCAGGACCGGTGCATGATGGTCTGATCAACCTCGTGTACTTTGGTTCGCTTTTGTATTTTTCTACATGGATGATATCATAAATAAAACTTGTCCCTAAACCGTCTCATCCACGACTGCCTTGAAAATTCTTATTGTTGGACCTGAGTTACGGGCGTAGTACCCGTACCTGTTTGAATCTCCTACCCTGCCTTTAAATTTCGAGGACGAAATTTTCTAAGGAGGGAAGATTGTGAAACACATATTCTCGTAATTAATTATTAAATAGTGTTTTAGTGTTATTATTAGTATTTCTAAAATTATTATTATTATTATTATTAAATATTTTGGAGTGCAAACGATTTCCAAAATAATGAATTAACATGGCTTTTGGATTTCAGACCTAGACCCGAGTCCGAACCCAGACCCAGGCCTGAGCCCGAACCCAATTTCATTGTCCCTTCCTATTAAATCTGACTTGGTTAATGGTTTATTAAAAAAAATATATTATATTCCTTGAGCCGGTCCAATTTGGACCAACAACTCACCCCCTCATTCTCGTAACTCCTCAAACCCCCTCATTCCCGTAACTCCTCAAACCCCTCATTTCCGTAACTCCCCAATTTAACTCCTCCTTTAAAACACTACAATCTTTCACACCCCCACGACCGAGCCTGTTCCCATTTCCTAACAGTTACTTTCCCTCACCACCACTCTTTAATAAAATCTCCCACTCTCCATCTTCTCTAAGAGCAACTCTACATCCCACGTACAGAGAAGCCTCCTCCTTCTGCTTCTTAAACTCTTTCTTTCTCATTTGTTCTTCTCACAGAACAAAAACTCTCATCTCTTCAGCAGAAGAGAAGTACTCACTCTCATCCCTCCCTCTGTTCTCAAAACCCACAACTTCTTCAACTCAAAACCCATTTTTCCCTTCTCACCCGAGCCCTAGATCCGGCCGGAGCTCCCGCGTGCGGCCCACTCTCCGGCGCCCCTTCCACTCGCCATCGCCGCCCGAGCTCCCCTCGCGCCCCTGATCTACGCGACCCCGACCCGAGGCCGCCGTCGCCTACCCGCGCCCATTTCCAGCGCGCCACCCCCGCGCCTAGGGCTGTCGACCGCCGACCCCGTCGTCGCCCCCTCTTCCGTGGGTCCAGCGCTCTCCGGCGCACCCCCTTTGTCCGCGCCACCCTCCGGCGAGCTCGACCAGCGCCGAGCTTCTCTTGCGCGCGGTCCCCGCTGTCCAGATCCGTCGCCCCCGTGCGGCCTCACTCCGGTGCGTACCCCCGTGTGCCCCTTCCGTCAGCTCTCCGACGATTGTTCCCCTTTACGCTGCCGACAGCGTCGCTGTCCGCCGACAGCGCTGCTCTTCGCAGCGTCTCTCTTCGGGCCAACGTGCCCTAGCTTTGGATTTCCGGCGTTCGTCGTCAACGTCGCTGCTGGATTATTATTTTCTTTCCATTATAACATCTGAGAGCTCTAGCCGAGCATCCCAAGGTATAAATTCTCTGCCCCGTTGCATTTTATTGGTAGTCGATGATGATAACGGTCCCCGGTTTCCCCTTCGAAAATCCGGTTAGCTACGCTGTAGTTCGGTTAGCTACGTAAGCATTTTGTTATTATTGTCTGCTGAGATTTTATGTTGTTGGTTTTGGTTGCGGAATTTTTGAGTATTTCGGGAAGGTTCTGTTGGTTGGAAAATAATTTTTGTGGTTATATTTTCGGTATAAATGGGTTATTCTTTGGTTGGGACAATTGCAGGATTTTGTTGGCGCATTTCCCAGTTTTGGGTTGTCCCGAAATAGAGGAAATGCTGCCCAAATTTTTACAAAACTTTATTTATTTTGATTTCAAATTGGTTTTCGGAAAATGAATTTAAAACTGATTTTCGGGCGACGACCGTACCGGTCTGTGGGCCCTAGCGAAATGCAAACGCACCGGTCCGACCGGGCGTTGAGGTATTAGCTGGATGTGACGATGGACCGAGTCTGAGACTCCAAACTTTTGATTTAAATTATTTTATTTAATGTTTAAGTTATTTATTATAGATAACTTTTTACTGCACATTTTATTTAGGAACTAAACATTTCCCTCTTATTTTTATGTAAAAGAATTGTAAAGGGCATAAGCCCATAACTCTAGGATGATTAGCTGTGCCCTGTATTGCAAAGTGTAGGTTTTTTTTCTTTCTTTTCTGGGTGGTTGATGTTGATCTCTTTTGGGTGGTTTTGGATTGGACGTGTAACCGTGGTTAGAACGTAATCATTTCTCGTAGATAATTAATTAAGAACTTCCAAGTAAAATAAATAGATAAAATATTAGTAAGATAACTAGTTCATGATTTGTCACTGGAAGAAACTATTTTTATAGATATATTACAAAAGCACAAAGTTTTCCAAAGATAATTTGTTCTTGTTATTATTCCCAAATAATCAAATTAACCGGTTAATCAACGCACATAGCTTGCGACGTAAACGTTAGCTGTAGCTTAATAACAACTTAAAACCTGACTAGGACTTGTTACTAGAGATTGCAACTAGCACACTTAGCTTGGTTATATAGCGGATCTAAGTCGAGTTCTCAACTGTAGGAACTCGAAGACATACCTGACGTTCCTCCTCGGTACCAACTCATCTCTCCAGTCATTTTCCTGAGGCAAGTATAGTTTGTGTTAGTTTTACAGTTATTTCTATAATCGTTTTACTGCATGTTTAAACCACGATGCAAACACGAAACTCTCTCGGAGAGTACTGATTGTGACTACTGTACTGATTGGGGACTGGGGGAATAGAGTAATGATTATAACCAAAGCCAACTGTAACTACTGTAACTGTATTAGCTTACCCCTCTTACACATGAGGATAAGCCATATCGTATCGCTAGGATACTACTGTACATCCCAAGTCGGTCATAATTCATTGACTGTTCAAATCACACTGTTTTACCGCTGAAAACTATTCTTTCTTCAAGCTGTTTAAAACTGCATGATTCTATTATTTATTTTAACTGTTTTAAATTAGCATGAATTATACTTTGCTCCCTCCTGACTGGAGAACCAACATTTTAGGTATCAGTGATGAGGCTTTGTTCCGCGATCCCAAGACGAGGATTTCGAGACTGATGAGCTGTTTGCCTAGAGTTTTCTTTTCTTTTTGATGTATGTAGAAAATGGTTTAAGTTGTATCTTTCATTCCATTGTAAAAGTTTAATAAAGTTTTAAATTTCCGAATTTTGAGTTGTGACAAATATAGTGTTGTTGTATGGTTACCTGCTACTGAACAGCTTACTGCCGCCGTCTCAATAACGGTGCAGGCTGGGCATGATCCGGTTCGACCCAATTAGTTGGGATCGGGTCGTGACATAAACCATGAGACTAAAGCTTTTCCTAGGAAATGACACGTACCGCTGGTACTTTACGGTCTACTTTGCATCCAGCAAAATCAGCATCTGGATAACCGATTAGGTTAAAGGATGTAGTTTTGGGATACCATAGGCCGACTGTAGAAGTTCCTTGAAGGTATCAGAAGATATGTTTAACGGCGTATAAGTGTGATTCCTTATGATTAGCTTGATATCTTGCACAAATGCAAAAGGCTAAACATTATATCAGGGCGACTAACAGTTAAGTAAAGTAAACTACCAATCATATCTCGATACTTACGTTGGTCAACTGGTTTGCCACTTTCATCAATGTGAAGTCGTGTTGATGTAGCCATTGGCATGCTGATAGGTTTTACATTGTCGAAGTCATACTTCTTTAGTAAATCCTTTGTGTACTTGGCTTGATTGATGAATGTTTCCTGTGAGTGCTGTTCGATCTGAAGTCATAGGAAGTAGTTGAGCTCTCCTATCATACTCATTTCAAACTCACTCTGCATACACTTAGCAAAATCTTGACAAAGTTTCTCGTTAGTAAAACCGAAGTAATGTCATCTACATAAACTTGTACAAGTAAAATACTATCAATCGAAGATTTGATAAATAAGGTTGTGTCAACTCTTCCTTTTTGAAAAACTATTTTCAAGTAGGAAAACACTTAGGCGTTCATACCAAGCACGTGGTGCTTGTTTGAGTCCATAAAGAACGTGATCAGGTTTTTGAAAATCTTCAAAACCTAGGGGCTATTTCACAAAAACTTCTTCCTTCAAATTTTTTTTCAAAAATGCACTTTTCACGTTCATTTGAAAAAGTTTAAAATTATGAAAACATGCAAATACACAAAACATACGAAAGAATTCTAGGCTTCTAGTTTAGCAACAAGAGCATATGTCTCGTCATAATCAATTTCTTCTTCTTGATTATAATCTTGTGCCACTAGACGTGCTTTGTTGCGTAGAATTTGTCCATCCTCACTTAGTTTATTTCGAAACACCCATTTGGTACCAATTATCTATTGACCAATTGGTTTAGGAACAAGTTCCCAAACTTGGTTTCTCTCAAATTGATTAAGTTCCTCTTGCTTGGCATCAATCCAAAATTTATCAGAAAAAACATCTGCTACTATCTTAGATTCTACTTAAGAAATGAAAGCTACATTTGCTGCTATATCTCTAGTAGAAGAACGCGTACTTACACCTTTGGATACATCACCTATTACGAGTGTCTCTGGATGGTCTGGCATGAACTTCATTCTCTTAGGTAGACATTCCATATAGCTCTCCTTGGTAGCACTATCTTCGGGTGTTCTAGATTTGTTTTGTACATACTTATCGTCACTGTCGCTAGATCTCTGACTATTGAGCTCATCAATAGTAACATTAATAAATTCTTCAACAATTATAGATCTTATATTGAAAATTCTATTTCCTTTACTCTTGGCAGCATACCCGAGAAATATCCCTTCGTCTGCCTTCGAGTCGAACTTACCCAAGTTATCCTTGGTGTTCAGGATAAAACAACTATAACCAAAAACCTTGAAATAAGAAAAGTTTGGAATCCTTCCAAACCACAATTCTTAAGGTATTTTCTTTGAGATAGGTCGAATTAACACCCTATTTAAAACATGACAGGCTGTACTAACAACTTCTGCCCAAAAATATTTAGGAAGATTATGCTGATTCAGCAAGACTCTAGTCATATCGCTTAGAGTACGATTATTACGCTCCATAACACCATTCTGTTGAGGAGTTCTAGGACAAAAAAAATGATAATATTTACTATCATCACAAATCTTTTTGAAATCAGCATTTATGAATTTGCCACCACAATCACTTCGGATTCGAGTAATCATGAAGCCTTTTTTTCATTTTGTACCTTTTTGTAAAATATTTGAAATTCAAAAATGGCATCACTTTAATTTGTTTGAAAAAAAAACCCAAGTATATCGAGAAAAGTCATCAACTATAACAAAAGCGTAGAGTTTTCCGCTAAGACTAGCGACTCTACTAGGCTAATTAAATCTATATAAATTAACTACAAAGGATAAGTCGGAGGTATATATTCCTTGATGATATTGGGAACATAATTTTGGTTCTTGAGGTGCCCTGTACCTTGAGTGTACAAGGAGGTGCTGAGCTGATTGGCATAGGTAAGAGGATTTTTGACTTCAAAAGTCTTTCTCTGGCGCAAGTTGGCTGTTGGCGCAGACTGCAATTGACGTACATTATGACTTGTTGAAGTTGATCCTAACTAACGCTTATTGAGATAGGCGCACAAGTCAGATAGATGCGCCACCTGTGTGTCTGTTTGAGACACCATCAGCTTTCCTTGTTTGGATCTCGAGATGCGCAGGGTTGGTAGATCCTGACTTGAATTCTTTGGAGTAGGCATAATGCCTTTTTGCTCTGCGCACCCCATTCTTGTGCACTTGGAGTGGCACAACTGGGGAGCAAAAAGTTAATTTTGAACAGAACTTACTTTCTTGCCAGAGATTTCATTGTCTTTTTCAAGATGAGTAGAGTTTATGTCCAAAAGAGCTTTAGGACTGACTGGCGCAAGGGCACAATCAGGAGTGTTTTCCATTGAGTCAAGGACTGGGGAAGAATGAGGAAAAGCCAAATGGCGCTTTCCTTTATTCTGTGCTAGGGCAGTAGTAAGTGTATTCCCAATGAAATTCAAACTTGGGGAAGAAGAGGGAGTAGCTAAAAAGTATTGCTCCTTATTTTGCACCAGGACAGGAATAGGCGCAGCTTGTGTATAATGAGGAAAGGCCAAAGGGCGCTTTCCTTTATTATGTCTAGTAGCCTCACTAGATAGGTTCTCCTCCGAGTTCAGAACTGTAGAAGAAGATGGAGTAGCTAAAAAGTGTTTCCCTTTGTTTTGCGCCAGAGAGGCAGTAGGCGCAGGTTGCGCAGAAGCAGTGATTGGTGTTGTTGAGGACTTGGGAGTCAATACGACGCGTGCCTTATTCTTGGTAGCCATATTGGCGCGCCTAGCACCCCCATCACTGATCAGGGCTTCGTACGCTGTTTGGTCAACTTGCACAACCAAGATCTTCTACGTCTTGTCGATTGACGCGGTATCACATTGAGTTTTCACTTTCTCGTCGGAGAAGAAAGTCATCCCCAGCAGAGTCGCCATTTTGTTTGTAAAAATAAAAGTTTGATTTACAAACTAAGAAAAAAGAAAGTACAATGAGTACACTTAAAATCTGAAAAAGTACAACTGTAGGAATCTGATCAGAAGACGATGACTTTATCCCTTGGACGATGTGATATCGAAAATACGAGCCTCTGGAGAATGCAGCAGCAGAAGATTATGATTATTAATGAAGCTTTAGAACTGATTTGAAACTCTATTTATAGAGTTCTGAAATAAATGTTTCTGAGTTGCGCGTACTGTATGTTGCGCGCCATCTATCCAGTTGTACGAACGGTTACTTGAACTGCTGGGGACGCCTGGCATTTTGTGAGTGAGATGCGCGTGGTCGTGGGCAGCGTAGTGAACACGTTCTTCGAGATTAGTGGCATGCACGCCATGTCATTTTGTTTCTGGATGGAAATTAGTTAAGCGACGCCAGTTTGATAGGTTGTGTCGGGCGTAACCTGATGACTAGCGCCCCTTACTGTTCAGTCTTCATTAACTACCTCGCGCCACTTGATGACTGGCGCAAGACAGCTATCAGCATTTATTAAAAACTAATGTAGTCTTCTCGAGTGCCACGCTTCCCGGGATTCAAAGAAAGATTCTCCGACTGTCGAACTGTCAGTAATCATGACTTAAGTTACAGCTTCTCGAGGAAGCTTGCCACGTGGGACTCGTGCACCCTGACTTTGGCGCAACCTGAGTATTGTGCAACCTAGTGACCAGGCGCTATCTGATGTTGGCGCCTTTTTAAGTGTGGCGTCCATTTATTTTTGAGCTCCTACAGGAGGAAGCAGCAAAGAGACTGATGCAAGAAGGTTATCAAAAGAGAAGTGCAAAAAATATAACATGTGTCGTGGTGCATTTCTTGGACATCGAGAGTAGCAACTAAACCATTGCTCTCATGATAAGAAAAAAGGAACAGAACCTGCAACGCAGTACCTTAGAGTTCAATTCTGAGCATTCCTCGTAATATTATTTCTTGTAGTAGAATTTTTATTGATTTGCAGCATATTGAATCAATGTTAGAATGTTATGAGAGTGATGTCTTTCTATAGATGTATGAGGTGAAGAATATGTTAAACTCTTAATGTTGTTGATGTAAAATTTGTTTAAGCAAAAAGTTTATTAGAAGTGTTTGAGTATTTATTTATAGGTGCAACTTATTCCCATAGGATGCTTGGATATAGAATACAGTTGCAGCAACCGTGCAAGTAAACAACAGTAAGAAAGTCATCACTTCTGGTTGATGATCGTTAGCATACAAAAGGTTCCCTGAAAAGTAGACAAGTGGATAAATTAGAACTATTAAATATAATTATTTAAAACAAAAGTGAATTTATCATAACGTAATGTAGAAAATTTCTCACAACTATCAAATATAATTATTCGAAGTATTCAGGACTATAGAAAACTTCTACCGTCCTGGCAATATACACGATTGTAGAAAATTTCTAAAGTTATAACATTTCTCTATAGTCCTGAGTCTTCCTAGCCCAAATGTAGCAAAAAAATTTACTTCGAAACCCTAAAATAGATTTAATTAAACTTCAAAAATTTGTCCAAACTTCATCCTAAACCTATTTTATGTTACTATACTATGATATTTGGACATTAATAAGGATTGGAAAGAAGATTTATAAAAATAAAATAAAAAATACGAACATAAAATTAGAGAGAGAGAATATGGAGGAAGAAGATTATAAATTTTTTTTTTCCAAAGTTCATCTTAAGCATTGATTGATGGTTGGAATTGGAAGAGGTGGAGAAGGAAGAAGTTTAGGGTTTTGAAGTGTATAAAGGAGGGAAAGGATTTTGGAGTGAGAGAGAGGGAGAGAGAGAGAGTAAAATTTAGAATGTTTGAGTTTGGCAGAGTTTGGGGGGGGGGCGTAGCCCTTAGTAAGTTGTTGATGTTGGAGCTTTTCCTTGATATGTAGAGAGAGCTTGCTCTCAATACATTCCTAGTACTTAGTCCCACATTGGAAAAGCACCATGAAGTGTATCTCAATATATACTTGGTGTGTAGTTGAGATATGCACATGGGGTGGTGACCCAAAAGAGGGAACCATGTGGGTAATTTTACTAGAAGGTAAGGATAAGACTCCATGTTAAAGCATTAATGCTTGTTGCTCTTGGAATTAATTTCCTTTGGAGCTAAGCAACTCGGACTCGGGCTCATGAGGCATAATATGGTATTTTTGTTGACGCACTTTGCGCTTAGCACGTCAGCATCGTCGCTAGACGCATAGTGCACTTAAGTTGTGCTCATTGCACGAGCCTCTGCGCAGTCGATCGCACGCCCGTTCGTGCAGCCATTTTGTGCGGCAGTTTGCGCGCAGTTGGCGTAGTGGGTGCACGTGTGCACATTGAGCACGTATGTACAGTTGGTGCATAGTGCGCTTAAGTTGCGCGGGCTACTGTGCAGCCGATCGCACGCCCGTTTGTGCAGCCAGTTCGTGCGACAGTTTACGTACAGTGCACAGTTGGCGCAGTGGGTGCACGTGTGCACGTTGAGCGCGTATGCGCAGTTGGCACAGCGAGTGCGTGTGTGCACTGTTGTCGTGCAGTACGCATGTGCGCAGTTGGCATAGCGGTGCGCCAGTGCGCATGCTATGGACAGTTAGCACACGCTATGTGCAATTGGTGCATACTGTGTGCCAGTTGGCTCAATCGTGTCTTTGCACGATTTGAGCGGTTATAAAACATTCAGGAGCAGTTTTTCCTTTGTCCCAAACATTTTGTGGACCGAGCAGTTATTGTATGCACCTATATATGGTTCTCTCTCTCTCTCTTTCTCAGAATAGAGCATTCATAATTTTATTTTAAAATATTTCCAGAGTTACGAGCAGAGAAGAGAAAAGCATAGGGAGCCCGCGCCATCCGAGGAGTCAGAAGAGCAGAGTATTCTGAAGTTCTCCGTCGAACTTGCTGATTCATGGCAGCTGTTTATGTGGGGTAAATCAAGCTTTGAGCGCCGGTGATCATTCACCCCATCAGGCCGTTCTCTCATTATATACATTTCTTCTTCACATCCACTTTTATCTCGTTCTGAACGAGTACAGTTTTGATCTGATCAGAAACTGTTAGTGGACATTCGCTGCTGCTGCTACCGAAATCTTTTTTGCGTTCTTCGAAGTGTTATAATCTATTTCGTTTCTCAGAATCCTCCGGGATCTCTTTCGTGCACCTTCTTCGAAGTGTTGCATAAATCAGTTTTCCATCGAAAAATTATGCCCCGGGACTAACAATCTCAAAGCTTGATTTTCACAAGATGAAAAACTTTCGTACTTCACTCATCGATCCTAACTTTAACAAGTTAGAGAAATTTGATGGAGAGCACTTCCAAGTCTAAAAGAGGAAGGTTAGCCTTGATCTTCAACTTGCGAAAGTTGATCATGTGCTAACTGAGGAAGAACCGACTGTTCCAGAAACTGGGTCTGCAGCCGCAATTACTGCTGCTACTAAAAGTCAGACCAAATGGAGAAAGGAGAATAGTCTCTGTAGGCTTCTAATTCTTAATATTATGGAGGATTCCCTGGCAAAATCATATCCTAAGAAGACTATTGCCAGAGAGATACGGGAGTCTCTGGAGAAACTGTACGAAGATGACAAGAACAGAAGCAAGATATTTGTGGTTGAAAAATATCACAAGTGGTTCTTTGAAGATGAAAAGACGATGTTGTCTCAAGTGAAGGAATTCCTGAAGCAGCATCAAAAGTTGGAAGATAAGGGGATGTCCCTTAACGACAAGTTTGTTGTTGGAGGGATTGTCTCCAAGCTCCCCGCTGGTTGGAGCAAGTTCTATGCAAACATGCATAGGAAGAAATTGGAGATTAGTCTGGAAGATCTCCTATAAGAAATCTATATTGAGGACCAGATGAGGGCTCAACTGAAAGTGGATGCTCTGTCCAAACAGATGGCTAACACTAATTTGGTCCACACCAAGGAATCCAAGAAAAAGCAGGCGGCTTCCCACAGCAAGAAGAAGGACCTCAACAATCTGAAAGTGAAGGGGACTTCTTTCAAGCAACAGAAGCCAAAGTCCTATTTGGCTTGCTTCAAATGTGGCAAGAAGGGCCACTTCAAGAGTGAATGCAAATCTAAGCCCAAGCAATCAGAGCAAGGTGAGCCTAGTAAGGTTTCCATGATTACTTATGTAATTACAATGATTGCTCAGGTCACTACGATAGGGGCTGACTCTGACTGGTGGGTAGACACTGGTGCCACCTGCCATATCTGCTTAAGCAAGGAATGGTTTACCACATACACACAACTTCTGAAGTTGTTATGGTGGCGAACCAGGCACAAGCTGAAATACAAGGGATCGGGACGGTGGTGTTGAAGCTGACTTCAGGGAAGTCGTTGACGCTTCAAGGTGTAAAGCATGTACCTGCTATCGCAAAGAACCTGATCTCTGGAGGCCTACTCTGTGACGTAGGCCTAAGGATGGACATCAATGATGGCCAGATGGTGATGTCTATAAAGGGAACATACTTCAAAAAAGTATTTTATACCGAAGGAATATTTAAAATTCAGCTTGTAAATCAGTCTAATGTTATTAACGCAATCGCTCATTCTGATTATACTCTTGAGTTGTGGCATAATAGACTAGGACATGTTCATTGTAAAAGAATAAACATAATGTCTAGTGTAGGACTTATTTCCAAATATGGAGGTAAGGTAGAGAAATATGAAGTATGTGCTCAAACGAAGATCACACGCTACGGATATTAGGATATTCCAGTGATCGATACGCTTTACAGGTGTGATCTGAAGTTGAAGCCTAATTCGAGGGAAAGCGTCAGGTAGCTGGATTATACAAGCGTCATTGGGAGTTTGATGTATGCTACTACCCCCATAAGGCCTGACATAGCTTTCGTCGTGGGAATACTGAGTCGTTTCACGAGCAACCCAGGCATTGAGCACTAGAAAGCTGTGAAACGGGTAGTGAGATATCTCAAGAAGACTCAGACATACACAATGCACTACAACGAAGATCCGCCGGTAGTAGAAGGCTTCAGTGATGCCAGCTGATGCTCATAATTAGAGAGCAAGAGATCCATATGTGGATTCATTTTCACAATGGGTGGAGTTGCTATATCATGGAAGTAAGAAGAAGCAGACTATGCTCTCTCGTTCCTCCATGGAATTTGAGTTCTTCGCACTTGATACCGCAATGAAAGAAGCAAAATGGCTTCGAAAGGTCATTTATGACCTTCCAATGGTTGGGACGCATATACCGACAATTCTGATATACTGTGACAACCAGGCGATTGCGGCGGTGGCATCAAATGACCTCTTCAACAGAAAGAAAAGAACTGTGCGGTTAAAGCACAGGCAGTACACGATCTAATCAAAAGAGGTGTCATTATAGTGATTGATGTTTGAAGTCAGTAGAACCTGGCGGATCCATTCACGAAGGGCCTCACGTGCCAGCTGGTCGATGATATAGCTTGTAAAATGGGCTTGAAAGCATTCTGATATTGTGTTATTGTAATCCTACCATAAAATTTTATACTATTAGTTCGAAGAGAAATCTACTAGGCATCTAACTTTTAGTTCAAGGAAGGACCACTAACTAAAAAAATATCAGAAACAGTGGCTACATGTCCTCTATGGCATAGAAAGGTTATGGACCTACAACCACTGTTGTCTACTATATATTTTCTGTAAAAAAATAGATCCAGTGATGAGGATGGCTTAAATGCCTTAATGAGTTCTCAGGCAGAGTGAATGTTTGGTATGCTTTACAGGAAGCACGGTAGCATAGCACTACAAGGAGTGTAACTCCATGCTACACTTGGGTGACTCTACCATGAGGTTCCTAGGTAGGGGTAATGCCTCGACTTTGCGAGCCAAGTCACAACGACGTAGCACCACAAATAGGCAGGTAGCCTAATGTTGTATGATGAAATTAAAAAGTTGTAGACTTTACTACAAAAAGGAGGATGTTCTCATGTTACAGTGATACGACACCACGATGAGGTATCCGGATAGGGGTAAAGCCTCGACCTCGAAGCGCAAGGCTTCATGCTGGGTAGTTTGGCACTACAAAGAGGCTTCTAACCTCATGCTACAGTAGTATGACACTACGATGAGGTTTCCAGGTAGGGATAATGCCTCGGCTTTAAGTCATATCATAGAGGCGTAGCACCGCAAGGGAAGCGCAAGGCTTCATGCCATGTCTCTTTAATAAAGAACTCAACTATAGTATATGGACAGGGATAGCAGACCGTCTCTTGAGGGTAAACTTGTAGATGCCAAAAATAATATACTGAAGCCAGGCTGGCACAGGGCCTTTAATGTACAGCCAGAAGCACATGTGACTACATTACGTGAGTGAAAAGAATTGCAGCTATGGTGCATAATTCAAGGTTTAGTCCATTCTTGTATTATAGTCTATTGTTTGACCCATGCGGGAAGATTCAAGTCGTCAGTGACATCTATCCTAATGCATGATGGACAGTTACTGTGGGGAACACTCAAATCCATATATCAAGATATATAGGAGCTTGTTGGAGCTTTTTCTTGACATGTAGAGGGAGCTTGCTCTCAATACATGCCCAGTATTTAGTCCCATATCTCAATATATACTTGGTGTGTTGTTGAGATATGCACATGGGGTGGTGACCCTAAGGAGGGAACCATGTGGGTAATTTTACTATGAGGTAAGAATAAGACTCCAGGTTAAAGCATTAATGCTTTTTGCTCTTGGAATTAATTTCCTTTAGAGCTAAGCCCCGTAGGGGCTTAGCGACTTGGACTCGGACTCATGGGCTCATGAGGCGTAATATGGCATTTTTGTTGGCACACTTTGTACTTAGCAGGTCAGCATCGTCGCTAGATGCATAGTGCGCTTAAGTTGTGCGAGTCTTGCGCAGCCGATCGTGTGCCCGTTCGTGCTGCCAGTTCGTGTGGCAGTTTGTGCGCATTGCGTGTTGTGCGTAGTTGGCGCAGTAGGTGCGCGTGTGCACGTTGAGCGCGTGTGCGCAGTTAGCGCAACGATGCACGAGTGCGCGCGCTGTGCGCAGTTAGCGTGCACTATGCGCAATTGGCGCACATTGTGCGCCAGTTGGCTCAATCGTGTCTGTGCATGATTTGAGCGGTTACGAAACATTATGGAGCAATTTTTTTCACGTCTCGAACGTTTCGTAGATTGGACAGTTATTGCATGCACCTATATATGGTTCTCTTCTCTCTTTCTCTCTCTCTCTCTCTCTCTCTCTCTCTCTCTCTCTCTCTCTCTCTTTCAGAATCGAGCATTCATAATTTCCTTACAAAATATTTTCAGTTATAAGAGCAGAGAAGAGAGAAGCATAGGGAGCCCGCGCCATCTGAGGAGTCAGAAGAGCAGAGTGTTCCGAAGTTCTCCTTCGAACTTGCTGGTTCCTGGAAGCTGTTCGTGTGGGGCGAATCAAGCTTTGAGCGCCGGTGATCATTCACCCCAGCAGGCCATTTTCTCATTCCATCCATTTTATCTTATGCACATCCACTTTTATCTTGTTCTGAACGAGTACAGTTCTGATCTAATCAGGAACTGTTAGTGGACATTTGCTGCTGCTGCTACCGAAATCTTTTGTGCCTTCTTCGAAGTGCTACAATCGATTTCGTTTCTCAGAATCCTCTGGGATCTCTATCGTGCACCTTCTTCGAAGTGTTGCATAAATCAGTTTTCCATCGAAAAATTATGTCCCGGGACTAACAGTTGACACCCATGAGTAAGAGTTCCTCAAAACTAGGCTAGCTTAGAGTAACTTTTGTAGTGTTCTGATAAATTCTCTTAAAATTGGTTATTAAGTTTAACATGGATAGTTAGGTAATTACATATTAAAAAAAGTGGTTGTTTATTTTTTTTCAAGTAGTAAAAATTAAGTAGTGTTACTCTTCTAAAATAGTAAAAATTAAAAAACTGTTGTTTGGCCCAGTAATATAAAATACACGTAATGCACGTATATATACTAGTAATTGATAATTTCACAATTTAAAAAAAAAATCACAAAGGGAGTTTACTATAAACTAAAAAAATATGGATTTAATTTTTGATCACCACGAAAAAAAAGGGACTTTAGTCACATTTTCTTATGTATTGAGGAAACTAGGGGTGAGCGTCGGTATAATCGGTCGGTATTTGGTTGGATTTTTCGATATTTTTTAAAATCGGTATTTAAAAAATCAATACCAATATCGTACCATTTAGAATCGATTTTTTCGGTTTCGGTTAAATCGGTATTCGGTCGGTTTTTGTTCGGTATCGGTATTTTATCATTTAATATTTGATCAATCAACACACTTAATATGAACCTCTTAACCTAGAAAAATATTTTTTTACTTTTTTTTTTGGAAGCATTAAATTTCAAAGCCAAACCTCTACCAAGCAAGCAATTAATCAAATTTATTAGAATAATATGTAACAAGTCGCAAACACCTAAAAAAGAGCTTAAAAGATCAAACACGATCACTAAGTTTAATTCTTAGTATAAGTTTAACCACACTAAAATTCATTTCAAAATTATATGAATACACAAAAATATAAGCTCAAAAGACCAAAACTCAATTTTTAGCATTCTTAACATAATTTCAAGTCCACCAAAATCCATTCTAAGTTCTAACAAACTAATTTCCAACTAAAACAAAGATAAAAATGAAAAAGAGTAATATAATATTAATCACGAACAACATTCTAACGGAAATATATATATATATATATATATATATATATATATATATATATATATATATATATATAATCGGTTCGGTATTTTCGGTATTTTCGGTATGGTATTACATTCAAACCATTACAACTACTATTATACCATATTTTAATCGGTTCAGTAATTCGGTATCGGTACATAATTTCGGTTCGATTTTTCGGAATATTTTTAATCGGTATTCGGTCGGTTTTTCGGTAGCGGTCGGTATTTGCTCACCCCTAGAGGAAACTACCTTTTGCTTATGTATTGAGGAAAAGCAAATAACTTTGCTTATGTATTAAGGAAACTCTAAGCAAATAACAAGATTCCAAAAATGCATTAGATGTTTAAAAGACTAGAATTGTAAGGGACTTATATGAGAAAAAGCCCTTCACCGAAGAAGAAAAATGAACAGAAAGAGAGCAAGAAAGAGAGGAGTAAGAAAGAAAACCAACAGTCCGAGCTCTGCTCGCGCGGATTCTTCGAATTTTTTTCGTTCGTTTAACTCGCAACAACCAAAGGAATCAAGAAGAGAAAGAGCTTCAACTCCTCTCTCTCTCTCTCTCTCTCTCTCTCTCTCTCTCTCTTCTTCTTCTTCTTCTTCTTCTTCTTCTTCTTCTTCTTCAGAATCTTTCCATTTCTAGTACGTACACAGAAGAAGAAGAAGCTCCATTTTTTTCCCATTTATAGAACTCTTCTTCTCGTGCTCCACCACAGATCCCAGCCTTCAAATTAGGGTTTCGGTCGAGGTACGCGTCCGACTCTTCTTCTTCATCATCGAAACAGCAGCTCCGGGTCTGGATTATTTTTTTCATTTTTTTGGAATCTCGTTTTAATTGCAGATTGATTGCTTACTCCATTCGAGTAACGTAACAAAAAATGCAGGTTACGAATCTTTATTTTTTTTCGGTTACTTATTCATTCTCTGGACTCTTCTTCTTCTTCTTCTTCTTCTTCCATTGCAGCTGATCTATTGAAAAACGGAGCAATTTTTCTTTGCGGAGAACAAAATAAAATGTCAGGTAGGGATTATTTACCTAAAAAATAAAGAAAAATGTGTCCTTGTTTGTTTTGATAGAGCTGTGGACTTTGGGTTGTGCAGTCCGGCACGTCGAGAAAATAGAGTTAGAGGAGAGGAAGGAGAGGAAGTCGGACGTGGAGAACTCCGAGGACGAGCGGAGGAGGACGAAGATGGGGTCGCTGAAGAAGAAGGCGCTGAGCGCGTCGAACAAGCTGACACATTCGTTAAAGAAGAGGGGGAAGAGGAAGGTCGACTTCCGGGCGGCCGCGGTGTCGATCGAAGATGTCAGGGACGCTGACGAGGAGAGGAAGGTCTGCGCTTTCCGGCAGAAGCTCGTAGAGAGGGACTTGCTGCCGAGAAAGCACGACGATTACCACATGCTGCTGAGGTTGGTTGGTTTTTCTGTAGACTATGTTGCATGGACATGAGCGCATAAGATATGGACATGGCGAAACGGACACTTGGCGTGTCCTAGTGTCAAGACGGAACCAAAAATTCGAGCTGAGGTTGGTTAGGTGTGGGCTGACTGATATGAAAAGAACAAAAAAATATGAAAAAAAGGAAAAAAAAAATTGGAGTGGGCTGGAGCCCATCATAGACCCTACATGGTTCCGTCATTGCCTAGTGTATTTTGGAGTGTCTCGATGTGACACCTTTTTTTTGAAGTTCGTGTGCTCCCTAGGTGTAATGTTTTTTTAAGTGCAATGATTAGTTGCTGCAGTATTTTTCTGATGCAGATTTTTGAGAGCTAGGCAATTTGATTCTGAGAAGGCGAGTCAGATGTGGGAGGCAATGCTTCGTTGGAGGAGAGAGTTCGGGACAGATACTATTCTGGAGGTGAGGTTGTTTTAACATTGACAAAGAATTGGCATTTGAAATGTCATGCAATAGATTTTTTCTTTTCTTTTTCAATCCAATATATTTGGTAGAACGACCCGCTTTTTCTCTTGTTTTGCACAAAAAACTTTGGCTGATTAACTTGTGAAGAGATACCTCCGTGAGGGTGGTCCAGTGGTAGCACTGATAAGGGAGGGGCGGAGTGGGTGCAAATCCTAGCTTGGGCAAAAAATTAATTGAATGGGAGGGGGGTCATTAACCTCGTGTACTCTCGTCTAATCTCAGCCTTGGTGCTAAGGGAGATTTGGAGTGGTAGCACTGGTAAGGGAGGGGTGGAGTGGGTGCAAATCCCAACCTTGGTGCTAGTAGCTTTGGACAGGGACAGTCATTAATCTTGTCTAATCTCTTTTGTTTGTATCATTAACTAGATTTGAAAGGAAAACATTTTGATAAGGAATTGTGTCAAATGACATTTGAAGCAAGTAATTGGCTTGTGTTAGCCATTATTAATCAATTAATTATAGACTTATAGTAGGATGATGTGCAAATTTCCCTTTTTGTTACACTTGAATCTTCTCCCAACAATTATTGTCTGGCGTATTAATGAAATATCAACTTGCTTATCTATAATACAATGTCACAGAGAACATGGTCCTTAACTGAGCTGAATGGAAGAATAGGATTCGATAGCTGACCCAGAATTTGAGATGAAGGCTTTGTTGCTGTTGTGGCTGTTGTAAATTCATAATACAATCACTTCTAATGTGTTGCTTGAGACCTATGATGTTTCATTATCTGAACATTAATATTATTTGATGCAAGGATTTTGAGTTCGAAGAGCTAGAGGAAGTTCTGCAATTTTATCCACATGGGTACCATGGAGTGGACAAGGAGGGAAGACCTGTATATATTGAGTGTCTCGGCAAAACTGAGCCGAGCAAGCTAATGCACATCACCACTCTTGATCGCTACATGAAGTATCATGTACAAGAGTTTGAGAGGGCATTTCATGAAAAATTTCCTGCATGTTCAATTGCAGCGAAGAGACATATTGATTCGACAACCACAATTTTGGATGTGCAGGGTGTGGTAAGTTGACAACTGAATTTTTCAACTGAATCATAAGGCTTAAAAGTGTACCCCTTTTATTGAGTAAAATCATAATACAAAATTTATCCTAAATTGTTGAGATACGGCTCTCTGGTTTTAGTTTTGATTAGTGCATTAGAACTTAATTGTTATTGATTTCAGGGTTTTAAAAATCTTAGCACGACAGCAAGGGATCTTTTACGCAACATGAACAAAATAGATGGTGATTACTACCCTGAGGTACCTGATATAATGTGACTGGATGAATTTCCTTTAAGCCTTTTTTTTTACTTGACTACCAAAGTAAGAACTGTTTACTTGTTTTTTTTGCTGCAGACTCTGCACCAAATGTTCATCGTAAATGCTGGAAATGGTTTCAAACTTCTTTGGAACACAGTAAAGGGTTTATTGGACCCTAAAACAACTGCTAAAATCCATGTAATGATTAATTTATTTTGTGCAATATGAATAAAATAGATGACCACTGTTTCTGCAGTTGTACATAATGATTAATCCTCTTTCCCTTTGCTCAGGTTCTAGGAAACAAGCATCAAAGTAGATTACTTGAAGCTATAGATGCAAGGTATGTTCCCACCAAGTCATTTGTTTTTGATGTTTTCTTTTTCTACTGTCTAGTAGTCTACAGGTGAACTGACCACATCTCTCCTTTCTTATGCTTCACTCAGCCAATTGCCTGATTTTCTGGGTGGTTCATGCACATGCTCAGATGAGGGTGGATGTCTTAGGTCTAACAGAGGACCATGGAATGACCCTGTCATTATGAAGGTATGACTTCCTTGCTTCGATCACCTAATGTCGTAAAAATCAATGTTTTGATCAGTTAAGCAAAGACAAAGGGAGACTCATGCATTTTTACTTACACTTACAGCTTGCACGCCATGTTGAAGCAGCATCTGTGAGACAAATAAGTGCTGGACAAAGAAGTGACTTTTACCCAAGGCTACGGCCTTTAAAGGCAAGAATTTAAATATCTGTCTTGTAGAATGTGGGCCTAGTGGTTCCTTTTTCGAAGAACAAATTTCTATAATACTTCTTTTGACATAGCAGGGAAGAAGCAGCGACACATCCACAGGTGAATCAGGATCAGATGTTGATGATATCAGTTCTCCTGTTGCATTGAGGCATGCAGAATTTACTCGATTGGATCCTGTTCATGAAGAAGTGAGTTCAACTTGTTTAATGCAAATAAACTGTACTTTTCATCTGTATTATTTTTTATAATCTGAGGCCTGCCCCGTTCACTTTCATCTTTGTTGTAAATTCTAGATCTGTTATCCACTGGAAGACATTTGTTATACAAAAAGGGGACTATAATTGCTAGTGATAGTATAAATATGATTCTCAGCTCTTCTGCATGAAGTTAAATTTGTTTCTAATCTAGCACAAGGATTATGCCGCAGTTGCTATTTCTGTTTAAACTTATTGCTTCGTTTGTCAGAGTGATTCAGTTTTACTTCATAATTTTACATAATAAGATCTTTGCCAAACTGATCTGCTACATGCAAGACATTGAGCTTTAGGGCAATTCTTCCTTACCTTGACCATTAAGTAAACATTTACATTTTGAGCCGGATATATTGCAGTAACTATGTGCATACTAGAGACTTTGATTAATCTTGTAGGCAACCGAAGAAGATTTAGTCAGGTTTCAACTGGAAGATATCCTTCTTCTGAGGTAAAAATTAAAAAAACATTGCAAGCTAAGGAGAGAGTTTTCAAAATTGTTACATCTGATGCCTCATGCGTTAATTTCAACTTGATTTCATAGTTTTGCAAGTAAGGTAATGAAATCTTTGTGCGGAACCTCAAATATTTGAACAAAATTTAATTCATTTTTTGTCAGAACCTTTTCATGCTCCCACTCATAAACCTGAAATACCTCACGAGCTAAGCCTACTCTTATTCAAAGACATGTAGGCGTGGGCAGCATGCGGCCCCATTAGGCATTTTTGCTAAATTAGCTCGCCATTATTCCCTAAATAATACAGCTATAGGGTTATGTGGTAAAGACAGATCAGTTATGATACCTTCCTTCGCCATTTCAGTTATAAGTAAACCTTTGCTGATGATATTTTCTTGCCTATTCTAAATCCAATATATCTGTAAGATCATCTTTGAGTTGTTTTGGTGCGTTGTACTTGATAGAAGTACTTCTTTCTATTGATAATATAGTTCTAGTGAAGATCTTGTTTATCCTGAGCATTATTTGAAGCTCAATTCTGAAAGATGTAATGTGATGCCATTATCAGTACTATATACCGATATTAGTGAGCTTATGAATTTGCCATCTTATGTACAGTATGCGTCTACTTTCAACTAGATCACGGCATAGATACTGATTAGTCTCTAGTATTTAGCAAGGTCCGCAGTATCATAATTGGTTTCTAGCCATCCTTATGAGAATAAGTATCAGCAATTTTCGTGGTATCAACAGTTTCGGTTCGGAGTTTCAGAGTTCCTGTTTTAGAAAAGCCAATAAAAAATAAAATATTATTAAAAATATAATATTTCATACATTTATGTATAATTTTATTATTATTTCTTGTTTCTTGTTATCTTTGAATAGAATATATTCATCCTTGATGAACTGTTTGACCATCAATAGAAACTATTGTTTATTTACTTGATTTTAGATAAGACACTCATAATATAATTTCGAATGGAATAATATTAAGATGGACGAATGTTTTGAATTTATGATTAAAAAACTATGACTAATGGCACAGTGTGTGGATGGCTTGATAAGGATTCTTACCGGCACATTGTAGCATTTCGATGTTTGGTACGATCAAATCATTGAGTCCACACTATTTCTGTTCATACTTCTCTTCCTCTTTTTTAAAATTTTCTTTGTTGAATTTAACTAGGAAAGAGAGCCCCAATGTTAGGATCAACATGTATCAACCTGTGTAATTGGACAACATCTGATCTAGACTGGCCAAAACCAATACGATAGTCAGATAGCTATTGTTATCAGCAAATATTGCAAAGCTTGGTGTTAAGTTGTATTGATATCTAAATTTATTGCAGAGTCTTTTCCCACTAGTTTGAGTTTAAATGTTCTGTTCACCATGAAAAAGGCCAAGACGGAATAAAGCTTTTACCATTTCATCCATACAAGTCCCATACCCCTCTCAAACCAGTTTTAGTTGAACTCCTTTTAACATGCCGCGACGAAGAAACCAGGGAATAAGGTTTTGGCTAATACTTCCTTTCTCCAGTCATTTTCGTAAAAGGTTTGCCAATTCTGCCCAATCTGCCAAATCAGATTCAATCTATTTCAAGCCAAAAATCATTCAAAATTCTTTGAACCTTCATGCTTTAGGGTGATTCGCATGAAGATTAAGCAACTTACATGTAATCACCAGAAAGCCAAAAAGAGGACGAGAGGGCAGGGGGAGAGGAGCGAGTCATTTCCATGCCACTAGCAAGATGAACTGCTGCTTTCACCACATTCTCAACCAGTTACCCACTATCTTCGCATAAACTCTTTTCGAGGAAGTATTGTATCCAACTGGAGATGGTCCTCTGAGGAGTATTTGTGCAACATAGCCTTCCACATATTTATTGGTGAATGGATCATGCGTGATGTTGATGTGAATACCTATACCAAATCCGAAATTGGGATGACCGAAATGGGATGGTAAATATATGTAGACACCGAGACCCGACCAAAATTTGATGGTGATTGTATATATGCTGTCATGTGGAAGACCCAACACCAAACTGGATCTGACCAAAAACTTATACGTGTAGGGGGCCAAGATCAGGTCTAGAGCATGGACCTCCATAAACCCCAAATTCATGGGTCTAAGAATAACCCAATCCAATCATATAGAATATTTGAGGTTTATTACGGTCTAATCATTATTATTATGTCTTGTGGCCAACTTATCATATTTTTGAACTAATATATGATCAAACAAGACACATAATTGATTTCATAATAGTTATTTGTAGTGAATAATTGTTGTATTTTATTGATTGGCTAATCCACTACTTATAGGGAGTCTAGCTCCTCTTCATACTACATTTTCCAATGTGGGACTAAATCCCTTATTAGTTATCAACACTCCCCCTCAAGATGGGCGATAGATATTAATCATTCCCATCTTATTACATAGCTTCGACAGACTTAATGAACTAAGACCCTTAGTCAGACAATCTGCCACTTGTTCTTCTGAGCGAACATGATCAATCTTCAGTATCCCTTGTTCCAGCTTCTCTTTGATGAAGAATCGATCGATCTCGATGTGCTTCATTCTGTCGTGCTGAACTGGATTGTTAGCTATACTTATTGTCGCTTGACTATCGCTCAGAAGACGTAACGGTGCTCCCTTGTCCAGCTTCAACTCTGTCAGCAACGCTTTTACCCACAGCAACTCCGACACTCCTAAAGCCATTGCTCTGTATTCTGCTTCAGCTGTAGACCGTGCTACCACTGACTGTTTCTTGCTTCTCCATGAGACCAAGTTTCCTCCTACAAAGACACAATATCCTGTGGTAGACCTTCTATCGTCTATGCAGCTCGTCCAGTCTGCATCGCAGTATCCTTCAACTTCTATACATCCATTCTTCTTCAACCATAGCCCTTTCCCCGGCGTCCCTTTCAGATATTTCAAGATCTGAAACACTGCATCCATATGACCCGTTCTTGGATCATGCATGTAGCGACTTACTACACTCACCGCAAATGAGATATCAGGGCGAGTGTGCCCCAGATAAATCAATCTCCCTACAAGTCGTTGATATCTTTCACGATCAACTGGCTCTCCTGCTTCTACTTCCAATTTGCACTTCTGGTCAATTGGAGTGACTGCTGCTTTGCATTCCAGCATTCCTGTCTCCTTCAGCAGATCTAGTGCGTATTTTTTCTGTGAGAGAACAATTCCTTGTTTGCCTTCACACACCTCGATACCTAGAAAGTACCTCATCGCTCCTAAATCCTTCACCTCAAACTCCTTCGCGAGTTTTGACTTCAGCTTAGCGATCTCGACTTTATCATTACATGTGATTACTATATCATCCACATATACAGCAAGTATAGTGATGTGGCCTCTTGCATGCTGAAGAAAGACCGTATGATCTGCATTTGCTTGATGGTATCCCATGTCTGTAACAGCCTTTCTGAATCTGTCAAACCAGGCTCGAGGAGATTGCTCGAGTCCATATAGCGATTTCTTTAGTTTGCACACTTTTCCATGCGATGTCCCTCCGTCTGATTCTGTAGCGTAGAACCCTGGTGGGAGTTTCATGTACACTTCTTCTTGTAGGTCCCCATGGAGAAAGATATTCTTCACATCTAACTGGTATAGTTTCCACCCATAGTTTGCTGCAATGGAGACCAGAGTTTTTACGGTGCTCATTTTTGCTACTGGAGCAAACGTCTCATCATAGCCGATGCCATATGATTGTGTGTATCCTTTTGCAACCAACCTTGCCTTGTATCGTTCCACTTTTTCTTCTGACGTCTCCTTTACTGTGTACACCCATTTGCATCCCACAGTTTTCTTCCCTTTGGGTAATGGAACCAGCTCCCACGTCTTATTTTTCTCCAGTGCCCCAAGTTCTTCCATCATTGCAGCTTTCCACCTTGGATCTTTCTTTGCTTCCTGTCAACACTTAGGCAAAGAAGTAGAGTCTAACGATGCAATGAAGGCTCGATAATTCGAAAAAATGTTAGAATAAGACAGGTAGTTGGCAATGTCATGTTCATAATCATCAAAACGACTAGGAGCCTTACCTGCATTGATGCGAGAAGATCTCCTTAAGGGAGCAATAGGTGGTGGAGAGATCATACCATCAGAGTCAGAGAGATCCGCATCAGAATCAGATTGATTCAGTGCGGGGGCAACATCTTCAAGAGTTGGAGCAGGAGTAGACGAGGGACTTGGTACAGTAGGCGCAGGGCACGGTACAGGCACAGTACTGGATTTCTGCTGTCTCCTCCTGTAGACTTGGAGCTCCTTTTCCATTGTCTGCTGCTCCCCCTGTATAACATATGTATCTTCTTCATCTTCTGTATCGGAGTCACTGCTTTCTTTTCCTTTCGTCCAGTTTTCCACGACCGGGCATGGGACCGATCCGACCACCACAGATGGACTTATTTTCTCCCCCTCACATCTAACACCCTCTGTGTTAGGTGTGTCACCAAACGCCGAACCGTCATCCGAACCATAATATAGTTCCAGTTCTCTGAATGTAACGTCCATGCTTACAAACATCTTCCGCTCAACTGGGCTCCAACATGCGTATCCCTTCTGAGTTGCCGTGTACCCGACAAAGACACATTTAACCGCTCTAGGATCCAGTTTGCCAACTCCTGGCCTATTATCTTGGACAAAACATACACACCCAAATACTTTCGGTGGAACAGTGTACGTGGTTGCATCAGTAAGCATCTCCAACGGTGTCTTTCAGTCCAATACCTGAGATGGCATTCTGTTGATGAGATAAGATGCCGTTAACACCGCCTGCCCCCATAAGTGTTTCGGGACATTCATAGCCAGCATCATCGTCCGTGCGACCTCCAGCAGGTGTCTGTTCTTCCGTTCGGCCACACCATTTTGTGCCGGTGTATAGGCACAGAAAGTTTGGTGTAGTATTCCATGAGTGGACAAATACTCAGCAACCTTCTTATTTGTATACTCCGTCCCATTGTCAGACCGTAAGCACTTAATTTTAGTGCCATATTGTGTTTCTATCCGGCGATGAAAGTCTCGAAACGCCTCAAAGATGTCACTTTTATTCTGCATAAGGTAGACCCATGTCACGCGAGTATAACAATCAATAAAAGTGACGAACCATCGAAAACCGTTAATACCGGTTGTAGGACAAGGGTCCCATACGTCCGAATGTATCATATCAAATGCAGCTGAACTTCTACTTCATGAACTAACATACGTGCTTCTGGTATGTTTATCCAACTCACATGCATTACAAAGTAACTTCTCTTTATTAGCCCTTTGGTATAAGGACGGATACATTCGACTAATAATTTTAAAAGAAGAATGATCGACACGCTGGTGGTGGAGTAGCAATTCATCTTCTACACTGCGCCGTGAATCTTCCGGTGGTGTGTCTGCTACCAGAGATGCCAATGCTGTGTCCAGTCCAGTCCTGTCCAAGTACCACAGCCCCTTATGCCATGTGACAGTCCCCAGTCGTCGTCCTGTCCCCTTCTCCTGAAAACTCACCGTAGGAATGTCAAAGGAAACAGTACAGTTAAGATCAAGAATAATGGCACTAATAGAAAGAAGATTGACAGGAAAAGACGGGGCATGTAAGACATTGGTGAGAGTGAGCGAAGGGGTGCATGCGACAGTGCCTTTACCCATGACAGGACTGGAGTTACCATCAGCAGTCTGAATGCTCTTCGACGTCGGTAGATGAGTATAGTCCTGGAACTCACCGTCACCGTGGGATCCCGTGACATGGCGAGATGTCCCAGAGTCCATAATCCAACCTGGTTGATGGACAGTTGCTGCAAGAGCACGCGCAGGATATCACGCCACGCTCCCACAGGAGCGATCGTCCTCGCTAAGGCGTGATGCCGCACGGGCCTAGGTTGCGCCCGTGCAAGGCTAAGTCCATAAACGGCCGATTTGAGCTAGGCCACAGAATCGCACAGAGTGTTTCCATTTGCAGCGGAAAGTAAATGAACACAAATTGAAGCGAATTCAAACTCTTTATTGACATTCAAAAAATTTACAAGCGGCGCTAGGCCGAGATTACAAATCGTTCAAGCTCTCTCTCTCTGAAACATAAAAGGCGTGCCAAGTGGCTCACAAGATGGAATGATTCATGGCGATGTTCCGATACATTATGTCCTGTATATGGTGCTTCAGTTCCTTGCAGCGCTCCAAGGCCCCAGAGTTAGCTCTGCGCCTTAGCACGTTCAAGGGAAGCTCCGCACCCGCGACGTTTCCTGCGTCCTGCAAGCAAACTGTGGGGTTATCAGTACATTGTTATGCACTGGTGGGGAGGCTAGCTCGCCCACAATGCTATCATTACCAAACACGTTCTATTTACTTTTGTGCACCGTCTATCATTCATTGTCTTTCTAATCTTGCCTTAGGATCAGTTTCATGGCATATTTTATAACCTATCTCGTGTTGCCGAATTCAAGTGTCGCATGGAAATACATTCACAACTTACCCATACTTACCGTCCGGCCTTCCCTGTCCAAGGTAAACCAAGTTAGTCAACAATTCATATATAGCAACTTATCGTGATTCTCGTAAACATTCAGTGTCGAGGGCGTGTCCTTGCCTCGGAATCTAGCGCGACGTAGTTTTCTAACGTAATTGCACGAAGTACTCTTTATCCTTTGGTGTGTTACATTTCAAGCCTGTTCAGAAGGCACTTCATTTAGTTAACTTAGACTACTTGTTTCAATGCAAGAACTTGCACGTGGATTGCCACCAGCAAAGCCCACTTAATCTATATGCACCGGTCGCTGGCATCACAAGCCATTTTGGACCCTTCCTGCCGTGGTATTTCGCAACTATTCAGGACGTGCGGCTGGTACACGTTGATAGTGTCTTGAAATACTCCTGCACTTACGTCTCCTGGGTGGCCAAGTCCACACCCAGGCAGCCCGTAAGCCCCCTTGATTTTCTTCCGGGCCGGCTACGATCCTCCCTTTGATCGTGCCGCGGAAATCCCTTATATCTCCCACCTCCCGTATACGAGGGGATTGTCCACGACCATTTCGTATTATTTGTCATTTTAACTTAACGGCTGTCTCCGAGACGTAGGCTAACCCTTAGCCATAATGCGTTATCGACCTGGTTGGCGTCCGTGCAGCGCGGGTAGCGAGCCCCGTTGCACGTGTCCGTCACACCTGTCGCTAACCATTCTTTCCTTTCTTATCTTTCATTCATTCTTTCTTTTCTTTCTTTCTTTCTTTCACTTGTTCGTTCGTTCATTGATTCATTCACGTATTCATTCATTCATTCATTCATTCGTTGATTCATTCATTCACACATTACGCAACTCCCAGTGCGGGAGTTGCCTGGGCGACCCATCGGTCCCGAAGTCTTTCAATGTTGCTATACTCTACTCGGAACGACTATGTCGATAGTCTTCCGTTTCATTGTTGTAAACCATTCATTGTTTCATTGTTGAACGCATAAGGAAGTCGAAATGTAAGCTTGTGCCTTAGCACGAGCGTGGAGCGCGGTACGAGAGTTCTCACCTTTTTCATGTTCTTTTCCATATTCTATACAAGCATACAAGATGGGATTATTCCCTTAGCTAGGTGCGTTGAGTCATTTATTAGCATGCGCGGTGTTATCGTCTAGCGATTCTAGCAATAGTGTCCGTATTGTTATGTGTCTAGGCTAAGCAAAGACGGGTTCATCGGAGCCACCCACCTTAGCGATGTTCGCATCGGCTGAGCGATACTCCGAGCTCGTCTTTGAAAGTCTAAGTCTGGATTCCTCTTGACGGGCCAATGTAAGCCTTGCATCGATTCTTCATCAGGTCGATGCCAACTCTTCGGGTCGACGGCTCGTTCGAGTCGTTGCACTTGCCGTTTGAATCGGCGTTCCGCTAGGGCGGAGTGGGTCATTACATAATACACCACTCAAAACAAGTCTCGTCCTCGAGACTTTCTGAGTGCAGGTCATCCTACCTTTCCTTAACTCGTGTCGTCGTGTTTCTTAGACAATTCTATCGAACGGCTCTATCGTTCGATGACATCGAACTATGCTCGGTTATCCTTCCAAGTTTTATGTTGCATGCGTTTGGTGAATTTTATTGAATGACTGTCTATTCATTCATTTATTTGTTCATGCGCATCTTAACACCCACTTGCAGCTGCATTCGAGTCCATCATATCGCTGAGTGGAGACTGTGCACATATTCAAGGCGTCCCCCGAATACGTATATTTCAACAAAGCTTAGCGATTAGCGAAGTCGGACAAGTTACTCGTGATAGTTTTGATTTGCCGATCGTTTCACTAACTTCGATTTAAAACCGAACTCGCGTGCATCTCACTATCGTTTATCTTGATCCTCGAGACGGTCCGATTCATTTCTCAAGCGTTCTTGTCTACGAAATCAATACGATTTCTTCTTCTTAGCGGAGTCGACCAAGTCTTAAGTACTTTTCGTCCGATTCAAGACCAAGTATTGCACTATCATCGAGTACGTCTTCCTATCAATGATTCAATTCGTTATCCCAACTTTACTTGCGCATCATCCATTCCTATCATTCGTTTTGTTTGGGGCCAATCTCGTCGTCGTTCACGCACACTCCCTGTTCCCCGTCCTACTCTAAGTCTTGCTGCCTAAAGTCTATCGTCCGTCCAGACGATACTGTAATGTCAATCGCACAGGTTCAATCACTCGGCATAGGGTCGTCCGCCTATCCGCTAGTTCATCTCACAGGGTCATAGTTACAAGTCAAGTCCGTGGCTTATCGTGCAAGGCCGCTGCACGAAGCTCGTCCCAAATCCTATGGTCAAACCATTTGTTCGTTTGTACAGGAGTTTCTACCCAAGTTCGTTTTGCTTAAATTTCTAAACATCAAGCAGCGTTCACCCTATTTGCATCAACACATTCTCCGCTCCAAGTTCGAGCTCGTTTAGGAAAGTCATCCTACGATAGGTTGTCCTCAATCAAATCCTTGACATGTTAATATCGTGCGTCCGCAATAACAACTATCGTAGTCTATCTCTTCAAGTATGTTTTGATACAGTTCACCTATCCAATTCACGTAGTCGATCACAAGGTCGTCTAGCCTTGCAATATGTCGCGCCCCGATCTCACGCAAGTCTGATTATCCACGGCGGATATGAATCACCATGTTAACATTCCCGCAAAATAATCGTTCTCATCGGGACGTAACTCTTGCTTGCGTCTAGACTAATTCATTCTCGATACGCGGATTGGACCTACGCAATCCTCAAATTCAACCGTCACGCACGCTAAGTCTTTCTCGAGTCCACATTCGCGTCATACCACAAGTCGATGTATCAAGTTTGTCATGCCATGCAAGTTCGATCACCCCCGCTGTATGAATCACCATACCAGCGCTCACGCAGAGTGATCGCCCTAATCGGCGTGACGCATGTGCGAGGCTGGAGTTGCGCTCGCATAAGACAAGATCGTCAACGTTGTGGTTGTCAACGAAGCATATCCAAACATTTTCATTTTTCATCCAAGCCAAGATCTCGGTTCGATAGTCTGACCGTCATTCGTTCAACTAGAAAATCCTCGAGCCACGACTATATTGTCCTCGACACGTTTCAATATCCCGAGTATAGCATCCATCGGAACAATGACATTTGCATGATCGTCATTCGCCAAGTCAGAGTACCCCCGAGTTATCGCATATCGATCTTTGATACGCCTCAATACCATCGACGATATGCATAACCTGACGATCTTCCTTTGCAACCAATTTCGAATCGTACGACTGATGCTATTGTCCGAACATGATATACCACAATTCCATTCGATTCAATCCAAGATCAAGTTCGATCGCTATTCCTCGAGCTAGTTTCAATATCGTTCTCCAAAACTCATGTCACATTTCATTTGACCCAATCCGAAATCGCAAGTGCTATCCTCTAGCTTCCTCGATCAAGACATACATCTTTATTTATCGTTCCGAGTCGTTTTCTAACTTGCGTTGCCCATTGACAAGTTGTCCGAACGACATCTCGTTCGGGACATTCGAAGTCACGACCAACTAAACGTGACGCGTTCTAAGGCTTTGCGCGATCGCATCGCCTCGCCGACATACTCGTTCTATCCGCAAATCCTTTAGTCTCGCTCGAACAATTTCTATAACGTCCATACACCACTCAGGGTTCGAGTCACTCGATTAGTCGTCGACACTCACTCTTATTCTTCTTCGAACCTATCACATACACCACTCGAAGTCAAGTCATTCTACAAATCCTCAAAAGATCATTCGATTCCCAATCGATGTGTTTAATCGCGCGTTCGTCCATTCCTCAAAGTCTAAGAACCATCTCCCGTGCTCGCTTTAGCGTTGGTCAAATATCGTCTTTATCGACATACATTCTAAGTCTCACTTATTCTCGTCCGAGTGATAGTCGATCTCGCTCGCATGCTCGTTCGCACCAGAAGGTCTAGGTGTGCGATACTCCGCACAACTTAGCCAAAAGGCTACGTGCATAACCATCCTGCTCGAACTATACTTCGGTCTCGCGTACACGTTCGCTACTTTCAGCGTAAGGTTATTCAAGTACGCACTGTGTTTGCTAACTTTTAGCATGCGTTCCTTCCAACTCAAGTCCGTCGTGGTTCGGCACAAAGGCCTTCGCCTATCGTTCCCGTTCAACCGAGTACTTGTACGAGCTTTTGAAAATATTAGACTTATTGTATGGAACATCCCGAGACACAACGAGAGAGAGGATATACTTCTTTTGTTTCAACGAGCTTTCAAAACTGAGAGAATCGAAGTGAAGTCCAAGGACGTAAAGCCGTGCTCTGATACCAATCTGTCACGTCCCGCTCCCGCAGGAGCGATCGTCCTCGCTAAGACGTGATGCCGCACGGGCCTAGGTTGCGCCCGTGTAAGGCTAAGTCCATAAACGGCCGATTTGAACTAGGCCACAGAATCGCACAGAGTGTTTCCATTTGCAGCGGAAAGTAAATGAATACAAATTGAAGCGAATTCAAACTCTTTATTGACATTCAAGAAGTTTACAAGCGGCGTTAGGCCGAGATTACAAATCGCTCAAGCTCTTTCTCTCTCTGAAACATAAAAGGCGTGCCAAGTGGCTTACAAGATGGAATGATTCATGGCGATGTTCCGATACATTATGTCCTGTATATGGTGCTTCAGTTCCTTGCAGCGCTCCAAGGCCACAGAGTTAGCTCTGCGCCTTAGCACGTTCGAGGGAAGCTCCGTACCGCGACGTTTCCTGAGTCCTGCAAGCAAACTGTGGGATTATCAGTACATTGTTATGCACTGGTGGGGAGGCTAGCTCGCCCACAATGCTATCATTACCAAACACGTTCTATTTACTTTTGTGCACCGTCTATCATTCATTGTCTTTCTAATCTTGCCTTAGGATCAGTTTCATGGCATATTTCATAACCTATCTCGTGTTGCCGAATTCAAGTGTCGCATGGAAATACATGCACAACTTACCCATACTTACCGTCCGGCCTTCCCTGTCCAAGGTAAACCAAGTTAGTCAACAATTCATATATAGCAACTTATCGTGATTCTCGTAAACATTCAGTGTCGAGGGTGTGTCCTTGCCTCGGAATCTAGCGCGACGTAGTTTTCTAACGTAATTGCACTAAGTACTCTTTATCCTTTGGTGTGTTACATTTCAAGCCTGTTCAGAAGGTACTTCATTTAGTTAACTTAGACTACTTGTTTCAATGCAAGGACTTGCACGTGGATTGCTACCAGCAAAGTCCACTTAATCTATATGCACCGGTAGCTGGCATCACAAGCCATTTTGGACCCTTCCTGCCGTGGTATTTCGTAACTATTCAGAGCGTGCGGCTGGTACACGTTGATAATGTCTTGAAATACTCCTGCACTTACGTCTCCTGGGTGGCCAAGCCCACACCCAGGCAGCCCGTAAGCCCCCTTGATTTCTGTCCGGGCCGGCTACGATCCTCCCTTTGATCGTGCCGCGGAAATCCCTTATATCTCCCACCTCCCGTATACGAGGGGATTGTCTACGACCATTTCGTATTATTTGTCATTTTAACTTAACGGCTGTCTCCGAGCCGTAGGCTAACCCTTAGCCATAATGCGTTATCGACCAGGTTGGCGTCCGTGTAGCGCGGGTAGCGAGCCCCGTTGCACGTGTCCGTCACACCTCTCGCTAACCATTCTTTCCTTTCTTATCTTTCATTCATTCTTTCTTTTCTTTCTTTCTTTCACTTGTTCGTTCGTTCATTGATTCATTCACGTATTCATTCATTCATTCATTCGTTGATTCATTCATTCACACATTACGCAACTCCCAGTGCGGGAGTTGCCTGGGCGTCCCATCGATCCCGAAGTCTTTCAATGTTTCTATACTCTACTCGGAACGACTATGTCGATAGTCTTCCGTTTCATTGTTGTAAACCATTCATTGTTGAACGCATAAGGAACTCGAAATGTAAGCTTGTGCCTTAGCACGAGCGTGGAGCGCGTCGCGAGAGTTCTCACCTTTTTCATGTTCTTTTCCATATTCTATACAAGCATACAAGATGGGATTATTCCCTTAGCTAGGTGCGTTGAGTCATTTATTAGCATGCGCGGTGTTATCGCCTAGCGATTCTAGCAATAGTGTCCGTATTGTTATGTGTCTAGGCTAAGCAAAGACGGGTTCATCGGAGCCACCCACCTTAGCGATGTTCGCATCGGCCGAGCGATACTCCGAGCGCGCCTTTGAAAGTCTAAGTCTGGATTCCTCTTGACGGGCCAATGTAAGCCTTGCATCGATTCTTCATCAGGTCGATGCCAACTCTTCGGGTCGACGGCTCGTTCGAGTCGTTGCACTTGCCGTTTGAATTGGCGTTCCGCTAGGGCGGAGCGGGTCATTACACAGGAATACCTGTGCTGGTTTGGGCAAAGCAAGTAATGTGATCCCCCGAGGTAGAAGACGCCCCATGACTGCCGTCCGAATCTAGCTTCGAGCTGCGTAACCTCGCGAGGAATTCCTTCTCAAGAGGGGTTAACTCAGCCAGGTGATTTTCTCTCCCTTCCTCCGCCAGATTAGCTTTGTGTCCTCCAGAATAATGTCCCCTTCGACCAGCATAACCACCCCTACCACCTCGACGTCCTCCGCGGTCCCGTCCACGATCAGTCGACTGACTTTGCAGGAATTTTGGACAAAATCTGATGTAATGCCCTGAGTCACCACAGTTTTGGCAAACACCGGCCACAGAGGGAGGCTGATTGAAGGTGGCAATGGCAGACTTGTCAACAACGGCTTGCTCCCCCTGGAAATAGCCCTTGTTGGGCATCAACTTCAAGCGAGCCTCTTCTTGTGCCATGGCAGCTATGGCTTCTTCTAAGGTTGGAAGCATAGGCTGTGCTAGGAGTACATTTCTTCTATGCTCAAACACAGGGTTAAGACCCTTCAAGAATTTCATCATTCGTTGTCGCGAAATATAATCCAAGAACTTTTAGAAATGTTTCGCAAATGCTGGTTCGACTTGGGCATCTTCTATCCCAAGAGGACCATAGTGATCCAGATCAGATCAGTATTTCTTCAACAGTGCTGCATACTCAGAGATGGTACGGTCGTCCTGGGCCACCCTATCAAGTTCATCCTGTAGTTGGAAGACCCGCATAGGATTGCCTGAGCCTGAGTACATATCCTGCAAAGTCTGTCATATATCAGCAGCAGCCTCCATCGCCTCTACATTGCCCGACACCTGGTCGGTCAACGAGGCTGTCAACCATCCAGCCACAACATTGTTGACAATTTCCCAAATAGCAAGGGATCATCTGGTGCCTTGGTTTGGCCATTGACGTAGCCAACCAAGCCTCGTCCCTTCAGCGTCCGCATGGCCTGCCGTGACCATTTCAAGTAATTGGACGTTCCTTCCAACTTCGTCTCCAGCTTGTCCAGCTTCCCCATTTTGTAGGGTGACGAATCCACATCAATATGGATCACACGTGGGGTTGTCTCGGTTAATCTTTTTGATAAAATATCATCAACCAAGGCCTTCATCTCTTCTGCTGTCAGTTTACCACTGATCGAATCCATGGCGTCTTCAACTGTGATTCTTCGTCGTCGTCGTCGTCGTCTTCGTCGGCTTCGTCGTCGTCTTCGTCGGCTTCGTCGTCGTCTTCGTCGGCTTCGTCGTCGTCGTCTTTATGTAAAGTCTTCAACAGAGACCTTACGAATGCGCTGTTAACATGGCCAACACCGGCGCGCGCATGTAGATCCTAATTTGCAGATCGAGAACGGAAAACAAATAAAGCATTTGTAATTCCGGAGGACGTAATCTAGGAACAGAAGGTGCAAATAAAGCAATTGGCATCCATCCGTCTTCGAATAACCGCCCACATAATCTCTCTCGCAAATTAGGGTTTTTTTTTTCTGTATTGAAAAAAGGAGGGGTTCGGCAGCAGTTGGGTCGGAAGTCGGGGGGGCAGCAGCAGGTGGGGGGATCGGTAGGGGGGCGTCAGGCGGGGCAGGGGGGTCGGCAGGGGGTGGTCGGCAAGAGGTTAGGGTTAAGGCGGGCAGCAGGGGGGTCGTGTCACGACCCGCACCCTGAAGAGGGGCACGAGCACGTGGTTACGTCCAGCCTACGCCGCAGTATCGGCGGTAGAACGCTGTATATAGGGTCTGTAAATACTACGACTAAAAACAGATAAATGTACCTGTACAGTATATACACTCCGAATGGATGTAACATAGCAATACAGTCTCAATCACATATATCAAACTAAGGTAGATAGCATGGAAAAGAGATATGATGGATAAAACAGGAAACGAGTCCAAGATCCACACAAGTCAGAGCTATACACAAACATCCAGATTCTCAGAAAATATATGATAGATGCTACAAACTGAAATGTACTAGCTGGCTCGCAGGCCAGGCAACCCTAACTAAACTATGCTACTCAGGGTGAGCAAAGTCTAGTGGCTCTACCAACAAGCCACAGTCTAAGTCTACTCCGTCCGACTCAACCCCATAGTAGGTCGGGCAATCAGCCTCTGAATCATCTGTAAAATTTATCAACGGTATCCTGTCAGGAAAATGAACAAGTACAAACACCAACAGCAGTTCCATATGAATTGACAAATTCTATAAGAGACAGTGTAATGAAATACAAGACAAAATCAACTGGAAATACATATCATGATGTGAGTACTGAAAAGGACGACGATATAAATGTATATAGGGCGACTTGGGTACTATTCGGAAGCCGAGTTACAACCCCTAAACCAAACAAGGACCGGGGCTGTAACCCTTCTCCCGAACAGAACTTAGTCACCAAGATAATAAATATAAAAGGTGCCTTGAATTATTAGTGTGTTATGTGATCGGCTTGGAAAAATATGCTCAGGCTTTCCATCCGACCGGCTATGAACCCTGTATACAATAGAACGATAAGGCCAGTCACCATGGAAAGCTATGAACCGTATAGGGTAAGGCTTTACCCGTCGTGAGGCGAGGGTATAGCTATGAACCATATGTACCATAAACCATGTGGGAATTTGATCACACAACCACTAATAACTCTCCCATCCCCGAATAGTACCATGGATCTGGACATGACACGTTATGACACGGGATTCCATAAGAGGGTAGCAAGTCCCCTTTTGAAATCGGTGTCTATACCAATACACTGAAATAAGACAGGATATGTACCAATATACCATGTAACTCTAGGAATAACATCCCATGTCATGATCCAACATATACTAGTCCGTGAACTGTCGTGACTGGAAATCGAGTATAACACTACAACTGAATCGGATATAGCAGATATCAAGACAATGAAAACTATCAGTGAATGTACTCGCCTGTGGTCCGGAGCTGATAGGGTGAACAGACGCTCAGAGTGATCACAGACCTAAAATAAGATACTATGAGTCAAACATGGCTAAATACTGAAAAAGGAATCTAATTCAAGTCATGAATGCAAGTCTAAGTCAAAACTAGGTCAATCTAGGTCAGACTGAGTCACACTAGGTCATACTGGCTCATACTAGGTCATACCAGGTCACTGGGAGTCAATCCAAGTCAAACTAGGTCAATCTGGTTCAAGGGTTGACTTACAGTTGACTTTTGGTCAAAAAATCAACTCTGGTCAACTCTGGTCAACACTTAGTCAACCCTGGGTCAACTCTAGGTCAAACAAGTCAAATGTTGACTAACAGTTGATTTTCAGTCAACTGGTCAACTCTGGTTGGTTTCGGTCAAATCGGGTCGCTTAAAGGCTAAGTTTGACTCTCGGTTGACTTTTGTTGACTTTTGGTCAAAAAGGTCAACCGACGTCAAAACTAGTCTATGAGCACCATATTTGATCATTTCCAACCACAGAAATCAAGTTCTAACTCTATCTTAGACTTCTAACACAAATACCCTATTCCTAGGCAAAACTAGCATTACCTTACCAAGGTAAATTCCGATACCTTGCCCAATACCAAGGAAACCTCGCAAATACCCAAAATACTAGCCTAGGCTCCTTAGGGTAGCTAGATATCAACCTATCTAAGGTTTACCTACCAAGAAAAATAGGTATCCTAGGTATCTAGGCTATGTTAGGATACGTGGGTAATGGTTTACCCTATTTTCTAACATATCTCATGAATTTACCCTCACAACCTATCACACTCATCCACACACAACACTCTCACAAGACACTCACCTATATCATACTCACAAGGCCCTCCTATAGGTTTTCCTACTAGTTGCACATAGGCTAAACTATGGTTCACTAGCTACACTCATAGGTAGGCTCTCACACACCCACAAACTAATAGATACAACCACACACATAGGCTAAATGTATGGAATGATGTGTGGTTATGGTGGACTGAAATTGAAGTGGTTGTGGACTGATTTTGGGTGGAATGTCAAGGCTAACATGGTTGAACCATGGACTGAGTTTGGTGTGTGTTGGTGGACTGAAATAGTGGCAAAATAGGACTGATTTTGTGGGGAAAATGTGGACAAATGATGGGGTTAGAGGGGCTGTGCATGTGGCTGTCCTTGGACAGCAGTGTGGGTATTTGGGGACAGTCACAAAGGGGTGAAATGACAGCCATCTAAGGGTGTCCTATTGGCTGATATGTGGGGGAGTTTAAGGGGGTATTAGGACTGTTAGAGGGCTGTCCTTGGCTGCCAAGTAATGGGGAATACATGGACTGTTTTGACAGCCATGTGGGGGTTTTGTAGGGACAGCAAAGTGGGTATTTGGACTGTGTTAAAAGCCAAGAAATGGGAAAAAATATGGGCTGTTCTGTGGACTGTTGGACAGCTAACTATATGGGGAAATACATGGACTGTTTGGGGGACTGTTTTGATGGTGTAGGACAGCAGTGATATGGGAGTTTAGGGGACTGCAATGTGGGGATTTGTACTGTTATTTGGTGGTAAAAGGCTGCTGATTTTGGGACAGCAAGGATGGGTTTTAGGACAGTGGTTCCCCCTCCCTCCTATTCATTCACAAACTCAACTCTCTATATAACTCCTCTTCACATTTCCCCTCTCAAACAATTCATCAAACACCACCACTACACAACATACACTCCTCTCTCAACACAAACCCACACACTCTTCACCCCTCTAGGCCGAACCTGTGTGGCTTCCCCCAACACCAACACAAAGCCACACACACACACTATAGAATATATACACTTATATATATATATATATATATAACCATATATATATATATACATACATATATATATAGAATGATATATATATAACCATATATATATACATATAGACTATAGGAATATGATACATTGGCAAACTCATAAATCTAAACACATGAAAAATCTGGAATAATATTAGAATAGCAACAAATCAATATACCAATAATTCTACAAGTGTCCAAATAGAGTTTTCTCCATTAGGACACGATCCTACACATTGGACACCTCTACAAGTGTCCAAAAGGACACGAAATGGACACCAAACCATGGGGGTCAATCCTAAGGGTCAAAATGAATATAATGCATGAGAGAAATTAGAAAGAGGAAGGGATTATACCTTCCGGGAGAGAGTTTCAAAGGAAAAAGCTTCCCGACTCAACACCGACACGTAGAGATTCCAAAAGGACACGAACGAGCTCCGAATCCTCCCAAACTTGAGGAGCTCCTTCCTTGGATTGAATGGAGAGGGAAGGAAGAAGATTTGGTGGAGAAATGGAAGGATTTGGTGATGGTTTGATTAGGGAAAGCTCTCTAAAAAAAATGGGGAAGAACAAGAGAGAGAAATGAAAGGGGAAATAATAAAGTGACTTGTGCCTATCCATGCCAAAAGTGGCCAGCCATAATGGTGGGTTTTGTCCTATTAGGAAAGGTCAAAAAGTTCCCTACACTAATCTATTAGTTAATACATGGAAGGACTTCTAAGTCGGGGGTAGTTTAGTCATTCCTAAAACCACTAATCCAAATTAATCCTAACCAAAATAATTAGCCTAGTCACTAACTAAAATATCTAACATGTGGGCCATGGCTAACTAGTGTGTGGGCCCGCTAAGGTCAACACTACCCCGGGTCCCCGATACAAGTCGGAATGAGCTGAAATTCGAACCCGACTCAAATAACCCCAAAATATTACAATAAATAAATAAATAATTCCAAAATAATTTAAAAATAAAAAATGACAAAAATACTCATGTTTCTGGAAACTGGGGGTGACAGGTCGGCAGGGGGTTAGGGTTAGGGTCGGCATGTGGGGGGGGGGGGGGGGTGGTCGGCAGGGGGTTAGGGTTAGGGTTGGCAGGGGGTGGTCGGCAGGGGGTTAGGGTTAGGGTCGGTTGGGGGGGGGGGGGTGGTCGGCAGGGGGTTAGGGTCGGCAGCAGGTGGCAGCGGGGGGTGGGGGGGGGGGTCGACAGGGTGGGGTGAGAAAATTTTTTGTGGTTATGGCTCTGATACCATGTAGTGAGTAATTGTTGTATTTTATTGATTGGCTTCTCCACTACTTATAGGGAGTCTAGCTCCTCTTCATACTACATTTTCCAATGTGGGACTAAATCCCTTATTAGTTCTCAACATTATTCTAGGTTGGAGCTAGAAATATGTCTACTCTAATTCCAAACAAGATTGGAGAAGGAATAGAAATGCAACGATGATGGTTTGATAGGAATAGTTACGTAAGTTGTTTGGATGACACACATTTGTTTATTTCAAAAGTAGATGCCAATTCGTATGTATTCCTTTGACCAAACCAATGTTTGCTGTATCGGTCAGAAACTGTTATTGCAAACCTCACCTTAAAAATATTTGTCTGATCATGAATTCATTGTGCTTTTACTCTTTTCTTATATTTCTGAATCTTAATCGCAACGTTTCCCGAGAAGATTTAGTTATATTCTAAAGTTATATCAAGATGCACAATATCATTAGTTTGTAGAGAATAATTTCGTCATTCATGTAACCAAAGTTAGATTATAAACTAATATAACTTAGATTATAATATTATATGATGCTAGCTGCATACTAACAATGTTTTCTTCTTGGTATTCATTGCTATACCTATATCTCAATTCCGATTTACCTTCCTGTCTAGGAATTGTATCCATTTCTTGTTCTATGAAATACTTGCTCTCTGTAGTGGCGACAACATGATATTTTAGGGAGGGCCAGTAAATTTTTATAGAAGGAAATTTCTTTTGTGGTTATTATCACTTGCCTACAACACTCCTTATAAACTTACACTACAATATTAATGACAAAGACCACCTAAACATTGGGCCAAGCTTGAGCTCAAAGTTGGCACGAAAACACAGTTTGATTGGGTGCAAGCAACCGGCTCAGCTTGAGAGCAGCTCATGAGGTGCTCGAGCTCAAGTCAAGCTAAGTGTATTTGTATTTTTGTACATGCAATATAGAGGAAAAGAAGTAAAGAACCTGTTACGTGGTAGTTTGGCCTTGTTTTACATCACACTGCCATGAACAATTTAAGTTTCATGTCATGGGCGGGCTTGTGATTAAGTACAAACTTTAGGCGAGTCCTAGTCGAGTTAATAGCATGTTGAGCCAAGCCGATTACTCGTCTAGCTTGTTCGCGAGCTCATGAGTCCCGAGCTTCCTATGTTCAAGCTCTGTTCTTTAAGGAAATTAAGCTTATTTCCATGTTCAAGCTTGGTTTGTTAATCAAACGGACAAGTTTGTATCGAGCCGAGTTAAGAGCTGCTGTCCATTTGCAACTGTAACTGCCATGTTTCAAATTTTCAATGCAATAAAGCATCTCTTCTAATTTTGTTTATTTGCTTTAGGTTAGGAGACACCACTTAATATACAAGTTAAAAAGTACATGCACTTATTTGTATATACCAACAAAAGTTTAAAAAGTCAAGGGGGCCATGATCCCTACTCGATGCCCACCTCTCACACTGCCCCTGCAGTTCTGGTAATGCCTAAAACGCTTTCACTAACTCTACATCCAATTGTGACTTTTGCAGGTTAGAGCATCAGGTTTTGCAGCTTACTACAGCTGTGATGATCAGTTTATTATTGTTGACAAAATTGTAGACTCTTGTCGAAGAAGGGCAGGAAGTTCTGTGGAGACATCCACAGAACATAAAAACCTGCGGGGATGTCAGAGTGATGGATTACAGTCACTAGGTACTGGCTACTGAATACTTTGAAGCATCATTCTCTTTCTCTATATATTGAAAATCCCCTGTTTTTTGTATAAGAGAACTTGGCAATGGGGGTTGTCATTCCTTTAGACTCCTTGACTTAATGTGTCAGAGATTAATGCAGTTCCCTATAGCCGATATGTATCATCTACCTCTTCCTATAGACTCTTTATAGTCTAGGTAACTTGGAGGGTGCTCCTTGGTTGCATGAGCTTACACTGCATATCCAAAATGTAGGTCTACTACATGCCAACTAACCGCGTAGGTTTTATAGCCTGACCTTGTCATGACCCTCTCATGCTCATAGCTACATTAGCTAGGAATTTTGCACCAACGTAGAGGGTTGACATTAGATAGATAACTGGTCATTAAAACTTTGTCAATTCCTTTATGAAGCTTTCTTATGCTTCATAGCCGATCTCATTCTGACGGAGAAGGCTTAGATGATGATGAAGAGAGAACTTGGCTCTTAGCTATGCTCTTTTCCCGTGAAATTACTCCCCTATCGGCATCTGATGAGTCACTCAGTTATGTTCCAGAGCATTTTCCGAGTCTTTACTACTAGACTAAAAAAAGTACAGATTTCTTTTATAGGATTACTATAATTTAATAGAGGTATTAGGCAATAATATCTGCATTTCTCATAGCAGATCAGTCTACAATTGTTGCCAACTTGCATTATTTAGTGAGAAAGGCTTATTTAAGCGGTCTGGTGAAACCAAAAATTGTGTTAGAATTCCATGCACAAGACCATGGCACCGCATCGAGTTCTGATCATCAATAATGCATATGCAATTTGATGATGTCACTATATGTAATATTATTGTGTATGGAGAGTAATATTATGTTGTTTTAAACTTATGATGGCTTGTTATAACTATTGATTTTCAGCTATATAGATCACAAAAGTAGGTTTATGAAGCCAGGTCTTTGAGGATGATTGTTTTTTTCACTTATTTTCCACTTCGCCACACTATCCTTTTTCTACTCATTGCTTTTCCTCATTGAAGATAAATAATATGCTCCTGTTCAAGATCTATCTATTATTTACACAGTTTTCACAAAATTGATAGATGGTAGGAAAAGAATCTTAGGTAAGTACTTATGTAGCTATGAGATAATTTGCCTTACTGACGTAATCATTATTTTTCAAATTGATGGATTACCAACTATTCATTCAGCTTAAACAATTATTATTGCTTATTTGTACACTTGAAGTTAATTTTCTTTTCGTATTTAGGTCTTACCGTACACTACTTTTGACACTACTGGTAAAATTTTCTATCGAACATATGGTAAAAGAAAAAGTGCAATTGGCTTTCTCACCACTACTTACCCTATTAATCGCAATCACTTTCAGTGGAGTAATGACGAAGCATTATTGGTTTCAGGCAATTTGGTCACGAGTGGCCTCAGTACAAACAAGTATGATCTTGAGGAAGGAAGACTAAGATATCTAACAAGGGCATTGGTGGCATTTCTGGTGAAGATCCTGTCTTTTATCTGTGTTCTAGGTTGTAGACGTGAAGGAAGGTTGGAAACCATCCATCCCTCCGAAATTGTTGTTCCTGTTTCAAATAATGATCATGCAGCAGCAGAAACTGTTGAGGAAGACCGCATTGCTCCTTGCTTAGAGCATCTTCAAAGGCTTGAAGTGATGCTTACTGAGCTAAGAAACAAGCCTGCTGAGATTCCTTTGGAGAAAGAGCAGATGCTCCAAGAATCATGGAACAGGATTAAATCCATCGAGTTTAAACTTGATAGGACAAAGAAAGTAAGTTCTTTTGTTTAGATACTCGATGATGCATAATGGGACTGCTCATGAATATCTGACATATAAGCATTTTGTTAATGATTTCCTATCTAATTCATGTATAGATCTAAAGTGTCTAGCTTCAACGTCGTTCTTCATTTTCTTTTGATCAAGTTTTCTCCAAGGACGAGCAGAAGGCTCCAGGTTGAATTAAGTGATGCATTTAGTAAGATATTTCTGAACAAAACAAAGGAAACCCTGCAAATATGTAGGAATTGCAAGGGTACCCTTTACTATTTAGAAAACTAAACCAATTAAGATGATTTTAAGTCATAAATTTCTTTAGGAATCATATGCTTTTAGTCTGGATAAATTTCTAGATTAGATTATGTTACATGTCTATGATGATATTTCTGTCACATTTTGACAAGAACCCTTTTATGTTTTTTTTTTTACTACGATGGCAACAACAAAGCCTTTATCCAAAATTTTGCAATAGGCTGCATGAACTTTGTCCTCCATGCATTGTGTTAAGAGCCATCTCCTCTCTAACATTAGCCAATGCATATCCTTTTTCAGAATATAACATGACGACTCCTAGCAAATTCCAGTTTACTCTTTTATGCAGGCGTGTGTTCTTTAGCTTCACAAGCTAATCCTTTTTCTTGCATGCATGTGTTTACAGCTATTGCACGCTACATTAGTGAAGCAAAGTGAGATTTCAGAGACACTAGAAGCTGTACAAGATTCCAAAGCTATGGTAAGGAATCAACTTAAAAGTTTAATGTTATCGTACTTAAAGTAGAATTATCCAGACAAGCACAGTTCAAGAAGATACTAGCGAAACATAGTGAAAATGTTGGCACCAATTTATGCTTTAATGGGCCATCCAAACCCCCATTTGGATCGATAATTAAATGATCTGGACTCATTACCTATACATGAAGTGGCTACAGAAAAGGCTTCTTAATATCTTAAAATGCCCATACATTCTGTGACCACTTGAGGAGTATAGATAATAAAGTATGGTGTGGAAGAAGCCATCTGTTGCGTAAGAAAGCCAAGTTAGCACATTCAGGGAAGTCTTGAGTCAATTTCAAAGAAGATATGCACCCTGTCTATCATGCAGTGTTGTGTGCCGCCCCCATATAAACCTGCTTATCATGGTTTAAAGTATCGGCCGATACCGATCCGATACGGCCGATACCGATACGGTTTGGCATGCCCCGATCCGATACCGATACGGTTTGGCATGCCCCGATCCGATACCGACCGATATCCGATACTGACCGATACTGACATTGAGGGTCTCTTTTTCGGTCAATTCGACAAAAAAAATTAAACGAAAAAGACAAATCAGCAAGGGTTTAAAGCATAATAAGGATGTAAAAGCATGTAAAAGAAGAAAATCAATCTATTGTATGTAAACCAATCGGTAAGGGTGACTAATATTTCGTTTAATTTCAAAACTACTAAGAAATAACACTGAAAATACTTAAAATTGTAGAAATGAGTCTAATTTCTCATATAATATTATTGAGGGCTACTGCCTACTACTTATAGAGGGTCCAACCCCTCTTCATATTACATCTAACCGATGTGGGACTAAAGTCCCTTATTTACTCTCAACACTCCCCCTCAAGATGGGCGATAGATATTAATCATCCCCATCTTGTTACATAGCTTTGACAGACTCAATGAACTAAGACCCTTAGTCAGACAGTCTGCCACTTGTTCTTCTGAGCGAACATAGTCAATCTTCAGTATCCCTTGTTCCAGCTTTTCCTTGATGAAGAATCGATCGATCTCGATGTGCTTCGTTCTGTCGTGCTGAACCGGATTGTTCGCTATACTTATCGCAGCTTGACTATCGCTCAGAAGGTGCAATGGTGTCCCCTTGTCTAGCTTCAACTCTGTCAGCAGCGCCTTTACCCATAGCAATTCTGATACTCCTAGAGCCATTGCTCTGTATTCTGCTTCAGCTGTCGACCGTGCTACCACTGACTGTTTCTTGCTTCTCCATGAAACCAGGTTTCCTCCTACAAAAACACAGTACCCTGTGGTAGACCTTCTGTCGTCTATGCAGCTTGTCCAGTCTGCATCGCAGTATCCCTCAACATCTATGCATCCATTCTTCTTGAACCACAGTCCTTTTCCCGGCGTCCCTTTCAGATATCTTAGAATCTGAAATACTGCATCCATATGACCCGTTCTTGGATCATGCATATAGCGGCTTACAACACTTACTGCAAATGAGATATCAGGGCGAATATGCCCTAGATAAATCAGTCTGCCTACTAGCCTTTGATACCTTTCGCGATCAACAGGCTTTCCTGCTTCTGCTTCCATCTTGCACTTCTGGTCAATTGGAGTGACTGCTGCTCGGCATCCCAGCATTCCTGTCTCTTTCAGCAGATCTAGTGCATATTTCCTTTGTGAGAGAACAATTCCTTGTTCACCATCACACACCTCGATACCCAAAAAGTATCTCATCTCTCCCAGGTCCTTCACCTCAAACTCTTTGGCGAGTTTCGTCTTCAGCTTAGTGATCTCAACTACATCGTCACCTGTGATCACTATATCATCTACATATACAGCAAGTATAGTAATGTGGCCCCTTGCATGCTGGAGGAAGACAGTATGATCTGCATTTGTCTGATGGTACCCTATGCCAGTGACAGCCCTTCTGAATCTGTCAAACCAGGCTCGAGGAGATTGCTTCAGCTCGTACAACGACTTCTTCAGTTTGCACACTTTTCCATGTGACGTTCCTTCACCTGAATCTGACACAGAGTAGCACCCCAGAGGAGTCTCCATGTATACTTCTTCTTGTAGGTCTCCATGAAGAAATACGTTCTTTACGTCTAACTGGTGTAGCTTCCACCCATAGTTTGCTGCAATGGAGACCAGCGTTCTTACGGTACTCATCTTCGCTACTGGGGCAAAAGTCTCATCATAGTCGATACCATATGTCTGGATATAGCCTTTTGCAACCAGTCTCGCCTTGTATCGTTCAACTTTTCCTTCTGGTGTCTCCTTCACTGTGTAAATCCATTTGCATCCCACAGCTTTTTTCCCTTCAGGTAATGGCACCAGCTCCCATGTCTTATTTTTCTCTAGTGCCCCAAGTTCTTCCATCATTGCGGCTTTCCATCTTGGGTCCTTCTTTGCTTCCTGCCAATTCTTAGGTAAAGAAGTGGAGTCTAACGAAGTGAGGAATGTTTGATAAGTCGGAGAAATATTAGAATAAGATAGGTAGTTGGCGATATCATGTTCATAATCTTTATAACGAATAGGAGCCTTTCCTGCATTAATGCGAGAAGACCTCCTTAAGGGAGCAATGGGTGGTGGGGAAAGCATACCATCCGAATCGGAGAGATCCGCTTCCGAATCCGAGCGATCCGGTGCGGGAGTAACATCTTAAGGAGTCGGGGCAGGAGTAGACGAGAGACTTGGCACTATAGGCACAGGGCACGGCACAGTACTGGACCTCTGCTGTCTTCTTCTGTAAACTTGGAGCTCCTTTTCCCTTGTCTGCTTCTCCCCCTGCGTAATGTACGTATTGTCTTCGTCATCCTCCGTATCAGTATCATTGATGCTTTCTCCCCCTTTCTTCCAGTGTGTCACGACAGGACAAGGTACCGATCCGACAACTACGTTTGGGCGTACTACCTCCCCCTCACGTCCAACACCCGCTGTGTGAGGCGTGTTCCCAAACGTAGAACCTTCGTCCGAACCATAATAAGGTTCAAGCTCTCTGAATGTAACGTCCATGCTTACAAACAGCTTCCGTTCAACCGGGCTCCAGCATACGTAACCCTTCTGTGTCCCGGTGTACCCAACAAAGACACACTTAACTGCTCGAGGATCCAGCTTACCAACGCCAGGCCTGTTATCGTGGACGAAGCATACGCAACCAAATACTTTCGGAGGAACGGTGTACGCAGTTGTCCCCGTGAGCATTTCCAAAGGCGTCTTCCAGTCCAGTAATTGAGAGGACATCCTGTTGATGAGATAAGAGGATGTCAAGACAGCCTGCCCCCACAAAAATTTAGGGACATTCATAGCCAGCATCATTGTCCGAGCTACCTCCAGCAGGTGCCTATTCTTTCGTTCGGCAACACCATTTTGAGCCGGTGTATATGCACAAGAGGTTTGATGCAGTATACCATGAGAGGATAAATATGCAGCAAACCTCTTATGGGTATATTCCGTCCCATTATCCGACCGGAAATACTTAATACGAGCATTATACTGTGTCTTTACCCGTTGATGGAGGCTTTGAAATGTCTCAAAAATATCACTTTTATTCTTCAGCAGGTAGACCCACGTTACGCGGGTAGAGCAGTCAATAAAAGTAACAAACCATCTATAACCGTTAATACCGTTTGTAGGACAAGGGCCCCACACATCGGAATGAATCATATCAAAAGCAGCAGAACATCGATGTCCAGAACTCACATAGGAGCTTCTGGTATATTTTCCCAACTCACAAGCATCACAAACTAACAACTCTTTATTTGCTTTTTGATATAAGGACGGAAACAGTCGACTAATAACGGGAAAAGAAGAATGTCCTACACGCTGATGGTGGAGGAGCAGCTCGGCTTCGACACTTCGACTTCGGACTTTCGGTTGTGCGTCTGCAACCAAAGATGCCAGTGCTCTATCCAGACCGTTCATGTCCAAGTACCATATATCCTTATGCCATGTGCCAGTGCCTAGTCGTCTCCCCGTTCCCTTCTCCTGAAAAGTTACCTTAGGAATATCAAAAAAAACAATACAGTTTAGATCAAGGATAATGGCGCTAATGGATATAAGATTGACAGGAAAGGAAGGAGCATGTAAGACATTAGATAGAGTGATGGAAGGAGTGCAATCAACAGTGCCTTTACCCGTAACAGGCCTGGAGGTACCATCAGCAGTCTGAATGCTTTCTGACGGCGTTAGAGTATTCCCGGAACTTACCTCGGGACCCCGTGACATGGCAAGATGTCCCAGAGTCCATAATCCAAGCTGGCTGAGAGACAGATGCAAGAGCACGCGGAGGTATACCGGCACTGGTTTGGGAGAAGTAAGTGCAGTAATCTCCTGTAGTGGACGGCGTCCCAGGAATGACTTGTCGTTCACCAGAACCAAGCTTTGAGCCGCGCATCTTCTCGAGAACTTCTCTCTCAAATGGAGTGATGTCCGCCAGCTGATTGTCCCCACCTTCATCCGCCAGATGCGCCTTGTTGCCTCCAGAGTAAGTGCCCCTTCCACCACTGTAGCTGCCTCGACCACCTCGGCGTCCACCGCGACCACGGCCCCGACCATTCGAGGGAGTCCGTGTCGGTTTTGGGCAAAAGCGGATGTAATTCCCTGTGTCACCACAGTTGTGGCAAACGCCTCCCGTAGAAGGAGGCTGTGTGAAAGTGGCAAGAGCAGATGTGTCAACTCCGGCCGCTCCCCCTGGGAGATACCCTTGGTAGGCATCAGCTTCAACCGTGCTTCTTCTTGTGCCATGGCAGCTATGGCGTCTTCTAATGTCGGCAGCTGCGGTTGTGCGAGAAGTACATTCCTCCGTTGCTCAAATGCAGGGTTGAGCCCCTTCAAAAACTTCATCATCCGTTGCCGCGAGATATAATCCAGAAATTTCTGGAAATGTTTTGCAAAAGCCGGTTCAACCTGAGCATCCTCCATGCCAAGAGGATCATAATGGTCAAGATCAGACCAGTACTTCTTCAACAAGGCAGCGTACTCAGAGATGGTACGATCGTCTTGGATTACCCGATCGAGCTCATCCTGCAGTTAGAAGACTCGCATGGGGTTACCCGAACCGGAGTACATGTCTTTCAATGTTCTCCAGATATCAGCAGCTCCCTCCATTGCTTCAACGTTACCCGACACTTGGTCGGTCAAAGAGGCTGTCAACCAACCAGCCACGACATTGTTGACAATGTCCCATACAGCAAACTCCTTCGAGGAGTGATCGACAGGGGCCTTGGTGTGGCCATCTACATAACCAACCAAGCCACGTCCCTTCAGCGTCCGCATCGCCTGCCGCGACCATTTCAAGTAGTTGGTCGTGCCTTCCAACTTCGTCTCCAGCTTGTCCAACTTCTCCATTTTGTACGGTGACGGATCCACATCAGTATGGGTCACGTGTGGGGTTGCCTCCGGTAATCTCTTGGTCAGGAGATCCTCGACCAGGACCTTCATTTCTTCTGCTGTCAACTTCCCATAGATGGAATCCATGACTTCTTCAACTGCAATCAGTGAGGTATTGTTGTTTCCTGAGTCGGCTTCTTGTGAGTCATCTTCGTCTTAGTCAGCTATCGGGGGGAAATAACAAAACGAGATCCTTCACTGATATGTCGTAGTTTATACGACCAACTAGAACCGCGTCATGATAACGCGTTCGGACGGCTCAAGGATAACCAACGTAGTTGTGCCTCATTGCATGAGACAAACCAGAGGTATACCAGCCGTGCAGAAACGATTGTAAAGACAACGTTTCTGAGATACGAAAATCTAAAGAGATTTCGTATTCATAGTAGAGCTTCTAAAAAGAAGGTACTGATTCTCGAGGCAACTACAGAGATCTTCTAAATAGAAGGAAATCTGTTTTTTTTTTTTTTTTGACGGCTAGGGTTAGGGTTAGGGTTTGGATGGGGCTGCTAGAGCTAGGGTTAGGGTTTCCATTGCAAGAGAGGCTAGGGTTAGGAGGAGGGGGGGACGGTATGGTGCTGGCGGGTGGCGGGAGGGGGGGGGAAGGGTGCTGGTCGGGGGGGGGGGGGGGGGGGGGGGGGGAGGGGAGGGGGGGGCACTACTGCTCCGGGGGGGTCGGGGGGGGGGTGGGGGGGTACTGCTCCGGGGGGGGGGGCGGGGGGGGGGGGGGCGCTGCTCCGGGGGGGGGTGGGGGGGGGGGCTGCTCCGGGGGAGGGGGGGGCTGCTCCGGGGGGGGGGGGGGGATTCGGCTAAAATTTTTTTTTTTTTTTTTTGGAGAGAGAGAGAGAGTTATGGCTCTGATACCATGTAGAAATGAGTCTAATTTCTCAGATAATATTATTGAGGGCTACTGCTTACTACTTATAGAGGGTCCAACCCCTCTTCATATTACATCTAACCGATGTGGGACTAAAGTCCCTTATTTACTCTCAACAAAAATTATGCCTAAATGTATAAAATATATATTTTTAAATGTAATAATTTATTAATAATTATTTGTTTTACGATACCAAAAAATCCGATACTCCGATCCGAAACCGTCGATACTACCGATATTGCCGATACAAATACTCATAGGAATAGTCCGATACCAATTCCGATACCGATTCCGATTCCGATACCGGTACTGTGAACCTTGCTGCTTATATTACAAACTTTCCTGAACGTGCTAACTTGGCTTCTTACGCAACTGATGGTGCTTATTGATACCCATCGTAAGGTTCATATTTTGAAATTGACCTACACTCTCCTGTTATACCTTGATAGCTAGAAAGCACAGGCACTCAAAAATGCGAGCCGTGTCGTGTCTATCGCATCACGGACACTCCAAGATATATTAGGACACCAAAATACTGTATGTGTCCTTAACGTGTCGTAATATATGTGTTTGTGCAACATAGCTCGATAGGCGTTGTACCTTGATAGCTCCTACGCTGAGTAACTTGACTGTTTTTTTACTTTGAGAGACCATTCCATTGCATGACCAAAATAAAGCCATCATATATTTGCTGCTTTTTTACTTGATACCATAAAGCATGACATGTACTGCTACTGTCTACTTGAGACTTGACTGATTGTTTTTTTTCCCCTCCCTATGCAGAGGACCTGCTGTTGAATAAAGAAAGATGGAAGTAGATGTAAATGAAGGAGATAATGGCAGATGACATGACTTTCAAACTCTTCCCTCGCCACACAGTTTTCTAATCTCTTCTGTTTGGTCCTTTCAGTTTTGGTCCACGATGATGAGATTGTTATTTTTGTGATTATGGTGGCTGGAATGTGAAAGGGTGAAAGAAAGAAGAAAAACAAAGAGAAAAAGAGAGTTATGTTAACATGTCTTCAAAAATTCATGTCTTTTAAGTTGAGTTTGGTTTGGAATTATGATCTTATGAGATAAATTCATTCTCTTGTTACATTTGGATGTAAAAAAAAACTAAAAAACCAAAAAGTTCCCAAAGAAATTGAAAATAGGGGAAATAGTTTTTCTTGCATTTATTACAAAAATAGGACTAAACTTTCTTACATATATTACAAAAAATATGACTAAACTTTCTTGCATTTATTACAAAAATTTAGGACTAAACTATCCGTGCTCAAAGATGTTATCTTATTATATTTTGGGTTATTTAGTAATAGGGTTTTATATAATATTTGATAGACTAAATTGTAACTTGATACCCTCAACTATCATTGTTTTTCAACTTGATATTCTCAACTTTTATAGGTACCAACTTGATATCGTAAAAAAATTTTGGACCAAATTGTCCCTTCTCTTCTTCCCTCAACCCCCCTCCTCTCTTTCCGGCTGCGGGTGGCCAGCGGGCGGGCCTGCGCGAGCAGACGACGTGCGCGGGGGAGTGCGTGGAGGCGCGCGGGGCAGCGCACGGCGGCGTTCGGTGGTGCTTGGGACAGCGCTCGGGGGTGCATGCGAGCGGGAGACGGGCTCGGGGGCGGGTAGGGTGGGTTGTGGGTGCACGCAAGCGGGAACCGGGCTCCCGGGGGCAGGTAGGGCGGGTCGTCGGGGCCGGAGGCGGGTGGGGGGTGGTCGTCGGAAGAGTGGGGTGGGATAGTCGTTGGGGGAAGGGGAGTGGGGGAAGTAGCAGTCATTGGAGGGTAGTTTAGGAATATAAAAAATTCTGGGTATCAAGTTAGAAATATAAGTTGAGATAGGATATTAAGTTAGTACATATCAAAGTTTATGCTATCAAGTTGAATATTGTCAATAGTTGAGGGTATCAAGTTGCAATTAAGCATATTTGATATTATGATTTATGTTTCCTATTCACTGTTGACGTTCAAATCTGTTACCAATTTGGAAAACTATGGAGATCAAAATTCTAACAATGGACATTATGGAGATGCAAATTCCAATATTATTATTTGAGATCTTTTTACTAAATAATCCTTATATTTTTGGCCTTTCCAAACATTGGAAAGAAAGTTGGATGAGAATTATAATTTCTTATTCCCATGGAAAGAGAAAATTTGATTTCCGTTCCTGTCCGTTGATATAAGAAATAGATATTTATTGTAACTTTAGTACATTAAATTACACAAGTTAAAGTAAAATAAATATTAGAATAGAAATAAATAAAGCGATAAACTATACAATTATAATTTATATTCAACAAACATACTCTTAAATGAGCGGCACACCATGTAGGAAATAATAATGCCTTGTTCTCATTGATGGGGACTGGTTACAATATATATAATGTCTACACGATTGGACTTATGGGCCAGATTTACATTAGTTACAATATATAATCTTTATAATCTAACACCCCCCCCCCCCCCCCCCCCCCCCCCCCCCCCCCCCCCCCCAAGTTGGAGCATGCAAGTCACAAATGTCCAACTTGGGAAGTAAAGAATCAAACACATGCTTTCCAAGGGACTTGGTAAAGATGTCAGCCAGTTGAGAAGAAGTAGAAACATGCGAGGCTATTACGGTGCCATCTCTAATAGCATCGCGAACAAAATGTAAATTCACCACAATATGCTTACTGCGCTCATGAAATACCGGGTTCTGATCCAGGTGCAGGGCTGACTGACTGTCACAATACATCGACATAGCAGACTCCTGGCGAACGCCCAAACACACCAATAACTCCTTCAACCATTTCAACTCATAAACAAGCGCAGCAAGAGATCGGTATTCAGCTTCAGCGGAAGATCGAAAAACAGTCGGTTGCTTCTTGGTCTTCCAAGAAATAGGAGACCCCCCAGAAACACCAACCAGCCTGTAACAAAGCGGCGAGTCAAGGGACAACTGGCCCAGTCGAAATCACACCAACTGTCACGTCCCAGAACCAGAATACTGGAGAGCGGGAGAATGACTCAGCCAGCTACGTATTACGGGTAGATGAATACCGTATAATACGATCAATGTTGTCCAAAAGACGAGGGGGTGCATACTACATGAAAGTCTCACTATGGTCACTTCACATCTATTGTCTCAATCATTCAAACAAAAAACAGTAATAGAGAATATATAAGATAAAGCAGTAAGGCGTCCCAAACGCTCAGTCAAAATGTTCTTGATATCTGGCTTTACAAAACATAGCCAGATGATGTAGCAAAGTATACACAATTGTTTATCAGCTGCAGCCTGACTTAGTTACAATTATGTAAAAGTAAATACAAGACAATCCGACTAACATGTCGGTGCCAAACGACAAAGTATAAAGTAAGTAACAAAACGAACGAGGAAATAAGGAACCCACTCGAGTCCTCCTGCGATCATTCCTCTAGTATTGACCATCTTGGAGGTGGAAGTAAGCTGAATCCTCAGGGACCGGCTCTAAACCAGGCCATGCAAAACCAGAGATATTAGACCTCTAATAGCAAGTACCACAAGGAAGCACGACATGAAAATTAAAACCAGTGATAAGAGTTAAGGATATAATACATCGGTCTCTGCTTGCTACTGGGATTCACACAACATCACGACACTTCAAACCAACTTCCCAACCAAACAAGGACAGAAGTTGATCCGTCGTGCCCTGACATTCTGATCATCTCAGTTAGTAAATAGAGTAGGTACAATACACAAACAAATCAATTTAAACGGCCATGCAACTACTACGGCTTGCTATTGTGAGTTCCAAGTTACCTTGGAATTATGCAATAAGGATTTCTCAGTTCTTACTATGTGCAAACAAGGCTAGTTTATCCAATCAATCAATTGCGTCAATCATGAATTAGACGAGTCCCAGCGGGACGCCCGTCATCAATATACAAGATACAATAAATAATATAAGCAGATACCGCTCCCTGCCCGTGTGGCAAATTTGCAGTATCTGTGGGAACCAGCCGGCCTGTCAGGCACTTAATAGTCCCAAGGAGGGCTGCCATGTAAGAACTCGGGAATCCATTCTCTCCATGCAATCATTATTTTATTTAACTTAATAGTCTCTATGTTGAGTGAAATCACATGCCGTGGATCATGGTCATTCAGAATGAGTACCTTCGTACGGGGTACGATATGCACAACTCTACAACGATACCCGTGCGGTTAGGTTGTAGGTCTTATATAGCGTAATGCAACAATCAAAACTAACCACAGAATAATCATGCCTTGACCATAAAGTACACATGCTGCTTTTGTAGAAAAATAAATTGAAGTCTGCACGTGCCTGTATGCCAATATTCGGGATCGGCCAGTCGATTACAATAGTTCATAATTCATATGAACGTGTCTCATTCATTCAATTCAATAAGACGACTAGCCAGTCTCTTAGTTCCAACTAGGAACACATGATCAATTATTAGTCAAGATAACAATCAATGTCAATTTGTAACAAGGTATGAAAGTCAACTATTATTTAGTATGGTCGAGTCTACAACTCTTAGGGTTAAATTCCAGTCATTCGGGGTATCTATAAATCAATTCACGACACATGGTACATTCCACGTAACAATCTATATTAAAGAAAATATTAACATATCATGATTATATCAAGTTCATGCCAAAAGGCGTAAGGATATAAAAGGAGAATTATCATGCCAACATAAAGTGAATAAAGTATAGGGCAATGAGAACACCAAGGTTGGATTACGCCAAGGCTAGTTTATACCATGATTAGTCTACGCCAAAGTTTTACGCTAAGACAAAATATGCACGTAAAACAGGGTATGCGTAAAAGTCAGGTTTACGCATGAATTTATATGCGTAAAAGGTAACGTCACGCGTAAAACTCGTGCGCGTAAGGGTCAAAGTATACGCAGGGATGAATACGCGTAAATGAAGTACGCTCAAAATAAAGGAACAAGTTGCGCGTAAAAACTCGTTTTACGCCGAGCCAAGGAGTACGCGTAAAAAGATTAGAGTTCTACGCAGGAAACACTGTGCGCGTAAAATATTGCATGCATAAAGGATCGAGCCACGCACAAAAGTTGCTCGTGTAAAGAGTCAAGTTTTACGCCTGAAACGCTGTGCGCGTAAAAAGAATACGCCAAGTCAAGTAGACTTGCGTAAAACAGTTTTACGCTGACACGAGCGATCGTGGGCGTAAAGCTCGGCACTACGCGGACACGTATAACGTGGGCGTAAAATTCAATATTACGCTAACACGTAACAATGTGGGCGTAAAATTCAATATTACGCTAACACGTAACAATGTGGGCGTAGAGTTCCTCCTGAACTCCAATTCCCCATGGAACCTTCGTTCCAAGCCAGAAATGGGGTTTCCATGAGTCAGAATGGCGTATAACACAACCTCAACAATCTGAATGAACAAAACTTGGAAATAAGGAAGTTTGACAGATCAAAACTACTGAAATCCGAAAAATAGTAATTTCTAGATCTACTAAAAATAAGACTTCAAAATAAAAAATGCCAAGTTCTAAACTCTCTTAGGATCACGAGAGGGAGATAAATGAACCATAAAAATATGGGTTCTCATGTGGAGCAAGATGTACTTGCCTATGGATTTTGGTAGGTGGAGAGAGTTATGAGGAAGAAGAAGAGTAATGAGAAGAAGTAATGAAGAGAGAGAAATGAGATGGGGCTTAAATGGGGGTGTTGGGTTCGGTTCATGATGAACCATCATAAACCCGAAAATAAACCAACCTAGGCCGAACCTAAAGCAAGATAAAGCAGAGAATAAATGCAGAAAGTAAAATGCAGAAAAATTAATTAGCATGAAATTAAAGGAGTTTAACTACAGAACAATACATGATAAATATTAAATAAATACATTCGAGCAGTACACGTATTAAAAATACGTATTCTGGGAACGGGGAGTGACACCAACCAGAAAGACGGAGATCACAATCAGCTTTCAAAAGAATACCCTGTCCCGGTGCATGTTTGAGATATCTGACAACTCTCAAAGCAACATATGCCAATGATCTTGTCTAGGCTCCTGTAAGAATTGAGATAAGATATGCACAGCATAGGCTAAGTCATGGCGAGTAAATGATAGATAAATCAATCTCTCAACTAGCTTCCGATAAGTCTCTGCATCCGCCATCTTTGGACAAGTCGATTCTGCCAGCTTGTGATTGGGCTCTATGGGAAAGCCAGCAGGTCGAGACCCCATCAAGCCTCATTCTGAAATGATATCCAAAGCATACTTCCTTTGACACAAGAAAATTCCTTCTGCACTCCGAGCCACCTCTATGCCAAGAAAGTACTTCAACACACCAAGGTCCTTCATGTGAAAGCAAAAACTAAGGTACTTTTTGAAAGCATCTAAAGCACCTGAGTCATTACCAGACACAATCATATCATCCACATAGATCAAAACATGCAACTCTACCTTCCCTTTAAACAGAAAGAAAAGGGAATAATCAGAATAAGATTGAATAAATCCATAGGATATCAGAGAAGCAGCAAGCTTAGCAAACCAACAACATGGTGCCTGTTTCAATCCATATAGAGACTTATGCAGGCGACACACTTTGTTGGGTTCACTATGCGAAAAATCTGGCGACAACTTCATATATACTTCTTCTGTCAGATCTCCATGAAGAAAAATATTGTGCACATCCATCTGGTGCAAAGTTCAGTCTCTCACAGCTGCAACAGCCAAGAACGCCCTAACTGTAGGCATCTTAGCTACCGGGGCAAATGTCTCTGAATAGTCGATCCCCTCAACCTGATGATTACCGAACACAACCAGCCGTGCCTTTAAGCGCTCAACACTGCCGTCGGAGTTGTACTTTATTTTGTACACCCATCTACTTTCCAATGCTTTCTTCCCAGGAGGCAAATCGACAAGACTCCATGTCCCATTATCTTCCAGAGCCTGTATTTTAGTTTGCATAGCCGCACGCCAGCCTGAATCTCGCGAGGCCTGGCGATATGAAGTAGGCTCAACGCCTGCAGTGATAGCTGCAAGAAAATCTCTGTGTCCAGCAGTAAATATGTCATAACTTAGAAATTGTGTTAGAGGATACGAAGTACCTGAGGAAGTGACGGAAACAGATGAACTGTGGTGAAGGGGGGGACTTTTACTTCGAACAACATTCGTCACAAAATCCTGTAATCGCACTGGCTGTGATTTCTTTCTCATTCCTCTTCCCAATACTACCTCGTCGGGCACCTCTGGCAACACTGTATCCCCTGTATCATCAGTAGTATCCGCATCACCCCCAGCAGACTCTCCTGTCAATACTTCTGCAGCTACTTGTGCATCCTCGCCACTTGGTGCCGAGCCGCCAGCAACCACTCCGGCCTTAGCAACCGTGGCCGGCACACCCTAAAAGCCTCTATATCGTCTCCCGGTACCTCAACAGATGTATGACGTGTCGCAGAAGACATCTCGCTAGCAGAGCCACACCCAGGAAATTCTTTTTCATAAAAAGTAACATCACGGGACACAAAAAATTCACCAGTATCAAAATCATACAGTTTTTATCCCTTTTTATCAAGTGGATACCCAACAAAGATACATTTTCTACTCCTGCTAGCAAATTTATCATGTCGGGATTTCAAATCATATGCATAGCAAAAACAACCAAAAATACGTAGATGATCATACGAAGGAGCCGAACCATATAAAACTTCATAAGGAGACTTAAAATGCAAGATACTAGAAGGTGTTCTATTTATCAAATAACATGCACCCAGAACACATTTCCCCCAAAAATCTACAGAAAGAGAACCCTGAAATCTCAATGACATGGCTACATTTAAAATATGTCGATGTTTTCGTTCCACCCTTCCATTCTGTTGAGGTGTCCCAACACAGGATGTTTGGAACAATATACCTTGAGAGAAAAAATAATCTCGTAAACAATTAAATTCAGTGCCATTGTCACTCCGTACACGACGTATATCAGCCCCAAACTGACGTTTCACCATAGCAATGAATTTAAGAAACATAGAATAAACAGCACACTTATCCTTCAATAAAATAACCCAAACAGCTCTAGAAAAATCATCCACCAAAGTCAAAAAATATCGTGCCCCATTAGATGACGGAACACGATATGGTCCCCACAGATCACAGTGTATAAGTTCAAAGCATCTCAAAGCACGAATACTACTATCAGGAAAAGCATCACGAGTCTGTTTAGCTTGATGACAAATATCACAAGCCTTATGAGAAAACACACTACTACCAGAGAGAAAAGGTAAAGTCTGCATTACTTTATCTGAAGGATGTCCCAGTCTACTATGCCAAACCTCGGAATCACTCTCTCTGCATGCCAGGATCACCGAAGCCAAAGAAGCTGGAACCTCCCTCAAGAAGTAAAGTCCACCCCTTTGTTCACCTGCTCCAATCACCATCCTCGTACTTCGGCCCTGAACAAAACACAAATCAGGAGTAAATAACATATCACAATTTCTGGCACCAATCAATTGTGAGACAGAGATCAAATTGCAAGTCAATGTCGGAACATAAAGAACATCCGTCAACACCAATGAAGCAGTCAAAAATACTTTACCTCTCAGAGCAGCCTCAATAGTGCTCCCAACAGGCAAAATCACAGGACAGACAGAGCCCTCAAAGCAATCAACTAAACAGTCACGAGAACCTGTCGCATGAAGAGTAGCCCCAGTATCGAATATCCAAGTGACAGAAAAATTCTTACCCATCAGACGATCAGAGTTTGAAGAACCAGGGTTGGAAGGTTTGTCGTTACCCAGCAAGCTCATCAGTTTCTGCCATTGTTCACCTGAAAGTGGTGAAGGATACCCTCCATGTATCATATCTGCCGAACTCCCAGCAAGACCAGCAGGGACACCATGACCAGCAGCGGCGACATGATGAGCAATCCCTGCGCCACCAGCACCGCGTCCCCCATCACGTCTCTGCTGTGGTGCCGGGCCTCTACCACCACCAGCACCACGTCCGCCCTCACGCCGAAGACGAGTCTCCCACCACTCTGGATAGCCAATCTTTGCAAAGCAAGTTGCAATATCATGACATATTTTCTTGCAATGAGTACAGATCATACCTGATTTGTTCCTGGAATCTGGGGTTCTACTATTAGAAGTAGTAGAAAGACGAGGTGAAGTCTTGATAGCCAGCGCCAACACCTCCTCAGCAGCGGATTGGACCGGAGATTTTCGCATATCCTCCTCCTCACGGACTGCCTGGTACGTCCGATCTAAACTTGGCTGAGGATCCTGAGCCAGAAGATTAGATCGGGTATGACCATACAACTCAGCATTCAACCCATACGTAAAGTCTTGAAAGTGGTCTTCATCCCTCATAGCCTGTAGCTTGGCAGCAAGTTCACCACAGGTACAAGTATGCAATGGAAAATAAGCAGCTTGTTCATCCCACAAAGACTGCAAATTTTCAAAGTATGTTTCCACAAACATCGAAGCCGTTTGTTTACACTCAGCCAAAGCCACCTTAATTTGTTGCTTCCGAGTGCCATTGCTAACAATAAATCTTTTCTCCAACAAGTTCCACAATGGATAAACCTCCTCAAAGTACGGCAAAGATTTCTTCAGTGACGGATCAATGGTATTAAGAACCCATTGAACCAATAACGCTTGCACACATCTCCAATCAAGCAATTTACTAGCATCATTAACATGTTTAATTTCAGTACCTTCCAGAAAAGTGATCTTTCGTCTAGAAATCAGGGAGAGACGTATCGACCGAGACCACTCAGCATAGTTCGGTCCACGGAAAACAATAGGAGTAATGATATTTCCTGGTTGATCAGCAGAACTCAGAAAATATGGATCCTTCGGATTAGGATAATTTGGGTTGTGTGCACCGCCACCGCTAGTCGCGATAGAGTAGCTGGACGCAACATCATCAGCCATCGCGGATGTCGGGTGTACAAAATTTTGTACAACTCCGAGGGATCGGCCGAACGAGCGGCGAATCGGCCTCTGATGGACGGGGTCGGCGGCGAATCGGCCGCGATCGGGACGCCGGATCTGGCGTGTAGGGGTCAGATGCGGATCAGCCGGACGGCAGAACGGCCACGGCTATCCCGATCGGCCGGTATCGGGTGTACAAAATTTTGTACAACTCCGACGGATCGGCCGAACGAGGGGCGAATCGGCCTCTGATGGACGGGGTCGGCGGCGAATCGGCCGCGATCGGGGCGCCGGATCTGGCGCGTAGGGGTCAGATGCGGATCAGCCGGACGAGCGACGGATCGGCCGAACGGACAGCGGAACGGCCGCTGCTATCCCGATCGGCCGGTGGTCCGGTTTCCGCTAGGGCGCGGGGTCGGCGGCGGAGTGCCGCGGTCGGGCGCTGGCGCGGACGGTGGTCGGGCGGCGGATCGGCCGCAGAGAGGATGGGAAAGATGGGTAATATTTCGGCTAGAATTTTTGTGGAGGCTCTGATACCATGTAGAAAATAATAATGCCTTGTTCTCATTGATGGGGACTGGTTAAAATATATATAGTGTCTACACGATTGAGCTTATGGGCCAGATTTACATTAGTTGCAATATATAATCTTTATAATCTAACACACCAGGAGGGACCGACAAGGTTCGAGTCCCCCAATTGTGTGTGTGAGTGGAATTTCAAAAAAAAAAAATGAGCGGCACCAGATATAATAATCTGGCAAGGAGATAATGATAATGATAGGGAGAGTTAGAAACGAAAATTTAAAAAATACATTTTTTTCTACAATAATATATTTTAAAAATATTAGTTGTCTACAAACAAGTTTAGGACAATTAGATGGAGGAAAATATTTCGCCAATAGACAGGCCAATTATGTAAGCCGCCATCATTTTTCGGAGCGACACCCATGGGATCCGAGAATGACGTTTCGAAAAAGTGCTTCATAACTAGTTAAAAATATTCTTACGAGATAGTTCACGTTGAGGGATCTAACGACGCAGGTCTGTACATCCTAGATCCGTATAAAAATATGTGAGCCTGTATCGATAAGGTCAAACTAAAAATAGACTTATATACAAATTATAAAATTATTGAAAATTTAAGTGAAAAATTTTATAAAAAATAAGAATCATCCAAAATATGTTCAAAAATCACATATTCCACAACAAAGACTGAGAATTTGTAAAAAATTTGCCAGTTCTAATCGACAGAAAATCTACAAGTTAAACTGGCTTAATGTTAGGGGTGAGCATTCGGTTTATTCGATTCCAACCGAATCGAATAACCGAAAACCGAATAGGATCGAAACCGAATAAGCAAAACCGAAACCGAACCGAATTGGTCAATAACCGAACCGAACCGAACCGAATTAAATCGGTTATGTTTTCGGTTTATTCGATTTTTGGGTTTATTTGTACTTTTTTTGTTAATATATATAATAACTAAATATACCTAGATATATTTAGTATATACCTATAGTATATATCTATATATATTTAGTATATACCTATAAGAAAATTTAGTTAATATATAGATAAACTAAAAAAAATTTATTCGGTTTTCGGTTTTGGACCGAAATCGAAACCTAAAACCGAAACCGAATAAGAAAATTTAGTATTTTCAAAACCGAAATCGAACCGAATTTTTTTTTTAAAACCGAACCGAATCTCTTATTCAGTTCGGTTCGATTCGATTTTCGATCCAAAATCGAATAATGCTCACCCCTACTGAATGTTTCCCTTGCTCACCCCTACTGAATGTTTCCCTCCTCCTAATTTCTCTACTACTAATATATTTAAAGTATATTAATACAGAAGAAAATACTTTTATTATGTTGAAGATAAGGAACTTTGTGTTGTTTGTTGGGATGTCTTTATCTGCTTGGTTTATTAAATGAGTGATGATTAATGGGTCCTCCTTTGGAGAATAGGATACTAAGGAGTGACATTACACAAATAGCCCTACAAGCCCTCATTTTTCACCAAATTCTGTGGGGTTTCTGTCACACTCTTATTTCACATAATTTATCTAGTCTAGTATATATACACGTACTTTGCATATATTTTATAATATTAAAATAGCAAATAATTTTTTATAAATTATTTTTTCTATAGATAATTATATAATTATTAATTTTAATTAGTAATCATAAAAATCGACTGAAACTTATTTTTTCTATTATATAGTAGTATAGATTATTATTATTTTTTCAGAAGGGTGTAATTGTTAAAAGTTTTAACTCCGTAAGGGGACGTTTGGTTCAAGTTTTTGAGACTTGGGAATGAGTTTTGAATTCCTTACCCATGTTTGGTATGTTTAGGATTGAGAATGAGGAGGGAATAGGAGGGGCTTATGTGGGAAAGCTATTCCCATTGACTTGGGAAAGCTATTCCCAAGTCCCCCTTGGGAATAGATTTGCTTTCCTAGGAATGATGTTTGGATATTTGGTTTGGACGATTATACCCTCTCTTTATTTTCAAAATTTCAACTTCTATCCCAAGCATGTAAATCATCATGAAATTAATAAAAATGTATTAAAGGAAAACTAAATAAATTAAGATTTCTATCCCTTCATAAACTAAACATGGAGATGAAATTTTTAAAATGTTTGAACTACCTATTCCCAATCTAACCAAACATGGGTATGGAAATGTTGGATTCTTTTTCCATGGAAAAGGAATTGAAAATCTATTCCTAGAAATACAAAAACTTGATCCAAACGAGCCCTAATTGTATGTCTTTTTATCTAGTGTTTTCTATATATCTTTTGTCTTTTACTGCAAATAAAGAAACATCTGAACTATGCTGTATCTATGCCAATGTTTCTAATATATGGTTTACTTGGAAAAATAATATACTTGGTCTATCATGGATTTTATTTTATTTTATTTTTATGTATTTTGGAATACAATAAATGAAACATTTTGCAACTAAATTTCATGTTGGATTATTTGTTTTTTTTTTTTTTAGGTGTCATTTTCTTCGGACCGACGAACAACGTATAAGGGAGATTCGAACTGTGCTCATCCTCACGGGACTCCCAGTGTACCCAACGGGTTACACCCCCATGGATATTTGTGATTACTTATGATCATGTCATTATTGGAGCTTCAGTTTGGAAAGTTCTTGGACCTCGTTTGGTTCTTGGAAGGAATTTTTTGTTTTGTTTTGTATGAGAGAGAAAATATAATTTAATAAGAAAAAAATATCGAAAAAAGTATTTTAGTTTTCTTTCCTTGTTTGGTGGTGCATGAAATGAAATGAAAGAATAAATAAATATATCAATGTTCTAATATTCTTATATTTTAAAATAAAAATAACATCATGTAAATCTAAAAGTAATTGGTAAAATAGACAGTAACACATTTAAGTAGGACTATTGTAGTTCTAAATTTTCGTAATAAATACTAAAAAATGAGAAGAAGAAAAAATCAATTTTATGGATTATGAGAGGAATCATTTCTCCTCTATTAAAATAGTTCCCAATTTTTTGGAGAAACAAACTTCGTTTATTTCCTAATTCCTTAGATCTGTGAACTAAACATGGCCTTGGAATAGTAAAGTTTTGGATGATGAAATATGACAAAATAGTTTCTAGTTTGTAGTCAATTATATTTACGGCAAATGATACTCGTGTTATATAGGTTATAATTTAGAGACTACATATACTTCCATGTGAAATTTAATTTAATTTTTTTTACCTGGTTCTAATAAAGAAATATTATTTTTAGGTTGTAATTTATGATAAGGTCAACCAACAATATTTGAGCTCTTCGATTTCTTGTCCCAAGATAGATAAGCTATTTCTATCTTCATACAACTAGTCCCATTTTATGTCCATGGATTATGAGGACTTAGAACATGAAGTAGCTGGTTAGTAATCTACAAAACTGGTGTTTTTATAGTGTCAAAGATTTTAAAATGTTCATACAAATGGGCGACCCCACCAACTTAAATATTTTTTTTTTACTTTAATTACTCGCCATTATATAGTGATACCTTTTAGAAGTAGTAAATTGTAAGCTCAAATCTTGAGCTTATAATTATCACTTAGCTTGTAAGTACAAAAAAAAAATTATTGCAACATTCAAAAATTTCTATTACTATAAAATATGTTCAAACAATCACAATCCCTTCTTCTCTCCATTTTTTTAGTTCTAGAAACAAAAAAAAACTTTCATTCTTCCAAATTACCAAATAATTTTCGTAAAAAAAATGGACATTTGACTTAAATTCAACAGATAAATAATTTCGGTATAAAAGTAGTTTATAAATTATTAAATAATTTTTTATTTATTGTTATTTGAAGGTGGACTTGAAAATAAAATAAATTTATGTTGTTTAATAAAAATATTTGAGGATGGACTTATATTCTTTTATTTGTACTAACAAATTTATGTTTAAATGATGTCTTGAAAATAAAATATGCTTAATTGCAATTTGATACCCTCAACTATTCCATTTTTCAACTTGGTACCTTAAACTTTGATACACATAAATTTTATACTCTAAGGAAAAAAAAAGGATAAAATTACCCTTGCCTATTCCCCCCACCCCCTGGTGTCACGCCCCAGTACCGAAATACGGAGACGGACTAGGCCAGCTACTCCATATGAGGTACGTAACGTCATACGGCGATCGTGGCTGTCGAGAGACTAGGGGGTACATGCTACAATCAAGTCTTCTATGGTCCCACAGAGTTCTATGTCTCAATCAATCAAATCACATCAGCAAATAAATGAACATTAAAGATAAAGCAGTAAGGCGTCCCTGACGCTTCATCAAAATGGTCATGAGAGAATAGCTTTATAATTTAGCTATCTCAGAGAGTCAGGAGTACAAAATTATACACAGCTGCAGTCTGTTTAATTACAATTATGTACTGACACAAAATATCAAGTAATCCGGCTAACAGATGCCGGTGGCTAAACGCCGCAAAAGTATAAGCAGGAGTGGTGGAGAAGGAACCCACTCGAGTCCCCGAACTGCCATGCTCCTAGTATGCACCATGGATGTCAGGGAGGAAGATAGTGTCCTCTGGCTCTGCTACGGGATCTGGCCAAACAAAACCAGCGGGGTCAGCCCCGAATAGCAAGTACCGCCAAAGGGGCACAAGAGTTAAAGACTAAAAACCCAGTTAATAGAATGATTGATAATAGTAATACTTATGCTACCATTATAGGGTAACGCCACATCCTCGAACCCATATGGCACCCTTACAACCAAACAAGGACAAAAGGTGCCGCATGGAGTCGGGACGCGTCGTACTCTATAACTTTCGCATAAGTTAAAGGGTATAAGCAATAAAATCTCCTGATCGTGACTTCGGTCGATAGCCTATCGCAGCACAATAACCAACCCAACAATCAAACAAGAACATGGGTTGGATCATGTACCATGATAGATCATGTTCCTCAGTCATTCACAGAAGTAGCACTTCACAACCAGAATAAGTCTTCCGTTCATAACTTCGGTCCACAGCCTATCATAGTACGATAACCAACCCAACAATCAAACAAGAACATGGGTTGGATCACGTACCATGAGAGTCTGCTTCCCTCAGTTACTCACGGAAGGTAATAGGGTACAAGCAAGTCGTTTTCACGGCCAATCAAGTCTACGAGTTTCTAGTGGGACGAGGTTATCCTCGCATCATGTTATGTAGAAATCCTCAGATCGTATCTTTCCAGCAAGGCTAGCCAACCCAGGGGTTCGCGTAGACAGGTATGATTGAGCACAGGTCCCTCGCAAGGCCACCTTGCTAAAACATATAATATATAGCAAGAATTAATCGGATACAGTCATCCACTCGTTACAGATGACACAGTATCCATGGAGACCAGCCGGCGCATCAAGACAGTATCTCAAGGCGGCTGGTGTAACACGATCTCGGAATTTTGCCCTCCCCATGCATCTAGTATATTTAGTTGCCTAATTTAACCCTAGGTGAAATCTTGGATTTTCATGCTGTGGCCTGCATGATTATCCTCCTAAAGTCGTACTTTAGTACGAGTACCCCAAAGAGGATCCATGTCAATCAGTATGTCAACATGTTCTACCCTCCTTAGTGTAATGCATCATTGCAAATACGCCACGTGGAGTTACGAGTCATTTGTCGAGCATGAACAAGAACTGGAACATTCAGGTACATGTATCAGGTAGGAACACTTTGTTCTCCGGGTCACATTAGTGCTCATATCATGCTCGGGACAAAAGGCGTAAGGATATAAAATGGGCATATAATATATATATATATAATAATAATAATAAGGTAACAATATAGGGCCCAAAAGTCCATGCGGCTCAGGGGGAGTGAGTCCATGCGGCCGGATCAATACTGGTTCATGCGGCTGGGACTACACGCTCATGCGGCTCAGGGAGCCCCAAGGCGCATGCGGCTGGAAGGGCGGGTTCATGCGGACGAAGGGGTGTCAGCGTATGCGGCTGGTGTGGGCGATACATATGCGGCAGGATGATGGATGGGCCTTATGCGGCCCAAAAACAGTAGCGCATATGCTGCTGGGTGCAAAAGAACTCATGCGGCTGCGAAGGCTAGCCGCATGAAGTCCATGCGACCGGGGCTCATGCGGCTGAGTCTGAACAAGGCTATGCGGCTCAATTACTTGCCGCATGAAGTTTCATGCGGTCAAGTACTCAAGCAAGTCTTATGCGGCTAGGAAGGACTTTCCATGCGGCTGAGCTCGAACGAGTCTCATGCGGCTGGAAAGGCCATGCGGCTCAGAGGCTTGCCGCATGAGGATTCATGCGGTCAAGTACTGCTCTTCTGCTCCACTTGTCCGAGAAGAGGAGCCAAGCAACCATGGCTTCCAAACTACACAAAACCTTCATCCGGAGCCCAAATCGGAACTTCCTTAGGTCAAAATGGGGTAGAACAAAATTCTCTACACCATGGAACCATCAAAACTTAAAAATAATGAAGTTTGCTAGATCAAAACCAAGAAAATCCGAAAATGGTTAAAACCTAGATCTACAAAGATTAAAGCTTCAAAATGGAAAACTTCAAGTTCTAAACTAGTATAGAATGAGGAGAAGAACATATTTTGACAAATAATTTTGTAAGAAAAATCAACAACATTTATGAATCCATCTCTTGAGCAAGTTGGTACTTGCCTTGGTTGGTGGAGGAAAGTAAATGAGAGAAAATAAATGAGAGGAGAGAGAATGAGTTGAGTTATTATATAGAATCTTGAATCCATGGGTTCATGATGAACCAAGGTGAACCAAGAATAGGTTTCCCAAATGAGCCAAAACTGTAGGCCCAAATGCAGAAAATAAATTACGAAATAATATTTTGTCGAATATTTTGGGAAATGCATGAAGAAAGACAGCATAATAAATATAGTATAAATACAAGGTAAATACAATTTGTCGGTATACATATTAAAATACGTATTCCAGGATCGGGGAGTGACATCTCTACCCTTCTTAGAAAAAATTCCGTCCTCGGAATTCCAGCCAAGACAGGATAGTAAAATCAGGGCAAGCAAGGCACAATCATATACAAGTTAACTATCATAGCAGTTATTATCATACATCACAAAGTGCAAAACAAGCAGGTGCAGATAAGCATGGAATCGTGTCAATAAGGTGCAAAAATATACCTTACCAGTCAAACAAATGCGGATACCGAGATCTGATCTCGTCCTCGCGCTCCCAGGTCGACTCTTCCGGAGAGTGATGGTTCCAAGAAACACGGACAAGGCTGATCGTCCGATTCTTGAGTACCTTCTCTCGCCGGTCTAAAATAGATACGGGTTGTTCCTCGTAAGTTAGGTCGGTACCAACGACTAACTCAGAATGATCGAGGACATGACTCGGATCTGGGACATACCCACGTAACTGGAACACATAAAACACATCATGTATGCCAGTTAACGAAGGCGGAAGGGCAAGTCGATAAGCCACATTGCCTACCCGAGCGAGAATCTTAAAAGAACCAACGTATCTTGGACTAAGCTTTCCTCGGGTTCCAAATCTAATGATACCCCGAGTTGGCGAAATCCGCAGAAACACTTGGTCGCCAACTCTGAACTCTAGAGGCCTACGATGCTGATCTGCCCAATGACGATGTCGGTCTTGTGCAACTCGAAGGCGCTCTCTGACCAACTTAACTATCTCCACAGTCTGCGTGATCATCTCTGGCCCCAACAACTTCCATTCTCCGACATCGTCCCATGCCAAAGGGGACCTGCACTTCCTTCCGTACAATGCTTCGAACGGGGCCATCTGAATGCTAGCCTGATAGCTGTTGTTGTAGGATAACTCCACTAGATGAAGGTGATCCTCCCAAGATCCGCCAAATCCAAGGTACATGCCCGTAGCATATCTTCTAACGTCTGAATGGTTCTTTCTGATTGCCCGTCGGTTTGTGGATGATAAGCAGTACTGAATCTTAACTTGGTTCCCAAACTTTGGTGTAAGCTCCGCCAAAAATGGGAAGTAAACCGCGTATCCCGATCTGATACTATACTAACTGGAATACCGTGATGCCTTACTATCTGCTTCATGTACATTTCTGCTAACTGCTCAGTAGTCTGTCCAACTCGGAAGGGAAGGAAATGAGCGACCTTCGTGAGTCGATCTACTATTACCCAGACTGCATTCTTGCCAGCCGGGGATCTAGGTAAACCGGTCACAAAATCTATCGTGATGTGCTCCCATTTCCATTCTGGGATAGGAAGCGGCTGAAGCAACCCTGCTGGTCTCTGCTGCTCGGCTTTCACCTGCTGACATACCAGACACTTGGATACAAATCTCGCTATCTCTCTTTTTATGCCATTCCACCAAAAGTACTGCCTGATATCTCGATACATCTTCGTTCCTCCTGGATGAATGGAGTAAATAGAACTATGAGCTTCGGACATAACTTCTTGCCGAAGGTCTCCACTCGGTACACAGAGTCTGTTTCCAAACCTGAGCGTACCATCTTCATGAATCACTAACTCCTTTCTACGGCCTGATTCACACTCCGACCGCAACTTCTGAATCTGTGGATCTCCTGCTTGTGCTGCCCTTATCCTCTCTACTAAGGTTGACTGAATCTGCATACTGGTCATTCTTCCTATATCCCTTGGCAAAACTACTTTGATTCCCATACTCTGAAGGTCTTCTAAAATATGCTTCTGCGAGGTCAAGATAAAGGCACTGTCTCTCCTACTCAGTGCATCTGCAACTATATTCGCCTTGCCTGGATGATACTGAAGATCCAAGTCAAAATCCTTCAGTAGTTCTAACCATCTTCTTTGCCTCATGTTCAAATCTCGCTGCGTGAACACGTATTTCAAACTCTTATGATCAGTACAGATCTCTACCCGATCTCCGTATAAATAGTGCCTCCACAACTTGAGTGAAAACACCACGGCTGCTAACTCCAAATCGTGAGTTGGGTAATTTTTCTCATGGTCTCGAAGCTGTCGAGACGCATATGCTATCACCTTTCCGTGTTGCATCAATACACATCCAAGGCCCTTCCCAGATGCGTCACAATATACTGTAAAGCCTCCCGCTCCTACTGGAAGCGTCAAGATCGGGGCTGAGATCAATCTCTTCTTCAATTCTTCAAATGATGCCTGACAGCTATCTGACCAAACAAACTCCACGTCCTTGTGCGTCAAACGCGTTAAGGGCGCAGAGATCTTGGCAAAGTCCGCCACGAACCTTCTGTAGTAACCAGCTAATCCCAAGAAACTTCGCACTTCTACAACCGTCCTCGGGACTGGCCAATGCTCTACGGCCTCAATCTTCTTCGGATCCACTGACACTCCTGCCCCAGAAATTACATGCCCCAGGAACGAAATATGATCTAACCAGAATTCACACTTGTCGAGCTTCGCATAAAGTTGATGCTCCCTCAATGTCTGCAAGACAGTCCTAAGATGTTTCTCATGCTCTTCTTTACTGCTGGAATAGACAAGAATGTCATCTATGAACACCACCACAAATTTATCCAAGTACGGCAGAAAGATGCGGTTCATTAAATCCATGAATACTGCGGGGGCGTTGGTTAGTCCAAAGGGCATTACTAAAAACTCATAATGCCCGTATCTAGATCTGAATGCTGTCTTCGGTATGTCTTGCTCCCGAACCCTTACTTGATAGTATCCTGACCGAAGATCGATCTTGGAAAAGACGCTGGCCTTGCTCAACTGGTCAAACAGGTCATCAATCCTTGGTAGCGGGTACTTATTCTTCACTGTTACTGCATTCAGCTTGCGGTAGTCGATGCACATCCTCGTCGACCCATCCTTCTTGGGAACTAGAATCACTGGCGCGGCCCAGGGCGATTTACTGTCTCGGATGAATCCCTTAGACTTCAACTCTTCTTCATGTTGATACAACTTATCCTGTTCTGACGGCGATATTCTGTAAACTCTGTCTGCAATAGGCCTCGTTCCAGGGTTCAACTCAATGCTAAATTCTACCTCTCTGATTGGGGGTATCCCTGGGAGCTCATCAGGAAATACGTCGAGAAAATCTTCGACCACTCTCGGAACCTGTCCTGGCTCTGACACTGCTGCTGAAATGACGCCTCCGGCCTGATTCTTCAAGGTTCGAGTAAAGATGAACTGCTCCATCCCAGGAACGCTGAATATGACCCTACCTCCTCTACAATCAATGGTCGCATGACTGTCTCTCAACCAGTCCATGCCAAGAACAACATCAAAATTTTCCATAGGGAATTCAATCAATGATGCGGGCAATAAATGTCCACACACCTCTACCGGACATAAAAAGCGCACTCTGCTCACTTCTACGAGCCCATTGTCGGTGAGTATATCCATCCTCTCCGGCAATGCCTCAAACTCTAATCCAATCCGTGTAGCATATTGTGCAGAGATGAATGAATGAGTAGCGCCTGAATCAAACAATGCTACAGCGGGAAATGAGGTGACGAGAATTTTACCTGCCACCACGTCACTAGACGCTAGAGCCTCTCCCAAGGTCAATGTGAGTGCCTGGCCCCGCGGAGCCCCTTGTTGCGGCCTTCCTCGACCATGCTGTTGCTGCCTCTGAGGGCCTTCGGCTTCCTGTGTCTGGCGGAACATCTGAGCCTGCGTTGGTAGACGCTGGGCTAGAGGCCTTACTGCTAATACTGGTCCTCCACTCGGGGTTGCCACTGGAGCTGGCAATGCTGGAAACTGCTGAGCTGGCCCTCCTGGCCTCTGTATCATAGGACAAGTGGAGATACGGTGGTCTGAACTACCACACCTCAAGCATAAGCCATTCGCTGACCGACACACCTCCCTCGTGTGCTCTGCCTTCCCACAGAATATACAGCCCTGGGGTGCTCCCTGACGCTGTTGCTGGTTCCTCGGCTGCTGATGCCGAACTGGCGCTGTATTAGTTGACACGGCCGTCCTCCGCGGCGCTCCTGCATCATGAATACGTATACCGGGTGCTGGTGCCGATGTTCGCTGTATTGCTCCTCCTCCAACCTGGGAATGAGATCTCTTCTGACCTCCTGTCCTCGATGCCAACCTCTGCTGGGTAAGCTCGTGCCTCCGGGCTGCCGTTAAGACAGCGTCAAACGTCTGGTAGTCGTGTCCCTCCACAAGCTGTAGTAGTTCCAAATGAAGTCCCTGCTGGAACCTCATAGCTTTCTCTGTCTCCGTTGCCACCATTGATGGTACGAAACGGCACAATCTGCAGAACTCTACTGCATACCCATCTACGGTCTTGCCTGCTTGCTTGAGATTGATGAACTTCTGCTGGAGCTCATATCGAGCTACTACGCCAAAATACTTGGCCTTGAATCTGTCACTGAAGGTGGTCCAACGAACAGGACGTCTTGTACCAACTTCTTCTGATGCCCACCAGTCGCGGGCAAGATCCTGAAGTACCAGTTTGACCTGATCAACCTTCTCATCATCTGGAACCTTGGCTGCCACAAGAATAGCTTCGATGTCTTGAATCCATGCATCCGCAGTGATGGCATCCTCCATGCCATCAAAATACCTCGGGTTCAAGCGACGGAACCTTCCTGATGCTCTCGAGTCAACCCCGGCACTCCTCTCAAGAGCTAACTGAATCCCTTGGTTCAGCAACACATTCTGCTCATGCTGTCGAGTCTGTTGCTGTTGGTTAGTGACAAGAAACCCCCGGATGATCTCCAGGAGTGCTACGGCGTCTAGTACTACCGTTGCTGCTGGTGCTGCAGGAGTTTCAATAACCTGCGGCTGCACTGCCTCTGGTTCTATTTCTGCTCGTGCCTGCACTGGAGAGGGTTCTCTCCCCTGTTGCTGCCTATTCGAGCCATGCTCTTGCTGCTCTTCCTCATGGGCCTCATCCGCTACTGAGAATGAAGCACCCCTATAGAGAAGAATATAAGATTATCAAGTCCGGACGAGGAAGATTTCGAGGATGCAAGTCAGGTTAGAGATCAAGGCAAGGACAGAGAATTCGAAACAGAATTTCAAGGGGAACAAGTTTTGATTGAGACTCCTAATAATTCGCAATACCCCACAAGTCTGAAAATCAGGCCTGCATGGGCCACCACTAAAACCTTGTCACGCCCCAGTACCGAAATACGGAGACGGACTAGGCCAGCTACTCCATATGAGGTACGTAACGTCATACGGCGATCGTAGCTGTCGAGAGACTAGGGGGTACATGCTACAATCAAGTCTTCTATGGTCCCACAGAGTTCTATGTCTCAATCAATCAAATCACATCAGCAAATAAATGAATATTAAAGATAAAGCAGTAAGGCGTCCCTGACGCTTCATCAAAATGGTCATGAGAGACTAGCTTTATAATTTAGCTATCTCAGAGAGTCAGGAATACAAAATTATACACAGCTGCAGTCTGTTTAATTACAATTATGTACTGACACAAAATATCAAGTAATCCGGCTAACAGATGCCGGTGGCTAAACGCCGCAAAAGTATAAGCAGGAGTGGTGGAGAAGGAACCCACTCGAGTCCCCGAACTGCCATGCTCCTAGTATGCACCATGGATGTCAGGGAGGAAGATAGTGTCCTCTGGCTCTGCTACGGGATCTGGCCAAACAAAACCAGCGGGGTCAGCCCCGAATAGCAAGTACCGCCAAAGGGGCACAAGAGTTAAGACTAAAAACCCAGTTAATAGAATGATTGATAATAGTAATACTTATGCTACCATTATAGGGTAACGCCACATCCTCGAACCCATATGGCACCCTTACAACCAAACAAGGACAAAAGGTGCCGCATGGAGTCGGGACGCGTCGTACTCTATAACTTTCGCATAAGTTAAAGGGTATAAGCAATAAAATCTCCTGATCGTGACTTCGGTCGATAGCCTATCGCAGCACAATAACCAACCTAACAATCAAACAAGAACATGGGTTGGATCATGTACCATGATAGACCATGTTCCTCAGTCATTCACAGAAGTAGCACTTCACAACCAGAATAAGTCTTTCGTTCATAACTTCGGTCCACAGCCTATCATAGTACGATAACCAACCCAACAATCAAACAAGAACATGGGTTGGATCACGTACCATGACAGTCCGCTTCCCTCAGTTACTCACGGAAGGTAATAGGGTACAAGCAAGTCGTTTTTACGGCCAATCAAGTCTACGAGTTTCTAGTGGGACGAGGTTATCCTCGCATCATGTTATGTAGAAATCCTCAGATCGTATCTTTCCAGCAAGGCTAGCCAACCCAGGGGTTCGCGTAGACAGGTATGATTGAGCACAGGTCCCTCGCAAGGCCACCTTGCTAAAACATATAATATATAGCAAGAATTAATCGGATACAGTCATCCACTCGTTGCAGATGACACAGTATCCGTGGAGACCAGCCGGCGCGTCAAGACAGTATCTCAAGGCGGCTGGTGTAACACGATCTCGGGATTTTGCCCTCCCCATGCATCTAGTATATTTAGTTGCCTAATTTAACCCTAGGTGAAATCTTGGATTTTCATGCTGTGGCCTGCATGATTATCCTCCTAAAGTCGTACTTTAGTACGAGTACCCCAAAGAGGATCCATGTCAATCAGTATGTCAACATGTTCTACCCTCCTTAGTGTAATGCATCATTGCAAATACGCCACGTGGAGTTACGAGTCTTTTGTCGAGCATGAACAAGAACTGGAACATTCAGATACATGTATCAGGTAGGAACACTTTGTTCTCCGGGTCACATTAGTGCTCATATCATGCTCAGGACAAAAGGCGTAAGGATATAAAATGGGCATATAATATATATATATATATATATATATATATAATAATAATAATAATAATAATAATAATAATAATAAGGTAACAATATAGGGCCCAAAAGTCCATGCGGCTCAGGGGGAGTGAGTCCATGCGGCCGGGTCAATACTGGTTCATGCGGCTGGGACTACACGCTCATGCGGCTCAGGGAGCCCCAAGGCGCATGCGGCTGGAAGGGCGGGTTCATGCGGACGAAGGGGTGTCAGCGTATGCGGCTGGTGTGGGCGATACATATGCGGCAGGATGATGGATGGGCCTTATGCGGCCCAAAAACAGTAGCGCATATGCGGCTTGGTGCAAAAGAACTCATGCGGCTGCGAAGGCTAGCCGCATGAAGTCCATGCGACCGGGGCTCATGCGGCTGAGTCTGAACAAGGCTATGCAGCTCAATTACTTGCTGCATGAAGATTCATGCGGTCAAGTACTCAAGCAAGTCTTATGCGGCTAGGAAGGACTTTCCATGCGGCTGAGCTCGAACGAGTCTCATGCGGCTGGAAAGGCCATGCGGCTCAGAGGCTTGCCGCATGAGGATTCATGCGGTCAAGTACTGCTCTTCTGCTCCACTTGTCCGAGAAGAGGAGCCAAGCAACCATGGCTTCCAAACTACACAAAACCTTCATCCGGAGCCCAAATCGGAACTTCCTTAGGTCAAAATGGGGTAGAACAAAATTCTCTACAACATGGAACCATCAAAACTTAAAAATAATAAAGTTTGCTAGATCAAAACCAAGAAAATCCAAAAATGGTTAAAACCTAGATCTACAAAGATTAAAGCTTCAAAATGGAAAACTTCAAGTTCTAAACTAGTATAGAATGAGGAGAAGAACATATTTTGACAAATAATTTTGTAAGAAAATATCAACAACATTTATGAATCCATCTCTTGAGCAAGTTGGTACTTGCCTTGGTTGGTGGAGGAAAGTAAATGAGAGAAAATAAATGAGAGGAGAGAGAATGAGTTGAGTTATTATATAGAATCTTGAATCCATGGGTTCATGATGAACCAAGGTGAACCAAGAATAGGTTCCCTAAATGAGCCAAAACTGTAGGCCCAAATGCAGAAAATAAATTACAAAATAATATTTTGTCGAATATTTTGGGAAATGCATGAAGAAAGACAGCATAATAAATATAGTATAAATACAAGGTAAATATAATTTGTCGGTATACGTATTAAAATACGTATTCCAGGATCGGGGAGTGACACCTGGTTGCCCCACTACCCCCAACCCTGCTGGCTGCACCCCCTGCCAGCTGCACCACTCTGTCCCACCTCTCCATATGAGGTGTCGCCGTCGCCGCTTTGCCACTGTCGTCGCTGCTGCTACTGTAGCTGCTCTACCGCTACTGTTGTCGTTGCTCCTTATTGGGTTAGGAAGGGAGGAATAGTTTTGTCTTATTTTTATTTTTGGGTATAAAATTGAAAAATATTCAATAGTTTATGGTATCAAGTTGTTGAGTAAAAAAGTTTAGTGTATCAAATTGAAAAATTAGAATAGTTGAATCAATTTATTTATTTACAATGCACTTAAAATAATAAAAAAACTTGAACACTTTAATGCACACACAAATTCACCGAAAAAGACATACGTAGGTATCTATGGCTCCTCTCCAAAAACCCTAGCAGCGTTCTAGGGTTTTTGTCTTCTCTCTTCCATTGATCGCACCTGCTACTCCCCCCCTCTCAATAGACCTTTACCCTTCCCGTCACCACCATCTCCTCTCCGCTCTACCCTCACTCATCATCCTCCTCTTGGAACCTCCCTGATCCCCCTACTCCGCCCTTCTGGACCAAACACCAGATCCGTAGCAACTCCATGACGTCATACAAAGATGTTGTGGAGAATATGGCTTCCCTCTTCTCTCTCCATGGACCAGCGGGATCCGTATCCCTCTCAGCGAGGGAGAGTTCTGTGGTAGAGCACTGGAACTCGTCTCTGGCCATCAAACCCTTCTCCAATCGTCACTTTTCTGCCTCTGCCATCGCTACCATAATCACTAAGCTATGGAAGATGACAGACCATGTACAAATTTCATATCTAGATCTCGAAGCGGGGTCATTCATTGTGCGCCTGGACTCAATGGCCTCGGTTGATAGGGTCCTCCTTGATGCGTCGTGGAGTATCAACGAGGACCTACTAGCAGTGGAGAGATGCGATCCGAGCAAAATTTCGAAAGAATACCTATTCAAGTATGTCGACTTATGGATCCAACTACATAAAATACCACCAAAGTTTTTGAACTGTAGGGCAGTCTCTCGTATAGCGGAGGCTCTGGGGTCACCTAGGCCGATCTCTCTAGCTAATGAACTCAAATAGAAAACGGTTAGATTAATATTTGTAATGTAAATATGGCCCATACCCATAAGCCCAAATGTAGACACTATAAATATTGTAACAAACCCTAGCAATGAGAACAAGGGATTATTATTTCCTACATGGTATCAAAGCCTCCCGAAAAAAACCCTAGCCGCCAGACTCTACATCTCCCTTCCCCTCCCGGCTCCGACTGAGCCGTCCGCCGATCCCGCTCCCGTCGATCAGATCCCGATCCCGACAGCGACCGACAAGGAACCTTGGTGCTTTCATCCGCGCCCGACGCAGAAGCCCGACAAGGAACCTTGTGCGGTGAACGTGGAGCCTTGGTGCTTTCATCCGCGCCCTTTGAGGGATAAAAGGAAGCGCATCAGCAGGACCTCAGCGAGGTCCCTGCCTAAAAAAGTGCTAGCCGGCACAAGTCCATAGGCAAATCCGAAGGAATGCTCGGAAGAGCCTTAGCAAAAGTCCATAGGCAAATGACTGCCTGTGATTTTGCCTAAAAAAAAGAAAAAGAAAAAAAAAAGAAAAAAAAGAAAAAAAAAGTGCTAGTCCAAGCCCTGTAAGGACCCTTTACCGATCCTGACAGCGCTGATCCGCGTCCGATCGTGTCGATTCGCGTGTCCTGACAGCGTTGATCCGCGCCCGACCGCGCCGATTCGCGTGCCTGACCCCGTACATCAGCGGCAGATTCGTCGGAGTTGTACAAATTTTTGTACACCCGACACTACTCGCCACTTCGCGCCAGATTCGGCGCCCTTGATCGCGACCGATTCTCTGCGGCAAATTCGTTGGTGTTGTACAAATTTTTTTTGTACACCCGACATACGCAATGGCAGATGATGCTGCGTCCAGCTACTCTGTCGCGACTGACGGTGGCGGTGCACACAACCCAAATTATCCTAATCCGAAAGATCCATATTTTCTGAGTTCTGCTGATCAACCAGAAAATATCATTACTTCTATTGTTTTTCGTGGACCGAACTATGCTGAGTGGTCTCGGTCGATACGTCTCTCCCTGATCTCTAGGCGAAAGATCACTTTTCTGGAAGGTACTGAAGTCAAACCTGTTAATGATACTAGTAAGTTGCTTGATTGGAGATGCGTGCAAGCGCTATTGGTTCAATAGGTTCTTAATACCATTGATCCGTCTCTGAAGAAATCTTTGCCGTACTTTGAGGAGGTTTATCCCTTGTGGACCTTGTTGGAGAAAAGATTTGTTGTTAGCAATGGCACTCGAAAGCAACAAATTAAGGTGGCTTTGGCTGAGTGTAAACAAACGACTTCGATGTCTGTGGCAACCTACTTTGGAAATTTGCAGTCTTTGTGGGATGAACAAGCTGCTTATTTTCCATTGCCTACTTGTACCTGTGGTGAACTTGCTGCAAAGCTATAGGCTATGAGGGATGAAGACCACTTTCAGGACTTCATGTATGGTTTGAATGCTGAGTTGTATGGTCATACCCGATCTAATCTTCTGGCTCAGGATCCTCAGCCAAGTTTATATCGGGCATACCAGGCAGTCCGTGAGGAGGAGGATATACAAAAATCTCAGGTCCAATCCGCTACTAAGGAGGTGTTGGCGCTGGCTGTGACGACTTCACCTCGTCTTTCTACTACTTCTAATAATAGAACTTCAGATTCCAGGGACAAATCAGGTATGATCTGTACTCATTGCAAGAAAACAGGTCATGATGTTGCAACTTGCTTTACAAAGATTGGCTATCCAGAGTGGTGGGAGACTCGTCCTCGGCGTGAGGGCAGACGTGGTGCTGGTGGTGGCAGAGGCTCGGCACCACTGCAGAGACGAGATGGGGGTCGCGGTACTGGTGGCGCAGGGGATGTTCATCATGTCGCCGCTGCTGGTCATGGTGTCCCTGCTTGTCTTGCTGGGAGTTCGACAGACATGATGCATGGAGGGTATCCTTCACCACTCTCAGGTGAACAATGGCAGAAACTGATGAGCTTGCTGGGTAACGACAATCCTTCCAAACCTGGTTCATCAAACTCTGATCGTCTGATAGGTAAGAATGCTTCTGTCCCTTGGATATTCGATACTGGGGCTACTCTTCATGCGACAGGCTCTCGTGACTGTTTAGTTGATTGCTTTGAGGGCCCTGTCTGTCCTGTGATTTTGTCTGATGGGAGCACTATTGAGGCTGTTCTGAGAGGCAAAGTATTTCTGACTGCTTCATTGGTGTTGACGGATGTTCTTTATGTTCCGACATTGACATGCAATTTGATCTCTGTCTAACAATTGATTGGTGCCAGAAATTGTGATATGTTATTTACTCCTGATTTGTGTTTTGTTCAGGACCGAAGTACGAGGATGGTGATTGGAGCAGGTGAACAAAGGGGTGGACTTTACTTCTTGGGGGCGGTCCCAGCTTCTTTGGCTTCGGTGATCCTGGCATGCAAAGAGAGTGATTCTGAGGTTTGGCATAGTAGACTGGGGCATCCTTCAGATAAAGTAATGCAGACTTTACCTTTTCTCTCTGGTAGTAGTGTGTTTTCTCATAAGGCTTGTGATATTTGTCATCAAGCTAAACAGACTCGTGATGCCTTTCCTGATAGTAGTAGTCGTGCTTTGAGATGCTTTGAACTCATACACTGTGATCTGTGGGGACCATATCGTGTTTCGTCATCTAATGGGACACGATATTTTTTGACTTTGGTGGATGATTTTTCTAGAGCTGTTTGGGTTGTTTTATTGACAGATAAGTGTGCTGTTTATTCTGCGTTTCTTGAATTCATTGCTATGGCGAAGCGACAGTTTGGGGCTGATATACGTCGAGTGCGGAGTGACAATGGCACTGAATTTAATTGTTTACGAGATTATTTTTCATCTCAAGGTATATTGTTCCAAACATCTTGTGTTGGGACACCTCAACAGAATGGAAGGGTGGAAAGAAAACATCGACATATTTTAAATGTCGCCAGGGCATTGCGCTTTCAGGGTTCTCTTTCCGTAGATTTTTGGGGGGAATGTGTTCTGGGTGCATGTTATTTGATAAATAGGACCCCTTCTAGTATCTTGCATTTTAAGTCTCCTTATGAAGTTTTATATGGTTCGGCTCCTTCGTATGATCATCTACGTATTTTTGGTTGTCTGTGCTATGCGTATGATTTGAAATCCCGACATGATAAATTTGTTAGCAGGAGCAGAAAATGTATCTTTGTTGGGTATCCACTTGATAAAAAGGGATAGAAACTGTATGATTTGGAGACTGGTGAATTTTTTGTGTCCCGTGATGTTACTTTTTATGAAAAAGAATTTCCTGGGTGTGGCTCTGCTAGCGAGATGTCTTCTGTGACACGCCATACATCTGTTGAGGTGCCGGAAGACGATATAGAGGCTTTTGGGATGGTGCCGGCTACGGTTGCTGAAACCGGAGTGGTTGCTGGTGGCTTGTCACCGAGTGGCAAGGATGCACAGGTAGATGCCGAAATATTGACAGGAGAGTCTGCTGGGGGAGATGCGGATAATGCTAATGATACAGGGGATACAGTTTTGTCAGAGGTGCCCGATGAGGTAGTGTTGGGAAGAGGAATGAGAAAGAAATCACAGCCAGTGCGATTACAGGATTTTGTGACGAATGCTGTTCGAAGTAAAAGTCTCCCCCTTCACCACAGTTCATCTGTTCCCGTCACTTCCTCAGGTACTTCGTATCCTCTATCACAATTTCTAAGTTATGACATATTTACTGCTGGACACAGAGATTTTCTTGCAGCTATCACTGCCGGTGTTGAGCCTACTTCATATCGCCAGGCCTCGCGAGATTCAGGCTGGCGCGCAGCTATGCAAACTGAAATACAAGCTCTGAAAGATAATGGGACATGGAGTCTTGTCGATTTGCCTCCTGGGAAGAAAGCATTGGGAATAGATGGGTGTACAAAATAAAGTACAAATCCGATGGCAGTGTTGAGCGCTTAAAGACACGGCTGGTTGTGTTCGGTAATCATCAGGTTGAGGGGATCGACTATTCAGAAACATTTGCCCCGGTAGCTAAGATGCCTACAGTTCGGACGTTCTTGGCTGCTGCAGCTGTGAAAGGCTGAACTTTGCACCAGATGGATGTGCACAATGCTTTTCTTCATGGAGACCTGACAGAAGAAGTATATATGAAGTTGCCGCCAGGTTTTTCGTATAGTGAACCCAACAAAGTGTGTCGCCTGCGTAAGTCTCTATATGGATTGAAACAGGCACCACGTTGTTGGTTCGCTAAGCTTACTGCTTCTCTGATATCCTATGGATTTATTCAATCACATTCCGATTATTCCCTTTTCTCTTATTTTAAGGGGAAGGTAGAGTTGCATGTTTTGATCTATGTGGATGATATGATTGTGTCTGGTAATGACACAGGTGCTTTAGATGCTTTCAAAAAGTACCTTAGTTCTTGCTTTCACATGAAGGACCTTGGTGTGTTGAAGTACTTTCTTGGCATAGAGGTGGCTCGGAGTGCGGAAGGAATTTCCTTGTGTCAAAGGAAGTATGCTTTGGACATCATTTCAGAATGTGGTTTGATGGGGTCTCGCCCTGCTAGTTTTCCCATGGAGCCTAATCACATGCTGGCAGAATCGACTAGTCTAAAGATGGCGGATTCAGAGACTTATCGGAGACTGGTTGGGAGGTTGATTTATCTATCATTTACTCGTCCTGACTTGGCCTATGCTGTGCATATCTTGTCTCAATTCTTACAGGAGCCTCTACACGATCATTGGCATGCTGCTTTGAGAGTTGTCAGATATCTCAAAAATGCACCTGGACAGGGTATTCTTTTGAAAGCTGATTGTGATCTCCGTCTTTCTGGTTGGTGTGATTCCGACTGGACAAGCTGTCCCTTGACTCGCCGTTCTGTTACAGGCTGGTTGGTGTTTCTGGGGGGGTCTCCTATTTCTTGGAAGACCAAGAAGCAATCAAATGTTTCCCGATCTTCCGCTGAAGTTGAATACCGATCTCTTGCTGCGCTTGTTTGTGAGTTGAAATGGTTGAAGGAGTTATTGGTGTGTTTGGGCGTTCGCCAGGAGTCTGCTATGTCGGTGTATTGTGACAGTCAGTCAGCCCTGCACCTGGCTCAGAACCCGGTATTTCATGAGCGCAGTAAGCATATTGAGGTGGATTTGCATTTTGTTCGCTATGCTATTCGAGATGGCACCGTAATAGCCTCGCATGTTCCTACTTCTTCTCAACTGGCTGACATCTTCACCAAGCCCCTTGGAAAGCAAGTGTTTGATTCTTTCCTTCCCAAGTTGGGCATTTGTGACTTGCATGCTCCAACTTGAGGGGGGGTGTTAGATTAATATTTGTAATGTAAATATGGTCCATACCCATAAGCCCAAATGTAGCCCGAGTCAAAGTGCTGATCGACATATCTAGGCCACTGTAAGAAAAAAAACCCACTAGCATGGACGAAGCGTCTTTAGGGAAGGTGGTAGTCAAGTCCGAACGCCTCCCCCGCTTTTGTGCTTTCTGTCCTAGAGTTGGGCACACATTCTCCGCTTGCAAGGAGAGAGAGAGAGACCATCTCCTCAATGATAGGAGAAGGCTGGATGGAATGCGAAAAGGCGAGGATCATGGAAATATTACAACCAAGGATCAACGAATATGACTATCGGGCTGAATCACACCATCTGCTTGGTCGACGTTCCTCAACTGGGGTGAGCCACAACCCCGAAGAACGCCCCCTACCACCAGATGGAACAACCAACCCTCTACATTTCGACCACTGCCGATTAACCCACCACTGTCAAACTCTCTAGAAGATCCCAACGACAAGCAATTGGAGGTGTACATACCCCAACACAGAAGAATTTTCTGCTCCCATGCCGCCAACATAAAACATACACTCCAAAAGGACCGTAGTTCGAGACATCTTAATAAGAGGTGCACAGGTGTCACTATGCAGGATGTGAACGAGGACATAAATAATTTTGAGTTGATGGAGACTGATACCTTCGAGTCAGAACCCAATCATCAATACAACAGGCCCCCCTCTCGCCATTCAAGTCCAGATAATTGCCTTCCCGCTCAAATGCACAACAATAATGATGGAGATCAACTTCAACCGCCACTGTACAACCCAGTCCAATATCCAACAGATAGGGTCCCCTCCAACTTTGCTATCAATTCGATCAAGCACCAAAACTCTATCCCGTCACCTGCTCAACCCACCTCAGGACTGGGATACACTGTCCGGCCATCCTCCTCCAGTAAATCCTCTTGGAAGAGGCCGGCTCGCAAATCGACGGCAACCCTACTAGAAGCCCAGAACCCTCACTCTGGACAAATGAAGTGTACTGCTCCATCACCTCCTGACACGAGACCAGCTAAACGTATCTTCCAAACTACAGAATCTCCTCTCCATCTTACAAAGGTTGCGGCGACTGACCTAAATCAGTCGTAAGGCAAATGTTTATCCTAGCATGGAACTGTCGTGGGATGGAGAATGCCCCGACAATCCAGACACACCACTCATTCCTCACTGCCATCCACCCTTCTATCTTCTTCCTCTCTAAAACCATATCACCACCCATCCACACATCCCGTATTCTCCCAAACCTTGGTTATTTGAACTACTTCTCCATCCCCCTAATTGGTCGGTCTAGAGGCCTATGGCTGGGATGGGACGACTCAATTACTGGCCTCGTTACCTACCCATCGAAGAACATCCGCCTCCTCTCTATTGAAGCCAGACATGCGAACCCAGCCTGGAATTTGCTCTGTGTTTAAGGATGTCCCAGAAAGAAAGATATGTCACGACCCGCACCCTGATTAGGGGCACAAGCACGTGAGTACGTCCAGCCTACGCCGCAGAATCGATGGTAGAACGCTGTATAGGTCTACTAGAAAGTATAACATCTAGACACAATATATATGTACCTGTCATCTCCGCACGAAGGTATATAATCTCAACTCAATCACAAGACATCTAAGGAAGATAAGCACGAATATCATAAAGATATGATAGAAATATATAAACTAAAATAGATGCAAGTCACCACACAAGATCAGAGTTTAAGACATAACACAATATCCATATAAGTACTACAAGTCTCAATACCCATCTGGAACGCAGTCCAGTCAAACCTAACTAGTCTAGGTTACTATTGGTAGTATGTACTCTACGGACACTAGTATAAAAGGAAGATCCTGGCAATAGTTATTGTCGGTGCCATAACCATAATAGGTCGAGCAGTCAGCATCTAAATCCTCTGTAAACATCAACAAAGTTATCATGTTAGAAAAATGAGCAAGTATAAACACTAACAGTAGTTCCATAGTATTGACAAATGCTATAAGAGACAATCATAATGGAATACAAGATGATATATCAAGACTGTAAGTAAAATAGGATATGTAAACTAGAAATTATATCAGGGTGTAACGTACAGGAAAGTAGAACAGTACAAGAAAAATCTGATGTATAATATAAACATAAATGGTGCCTTGAGATATTAGTACGTTATGTGATCGGCTTGGGTCCAGATCAGGCTGTTCCATTTGACCGGCTATGAACAGGAAATATGAGAGAACAAGATCAGGCCGACCATAATGAAAAGCTATGAACAAGTAGTATCAGGTCAGGCTACACCCTACGTACGGTGTGGGTAGAGCTATGATCAAGTAATAGGAATACATGAGGGGTATTGATCACATAACCAGTAATAACTCTCCATTCCCGAATAGTATATGAATCCGGACACATCACGTCATGACACGGGATTCTCCAAGAGGGTAGCTAAACTCCCTTAGTAATCGGTGTCTATAATAGTACAGGAAACAAGATCGAACAATGTACCAATATATCATGGTAACCCAGGAATGACATCTCATGACAGGATCTGACGTATACTAGTCCGTGCTCCATCATGTCGATAATCAAGTAAAACACTACAACTGAATCAGATATAGTAGATATCAAGACAATGAAAACTATCAGAAAATATATTCACCTACGGTCCTGAGCTGTTAATGGAAATCGATGCTGAGAGTGATGTCACAGACCTAAAGATGAGATATACATTGTAGAAGCATGGAATTTCACAACCAGAAAGACCATGCGCCAGACACTACATGCGCTAGAACTCAGACAAAGAACTTCACAGCAAGATCAATAAAGATAGACATTCGAAAGAAGACTTTTTTTTTGATATACAGAAGTCTATTACATGTCTAAGAAAAGGTTGTACAAAGGAGAATTTCTACAAAGGAAAGATCCTAAGTCTACAGCCAGCGGCTACCATGCGCCTCCAGATAAGCGCAGCAGCCACCATGCGCCATCAGTCAGGCGCAGCAGACATCATGCGCCTCCAACCAGGCGCATCCTACCATATCTTCAGCAGCTCAGTCATGTGCATCCAGCTCAGTTATGTGCATCCCTTCAGCAGCCCAGTTATGTGCCGCTCTTCCAGCCAGGCTCACCTGATAAGTGCTTCGTCAAGCAAAGCATTTAACCCTCTGGCTGGAACCAAGGAAGAGAAGAGCACCGCAAATGCTGTGGCCAGGGGAGGCTTCGAAAGAGCCTCCAAAGGCGAAGGAAGACCGTGATCGAAACCGCGGCTAAAGGAGCAGCTTTCAACACAACCAAAGTGGGCAAACCCCACTTTGAAGGAAGATAGAGCCTAGCACCGCCATTCCGATCTACGGCTCTTCCGGAATAACGGAGACAAGGCCCGAGCATCCCTATCTTTGGATGCAACAGGCACCTTCCGCCTGCCTCGGAAGCCCTCGACTCCGTCTTTTGGATGTAACAGTCACCTTCAAGTGCATCGAAGACAACACAGCGTCTCATCTTCACCCTCGGGAGCACTTCGTCAACAGAATGCACCCGCATGTTCAAGTTCATGTTGGAAGTACGTGAGGGAATGAGAAGCAAATCTTCTCTCCATGCCACTATTTATAGGCCGGGCAGATCAAACCCACGCGCCAAGTGGATGGCCCTCCGAATTCCGTGCAATGAATTTACATTAAATGGATGAACCAGACGCCTCGAATTCAGCCAAACGGCTATTTATAGCACTCGAAGAGCGAGACAGCCGCATCATTAAAAGACATGTCCGATGCGCCAGCCAGACAGCGTATCACACGGACGTGCCCTTCGGCATCAGGCGTATCACACAGACGCGCCCTACAGTACTCGGCGCATTACAGAGGGTGCGCCCCCACACATCTCCATACCGAGTGGAATGCCAACCGACGCGCCCACTCAGCTGTCCATCGAACGTCACCAATATTAAATGCTGAACTGACAGAGTTGGCAGCACGCCTCCCAAAGTCTGAACAGTTGACAGCTTTTTCAGAAAACGAAGCGTCGACAACGTCAGCATCATCATGACTTTATTTCGACGGCTACTGCCACGTGGCCACTCAACCAACCGCATGCGCCTCTACGGCCATGCGTCCAAATCAGCATGCGCCTCAAAAGCCATGCGCCCCAGGCTGCTCTCTGATCCCGAAAGACAGAAGGAAAGTCGCCTGCATGCGCCTCAAAAGCCATGCGCCCCAAATGGTTTGTAACTCCTAAAGGTTATGAGCCGCAGCCTCCTCCTGCGCCCAATCCAAGGCGCAGCTCACCAGATCACTCCTCTCCACCAAATCCGAGATCTTCGAACCATGAGTCGACGACACGTGTCTTTTGACTCAACTCGTCCAAGATTTCAGCAACGAAAAGATCTTCTCTCTGCTACGTGCCGACTCACAACAGCAGTATGAAGAGTTCTCCCCCTCGATCAGGGCGCAGCATCCGTGCGCCTCCATCAGTAACCTCCACGTGGCGTCCCCACACCGGCGCATCCTGCATGCGCGCATGAGCAGCCAGCCTGTAAAACTATAAATAGAAGGATCACCTCCTTCACACAGAGGAGATTCACAACACAGAGAGAATCCACAACAGAGAATCACCGGAGAGGCAGTTCTAGACACTCAACGTCTTCCTCCTCTCAGCAAGCTCCAGCACCCAGAGCAATCAACACCTTCAGAGAACCGATAACCGTCGTCAGCCGGTCAACGGAGTCAACGCATTACCACTCGCTCCATTGGCACTAAGGCCCCAGCTTAAACAAAAGTGTACTCCTAGGACTACATCTAAGTCCTATATTGTATCACTGTTCTGTTTGTATTAAAATTTCAATCAAAACAATTTTAATGGCAAACAAGCTGGCGACTCTGCTGGGGACTTCTTTCTCCTCTACCGAGAAGGTTGTGTCACAGGCCGACGACGTGAAGGTGGGCTCCTCCCACAAGACGCTGGTAGTGCGCCTCAATCAACAGGCGTACGAGGAGTTCATTTCTGAAGGAAGTGCGAGTCCTTCGAAGCGGCTGTCGAAGCCGAAGAAGACCCGCGCAGTCTGGGTACGCAAAGTCGATGCCTCGGGCACCACTGTTGAAGGGGATACGCCCGTCCAGCCTTCCCTTCCTGCTGACGTCCTCAGCAGTCAAGGTGCACCCGCTGATGCAGCGCATCTCTCGGAGAAGCGTGCGGCTGACCACGTTCCCCAGCCATCTTTCTCTCAGGCGAGGAAGATACGTCGACGGAGCAGGGGCGCAGCCAATGCCCCGCGCATCACTTCTGATGCGCCACAAAGAGCCTCTGTCTTTGACAGACTCACTCGCTGTAATGACGAGGAGAATTTGGATGCTGAGTACTATGCGCCCTAGCGGGCTGGTACGAAGAAATCTAAGGCGGCACGGGCCATGCGCCACAAACGTGCTATGCCAGCAGCCGGCCAGAGGCACGCGCTTACAATCACGCGCGCTGCCGATGGCAAGCTGTACAAGGTTGACTCAAGTGCTTCTGCACCGACAACGAGTCGACCTTCAAAGTCCTCATCTCGCTTGGGCGCATTCACTGCGTGCACAACCAAGCCGAGAGAGGCAAACTCAGTGGTCTTGAACTCCCGCGCCTCCTCTGGTTGTGCGTTTGAGGTCCGTTCAAGTCACTTCAAATGCTGTGGTTCCCCCACTACTGATCGTGATGCCTGCTTGGTATTAGATCAGGGGGCGCAGCACTCACCCGACCACCCCGGCGCTTGGCCCTGCCATGCGCCTGAGAGGGGTGTGAGGGTAGCACTCTCCTCCAACGACCTGCGCAACGTGATCACTCACAAGCGCCGGTCAGGAGAGTTGACCAACAAGCACGATGCGCCTCTCACGGGGCACACTTGTGCAGTGGTCACCATCAACTGCTGTTGCAAGACGGCAGTACCGCCAAAGCAGTCGGTCTTCCAACGGCTACAATCATCGACACCCCTCCGACATCGCCTTGGGACGAAGGTATCAGCAGAAGAGGAGCTAAAGGTTGCTTCATGCAACGTGATCTCCAACTCCTCATCTGTCCGGAAGACGACTGCCAATTCCTCGTCTTCATCCAAAAGCCAGCCGAGGAAAACCAAGGCAGCTGTCTCGACCTCTGGAGTGTTCGAAGGCACTCGGTCGAGGAAGAAGTTCTTGGAGGAAGCTGGGGGTAGCCAGACCCTTGTCGAGCCTCCTTCCGAAGACGAAGATGTCCAAAGCACAGTTGCGGCGGATCTTCATCAAGGCGAAGATGGCCTCCCTGAAGCCCCTCAAAATGACGATGTCCTCCAGGACACCGCCGGGGGTAGTGCTGGAAACGAAGAGGCCCTTCAAGACAGAGCTGAGGGCAATCAGGCCCTTGCAGATGCGCCTGTCGAAGACGAACTCCAGAATGTGGCTGGGGGTGGCCAAACACCAGGAGAAGTGACTCCCCCACATGAGAGCGAGGCTGAGAGCGAAGCCTCAACTAATCCATCCACTTCCGGCCGTGTCATGACAGTATACATGACCGGGGGTGATCTTGAGACTGATGCGCCGCCACAGGACATTGTCCAGCGCATAGACTCGCTAGAGGGAGGACTCAAAACCCTCTCTGCCTCAATGCAAGCACTGACTCAAGCAGTGTTTGAGATGCGGTCGGCCTTGATCAGGACACCTTCAAATGGTCCCGACCCAGGAGCCAATGGAGAGTCGAGTGTGCCCCTCCAACGGACACCCTCAGACACAGAAGCACCCCGGACGTCGGAGCCCTCAAACGCTCCACTCCAGGTGGTATCTCCTTCCCCGACACCTAGCTCCACGGAGGACGTGGTCGAAATGATCAAAGATCTGCGGGAGCGCTTCGAGTCCAAGAACAGGCAGGAGGAGCGCCAGAAGATGGGCATTCCCCAGCCTTATCCCCTTGAGTGGAACAAGGTGGTTTATCCCCCAAAGTATAAACCATAAACACTCACGCCGTATGACGGGAAGGACTCTCCATGACGGTACCTGACGTACTTCCAGTCGCAGACAGGGCATCTTCCGAAGGAGGACGCGCTCCTCACCAGCATCTTTGTTGGGGCCCTGAAAGGGGTGGCGTATGACTGGTACTGCAGCCTCCCCGATAATTCCATATCGTCCTTCGACGACCTGACACGCCTCTTCCTCGACCGCTTCTACGACGGTGGAAAGGACATGACGATGGCGTCTCTCATTGAGATACGCCAGAAGGACAAGGAAACGGTTCGGGCATTCATCGAACGCTTCCGTCAGGCCTGCTTCAGGCTACCTCCAGGCATGCCAGAGCATGCGCTTCTCTCCGCTTTCAGTATGAACATGCTGCCTGCAGTAAAGCTCTGGCTTAACTCTACTCCCCCTCCCGACTGGAGCTCCCTAATCATCGAAGCTGAAGCTGCAGAGAAGAAGAAGGCCAATGCACGTCTTCTGGGTGTTAGCTTCCCCGCCTTTGACGATAAGGGGAAAAAGTCCGCAATCAACAACTCCGGACGAGAAACAAAGGGAAAACAGGCATTGACTGTTAATGCCTCGAAGGGCGTATCTGCGCCTACTCAAAAGCCTCCACTGGCACCGAGACCCAAGGAGGTTTATTCATTCAATGATGATGACACCCTGCAACTCTTTGAGATACTGAAGCAGGGTGACAAGATCAAGCTTCCGGACCCGAAGCGGCCCGATGAAGTCGGGAAAGTGGACAACCCGAGGTACTGTCACTACCATCGGTTTGTCGGACACCCGACCAAGGACTGCTACGTCCTCAAAAATTACATCCAGCGCATGATCAATGCAGATGTAATCTCCGTCGACTACGAAGAGAAGACGGTGTCAGCTAATGTGGTGTCACTTCAGTTCGGCACCTTGCCGCCGACTACCACACAAGATGGCGTCGTCCCCATCCCTAAGGCGACAATGGAGGTGGTGAACTTGCCACCCACCCGTGACAATGTGAGTGGACTTGTCCCACTCACCACATCTCGAGGAGAGGTCCTCTGGGTTCACCCCGACCTCGTCTCCGAGGTAACTCAACCGGAGGTACGCCCTACCTCCAAAGCAAAAGGCAGGAAGATCAAGTCTTGCCGCACGGTCTCTTCTTCAACGGAAGAGGCGCTTCCTGTGCAGACGCGTGCACAACAGAACTCCCAGCCCGGTGAAGCTGCCGCCGAAGTGGTGCCTCCTGGCACCATCCCTGAGGAGGGTCCATCCAAGCCCTCAGCAGCCAATAAACAAAAGCAAGTGGAGGCCCGTTTCGACAGACCTCTGCGAAAAGAAAATGCTTCGGGGCTAGCCAAGCCCCACAATTTTGACATTCTGGCACAACTGGCCAGTACTCCTGCACGCTTGTCTTTGTTCGAGCTTCCGCGTCTCTCCAAGGACTCCCGAGAAGCTCTCTGCGAAGCTCTGAAGGATGCCGAATCCTTTCTCAGTCAAATCAAGCAGTCTGAAGACCTCCCAACTACTTGTGCACACTGTCATTGTGCGGATGAAGTTATCCCAAACATAACTTTCACCCAACAAGACATGCTGCTCAAGCATCACCGACATAACCGACCGTTGTATTACACAGGGTACATCGGTTCGGTAAAGGTGAGCAGGATTCAGATCGATCCGGGGTCTTCCCTAAGCATCATTCCAAAGGCGCTGCTATCAAAGCTGGGGATCCCAATGTACCGGCTGGCGCCCTCCAATACGACCATCAGTGGCTTCAACGCTAGCAAGAGCGAGCCACTGGGCAAGATTCGGCTGAAGTATCACATCGGCAGCCTCAAAACTGAGGTGACTTGTTATGTGGTGGATGCCGAGGTCAACTACAACATCTTACTCGGACGACCATGGTTACATGAGTACATGGTGGTGCCCTCCACGCTCCACCAATGCATGAAATATGTATCCACCAACGGCGTCATCCGGACAGAGTTTGCAGATATCGATCCCTTCAAAGGGATTGAGGCCTACTTCACCGATTCCGACTTGTACAAGCCACTTGACGAGGAGGAAGCCAACGACGCCGATGATGAAGCAGAGACGGCAACAGAGCCGAACTTGGAGCCCGAAATGACTCCCGACGCCCCCTTGAAAATCCGATTGAAGGGCAAGCCTCCCCAGAAGGCGCCTCCCATGAGCATCAAGCTATCAGGGAAAGCACCGACTCACGAAGCTCCCCTGAAGATACGCCTCAAGGGAAAGCCACCTCAAACAGCGGCTCCCCTGGTGGTAAAATTACAAGGGAAGGCGCCACTCATCGGAGGCGCAACCGAGGCACCTCTCAAGGTGCGTCTTAAAGGCAAGCCGCCGCAGTCATCCAAGATGCCGGAGAGGGCTCACATAACCCTCTCAGACCCCAAAGTCAGAGCGGTGGAGGACTCTCCTGATCCGGCCCCAGTGCTCACAGATGAGGAGCTTGGCGAATATATCTCTGCTGATGTTGACGCACCCTCCTTAGACAATGTAATCCCACGGGATAAAATCTCGTACTTTATCAATAACATAGTGTCTTTCAATTATTCTTGTCTTCCACACTGGAATGCCATGTATACATTAGATAACGCTCTACGGTCGTTGCAAACATAAATAACGACCGTCCACCATAATCGAGTGGTCCCGTCTCAAGGAGTCTTCATAACCCCCCCCCCCCACGAAGCCGAGACGAAGGCACCATCATCTTGGGCAAAGTCGAGCGTCATCAGGACCTCCCGTCAATCGAGCCCGAACCTGATACCGGCAGAGTACAAGTCTATCGGTACACGGATACGACAAAGCGCATCATCCAAAAGATGGGCTACGACCTGAAAAGCAATAAAGGCCTAAACCACGGCAAGGGTCGGCATCTCCCTGTCCGGCTTTCGATGCCCAATGGAAAGCCACATGATTACTATAATCGGACTCGACGGGGGTTAGGCTATGTCATGCCGCCATCAACTCCAGAGAGTTCAGACGCAGAAGACATAGAACATTCCCACTCGTCTGAAGCATCGACGTGGGATTCCGATACCAGTATCGGATCAGTCTTCAGGAAAGTGCTGTCAGCTAACATGACATCGGCGCAACCTCAGAAAGATGAAGGCGAAGACCAACCGTCGGAACCCTTCGAAGAGGAACCCTGGGCTCAACGCCTAGGAGAACAATGGGAGTCTCGTTTTGAGTTACGAGAACCTCCCACCGAAGACGAAGTCGAACAGATCGACCTTGGGGATGGGTCTTCTTCTAAACCCATCTTTATCAGCAAAAGCTTGGAAGGAGAAGACCGAGAATCTTTAGTCCAACTGGCTAAAGAGTATATTGACGTCTTCGCCTGGAGCTACGAAGACATGCCGGGTCTCGATCCACAGATCGCGATGCATAGGTTGAACATCTTACCAGATGCCAAACCTATCAAACAACAACAGCGACGCTTCCGCCCGGACATCATGAATGCCATCGATCAGGAGGTGGACAAGCTCTTGACCAGTGGCTTCATCCGTGAGTAACAACACCCGGACTGGGTAGCCAACGTCGTCCCTGTCACCAAGAAGAACGGGAAGATACGAGTCTGTATCGACTTCAGGGATCTCAACTCTGCTTGCCCGAAGGATGAATTTCCGCTCCCAATCATCGATGTAATGATCGACAACACATGTGGCTTTGAACGCATGTCCTTCATGGACGGGTATTCAGGCTACAATCAAATCAAGATGTTCCCCGATGATGCAAAACACACGTCATTCAGGACTCCGAAAGGTGTTTTCTGCTACACAGTAATGCCCTTCGGCTTGAAGAATGCCGGTGCAACATACCAACGAGCGATGAGTACCATCTTCCGTCAACATCTTCGCAAGACAGTTGAGTGTTATGTTGACGACATCGCAGTCAAGAGCCGCCTCAAAAGAGATCACCTACAGGACCTGAGGACGGTCTTTGATCTCATGCGGACACATCAACTCAAAATGAACCCCGCTAAATCCTTCCTGGGGGTTTCTAGCGGCAAATTCTTGGGCTTTGTCATCACGGCAAAAGGCATTCATGTCGATCCCGAGAAGACTAAAGCCATCCTCAACATGGACCCTCCGAAGAACCTTCGAGAACTTCGGGGCTTACAGGGACGTCTGGCATACATCCGGAGGTTCATAGCAAACCTCTCCGGTAAATGTCAACCCTTTACTCAGCTCATGAAGAAGGGAGTCTCTTACGTCTGGACAGAGGAGTGCCAAAAGGCTTTCGACGACATCAAGGCTTACTTAACAAGCCCGCCAGTCCTAGTGGCACCTGTCGCCGGCAAACCATTCCTCCTCTACGTCCGTGCCATGGATCATTCCCTCGGCGCTTTACTGGCTCAAAACAGCGATGCAGGCTACGAGCAAGCAATCTACTACCTCAGTCGAACACTCATCGGGGCCGAACACCGGTACAACCCCGTTGAAAAGGAGTGCTTGGCTTTGGTGTTTGCCATTCAGAAGACTCGTCATTACGTCTCGGGCCAGACAATTCACGTCATCTCCCGAGTCAATCCACTCAAAGTTCTCATGACGAAGCCAGGGTCATTAAACTCCCGGCTGGCTACATGGGCGATCCTACTAACGCCATACAACATGGTGTTTGTCCCGCAGAAGGCGGTCAAGGGTCAGGCTTTGGCTGACTTTTTAGCTGCACACCCCATCCCAGAATCTTCAAAACTCTATGAAGACATTCCGGATGAAGTCCAAGAATCAAACGTCACTGAAGGAAGCCCCGTTTGGCGGATGTTCTTCGATGGCGCTTCAAGAACGGGCCCCAATGGCCAAATCATCGCAGGAGTGGGGGTAGTCTTGGTCTCCCCCGATCAGCTGGTCATCCAGCGCGCATACTCTCTTTCGAAGCCGTGCTCCAACAATGTTGCTGAGTACAACGCACTCGTCATGGGACTCCAGCTAGCACAACAGCTGGGGGTGGATCATCTGGAAGCCTACGGCGACTCGAAACTCGTCGTAAACCAGATTCGGGGGCAATACGAGGTTCGCCATGAAGATTTGATCCCTTACCATGAAGTTGCATTGAACATCATTTCAACCTTCACTGGGTTCTTCATCGAACATGTACCCCATCTACAAAACTTGGAGGCTGACGCTCTGAATGGCCTCGCAGCCTCATTGGTCGCGCCCCTTGGGACTCAACACTATGTCACGGTAACTGGCCGAGACTTGATTTGTCCCAGAAACAACCTATGTTTGTAAATGGCTCACGCCGTGCCGACAAACACCGATGTTAATGTCCGAGACTGGAGATTCCCGTTCATCGACTTCGCCGTCTACGGAATCCTTCCGGAAGACCCGAAGGAAGCCGTCTCAGTCAGGAGACGCTCTCTTCGATTCTACTACGATACAGCCACTAAAATGTTGTACCGACGCTCCTTCGACGGGCTTCTCCTTCGATGCCTGTCTAACGAAGAAGCGGCCGAAGCTCTTCGAGAAGCTCATGACGGAACTTGCGGAGCTCACCAACCAGGTCCTAAGTTGCAAGATCGACTGCGACGTATGGGCTACTACTGGCCAACCATGGTTGCCGATGCTGTCGAATATGCCAAGAAGTGCCACGCGTGCCAACTTCATGCAGACTTCATATATACACCATCGGAGCCGCTACATCCTACAGTCGTCTCCTGGCCCTTCGAAGCCTGGGGCATGGACATTGTAGGACCAATCACCCCTCTTTCATCAAGAGGACATCGTTTCATCCTGGCCATCACCGATTACTTCTCCAAATGGGCGGAAGCAGTCCCACTAGCGGAAGTAAAAAGCTCCAGGGTGTTCAGCTTTATCAAACACCATGTCATTTACCGTTTCGGAGTACCCAGGCGAATCATTCATGACAATGGTCCCCAGTTCATCAGCCACATTTTCAGCAGGTTCTGTGACAAGAATCGCATTCAAAACGGGGCCTCAACCGCCTACAATCCGGCAACAAACGGATTGGCCGAGGCGTTCAACAAAACTATCGTCAGGCTGCTCAAAAAGGTCGTGTCATCCAACAAACGCGACTGGGACGAAAAGCTCGGCGAATGTCTTTGGGCCTACCGCACAACGGTACGGACCCCAACAGGCAACACACCATTCTCCCTGGTCTACGGGAGCGAAGCGGTACTGCCTCTCGAGATCCAGATCCCCTCACTCCGAGTAGCGATCACAAACAAACTCACAGAAGAAGACAATCAACGTCGTCGTCTGCGGGAACTGGAGGCACTTGACGAAAAGCGTCTCCTAGCTCAACAACGCATCGAACTTTACCAAGCCCGTATATCACAGGCTTTCAACAAGAAGGTCAAGCAAAGAACTTTCCAAGTTGGCGACCTAGTTTTAGCAGTCAGAAGGCCAATGGTGTTAACTCACAAGACACCAGGGAAGTTCGAGCCCAAATGGGAAGGACCCTTCATCATTGAGACGGTATACTCAAACGGTGCTTACCGCCTCGCCAAACCCAATGGAAACTTGTTCATGATGCCCATCAACGGCAAGTTCCTAAAGAAGTACTATTCTTGACATCCTCCAAGACATGTATTTCCCCAAACAACCTCTTCTCACAAAATCAAACGCTTCCGGAACCCAGCTGTTCCGTGGCATCCTTCCGTAGAAAGATAACCACGTCCACATTACCTCTGAGTTGTCTCTCTACATCCTACAAAGCGGAACCTTACATTTCGTGAGCTTACGCTATCCTTCATGTTTACCACGTCCACATTACCTCTGAGTAAACATCCCGTACAAACAACTCCTGTGTTATCGTACATTGATCGCAGAACTTCCACGTCCACATTACCTCTGAGTTGTTCAGCGTATCCCCCAGGATCATTCCTACCACGTCCATAAATACCTCTGAGTAGGAAGATTCTATCATTTGAACCTAATGATTGCCATGTCTACATTACCTCTGAGCAAACATGTTGGTTCCTTCAAACTTATTATCTGTACCTAAAAACTAAGGTGCGCAAAAGATAATAGGTCCACATAAATCATCAAGTTCATGAGATCAAAAATGAACACATCACAAAAAAAAGAGATAGTGTATTTCTTTATTTTTCAAAAAAAGGGAGTACAGAAATACGCTATTTCCCCAGCAAGAGTTGCAAAAACACATAAAAAGAAGAGAAACTACAGTCCCCGATCCTCTTCAGGGTGGGATGAGAGCTCTCTGACTCGACGTCTCAGGTCGGCAGTGCGAGTTTCCACAGTCGCCTGGACTCGGAGCTCGGCTTCTTGACGCATTAATCCGACAGCCTCAGCGGAAGTTTTACTCTCATACTTCTCATCAAGCTGTCGTCGCTGCTGAGCCAAAGCAAGGGTCCGCTGAGTAAGAGTCGCTTCCTCCTGCTTGAATGCCACGTGTTCAGCCAGGACACGATCAGCTTCTAGTTGAAGTTGGGCCCGCTGGTCTTCAAGATGGCGCATCTGAGCATCAACCTCTGCGATGTTAGCATCCACCGCAGCCCGCTTCTCCGTCGTCTTCTTCATAGATTGAGACAACTGCTCCGCCGCAGCCTCAGTCCCAGCCACTTCACGCTCCCAACTGCTCACATCGGCTCGATGGGAAGCCTCGATTTCAGCAATCAACTTCCCTATCTCTGCATCTATCAAGACAGAGAGGTCATCTCGTTGGATGCGCTGCAGTTCCGCGAGCCGCTCGTCCAGCTCAATCACCGAAACCTCCAGAATTTCGGCCATATGGTCATGGCCTTGGTGAACGCGGATCAGCTCGATACAAGGTATTGCCAAAGCTTTTGCTGTCGCAAAGCTCCCCTTGGCATCCATCACTGCAGATACACCTTTCTCCAGCATTTTATACACTCCCTCGACGAGGAACTTCATATACTCATCGGCATCCGCCAGCACCTGCGGCGTCATAGCAGGAGTTGGGAGAGCTACTACAGTTTGCGGACCGGAGGAAGATCCGCCAACCTCGATCTGAGAAGTTTGAACCTCGGCAGCAATAGGCTCTTCATCAACAGGGGCCAGACTGCTAGCCCGAGGAGCCGAAGGAACAGAAGGAGCCGGCACATGCGTCGTGATAGTACCCCAAGTGGAAGGAGCAACAGAGGGTTCCATACCCTTACCCTTCTCAAGCCCGGAGAAATCACCGACGTCAACGGCCACCTCTTCTACCCCCGACGTTCTATCAGCATCAGCTACCTCCCCCGGCAAAACGGGGAGATCAACATTTATCTCCTGGCCAGCCCCAGGAGACAAGACCGACAGAAGGGTCTCATTCTTCTCAAGTCCCTCTACAGGGACAGAATCTGTCGCTACCGCCTGATCGGTAGCCATCTCTATGTCCATGGTTGAAGCCAAGGAAGAATTTGGCAATGATTCAGCCGACCTCCCTTCATCATGACAAGGAGGGGAATCAACCCTCTTCTCTATCCTCACTGCTTCTGCTGCCCCCGCAACGGACCCTTGCAACGCTGGAGGGACGTCACCAGAAGGCGACGAACTCCAATCCACTTCATCATCAGGATGCCTCGAGTCTGTAGGACCCTCAGCGTCCAAGGCCTCCACGGCAGATGGTACTATCCCAGATGTTGTTGCGACTTCAAAGTCAGGAGATACTAAAACCTCCGCGGGAACATCTTCGGGACCCTCCTCCACAGGAGACATCATCATTGGTGGAATGCGCTCCTCAGAAGAGCCTGCCACCTCCTTCGGCTTACTGGTGCCCGGTTTCGAAGCACGAGACTTCTTCTTCAATCCCTACAAGAAGAAGAACATAAGTCGCCACAATGACATAAAAAACTGGAATTATGAAGCACTCCTTACCTCAGCGGGAGCTGAGCCCGTTGGCGTTACAAGTGGCGCTTCCGTAATCTTCGGGGTCGACGTCCTTCTCGACCTTTTCGGTACAGAAGAACCAGCTTCTGGGTCAGCCCGCCTTTTTCCGACAGACGGGTCTCTCACTGGTGCCACAGCAGCAGCCCGATACCCCGCCAATTCTGGCGGACGATATGACCGAGCTGCCACCAACATATTCGTTGTTGCCTCCAACTGGGTTCCAATGATGAAACTAGTCTCCCTGTCATAACCAGGAGACATAGTATTCATAGTGCAATACAGCTTGGCGGCCGGATATAAGATCGGCGGCCGAGGATTGCGAACTACTGCTACTGGGATTCCGCAGCATCAGCACCCATCCTTCTCTTCGAAGCTAGACGATAAAAGGCTGTCAGTGGCAACTGGCGGTCAACCTGCCGCATGTATAACATCATGCCCTTAGCAGTAAAGAACCAGTCTTCTCTGATCTTCAATATCTTCGCTTCGGAAGAGACTAATCGGTCGCCAAACAGAAAGACAGGCTTTAAGAAAGTCACACCTTCAGAATCAGCAGACTTCAGTTTACCGCTCTCCATCATACTCTGGAGGAAAAGCGGCAACTGGACCTGGATTTGTAGCATCCTCTCACGAGGTTGGTCCTGAAGGATAGCATCCTTTGCAGGGTTGATCACCGCCTCATCAAAATCAACTCCCATCTGACAAAGAGAAGCGTCCAGGAGGACCTCATTCAACAAAGGGATCGTCATCGACACTGGCACAACAAAAGTGGAAGTCAGGCAAAAAGACAAAATATGTCAAGCAGACTGGCGCATTGCCAGGGTATGAACCCATGCGCATCTGCTTCGGCGCATCATCAGGGCATAGGCCCATGCGCGTCAGCATGTCTCGGCGCATCATCAGGGCGTAAGCCCATGCGCGTTGGCATTGGAGCTTCGGCGCATTATCAGAGCGTGAGCCCATGCGCGTCAGCAAAGGCTTCGGCACATCTTCAGGGAATAAAACCCATGCGCGTCAGCCATTAAAACCTCGGTGCATGATAGAGGTATAAACCCATGCACGTCGGCAGGATAGAACCTCGGCGTATCATCAAAGACCGAAGTCTATACGCGTCGGCAGTTAGGGCATAGGGCCCAAAGCAGAGACGAAACCCACCTGTCACCTCAGGACGAACGTCGGCAAGATTCGCAAGAGTGATAGGTACATCCTCATCGACAGACTCCTTCGCTTTCTCCTTCCCCTTGCCGGCAGCACCGCGAGGAGTCTTGGGAGCCATTCTCTCGAGGAAGGAGAAGTTAGGGTTTTGAAGAAAAAACTCTAAAGAAGCAGAGGCACAGAGAAGAAGAACCCTTTCTCTCTCCAACTTTTACCTATTTATAGGGCTTGGTCGCACGCGTGAACAGATGACGTGTGATCTCAGCCGTCGCCTCGGGTTCTGTGCAAGGATAGCAGCAAATAAAACCAAAAGATCATCATTAATCTTTTCGGTTACCGAGGCACCATTATCATTAACTGAGAAGAGCATGCGCCCGAACAGGCATGCGTCCAGAAATCATGCGCCCTGACCTCCATGCTTCTTATTCAAAGTATTCCAAAACTTATTCAAAAGTTTTGAAAACTTTGAAGGGGGTCTTGTAGAAGCATGGAATTTCACAACCAGAAAGCCCATGCGCCAGACACTACATGCGCTAGAACTCAGACGAAGAACTTCACAGCAAGATCAATAAAGATAGACATTCGAAAGAAGACTTTTTTTTTGATATACAGAAGTCTATTACATGTCTAAGAAAAGATTGTACAAAGGAGAATTTCTACAAAGGAAAGATCCTAAGTCTACAGCCAGCGGCTACCACGCGCCTCCAGATAAGCGCAGCAGCCACCATGCGCCATCAGTCAGGCGCAGCAGACATCATGCGCCTCTAACCAGGCGCATCCCACCATATCTTCAGCAGCTCAGTCATGTGCATCCAGCTCAGTTATGTGCATCCCTTCAGCAGCCCAGTTATGTGCCGCTCTTCCAGCCAGGCTCACCTGATAAGTGCTTCATCAAGCAAAGCATTTAACCCTCTGGCTGGAACCAAGGAAGAGAAGAGCACCACAAATGATGTGGCCAGAGGAGGCTTCGAAAGAGCCTCCAAAGGCGAAGGAAGACCGTGATCGAAACCGCGGCTAAAGGAGCATCTTTCAACACAACCAAAGTGGGCAAACCCCACTTTGAAGGAAGATAGAGCCTAGCACCGCCATTCCGATCTACGGCTCTTCCGGAATAACGGAGATAAGGCCCGAGCATCCCTATCTTTGGATGCAACAGGCACCTTCCGCATGCCTCGGAAGCCCTCGACTCCGTCTTTTGGATGTAATAGTCACCTTCAAGTGCATCGAAGACAACACAGCGTCTCATCTTCACTCTCGGGAGCACTTCGTCAACAGAATGCACCCGCATGTTCAAGTTCATGTTGGAAGTACGTGAGGGAATGAGAAGCAAATCTTCTCTCCATGCCACTATTTATAGGCCGGGCAGATCAAACCCACGCGCCAAGTGGATGGCCCTCCGAATTCCGTGCATTGAATTTACATTAAATGGATGAACCGGACGCCTCGAATTCAGCCAAACGGCTATTTATAGCACTCGAAGAGCGAGACAGCCGCATCATTAAAAGACATGTCCGATGCGCCAGCCAGACAGCGCATCACACGGACGCGCCCTTCGGCATCAGACGCATCACACAGACGCGCCCTACAGTACTCGACGCATTACAGAGGGTGCGCCCCTACACATCTCCATACCGAGTGGAACGCCAACCGACGCGCCCACTCAGCTGTCCATCGAACGTCACCAACATTAAATGCTGAACTGACAGAGTTGGCAGCACGCCTCCCAAAGTCTGAACAGTTGACAGCTTTTTCAGAAAACGAAGCGTCGACAACGTCAGCATCATCATGACTTTATTTCGACGGCTACTGCCACGTGGCCACTCAACCAACCGCATGCGCCTCTACGGCCATGCGTCCAAATCAGCATGCGCCTCAAAAGCCATGCACCCCAGGCTGCTCTCTGATCCCGAAAGACAGAAGGAAAGTCGCCTGCATGCGCCTCAAAAGCCATGCGCCCCAAATGGTTTATAACTCCTAAAGGTTATGAGCCGCAGCCTCCTCCTGCGCCCAATCCAAGGCGCAGCTCACCAGATCACTCCTCTCCACCAAATCCGAGATCTTCGAACCATGAGTCGACGACACGTGTCTTTTGACTCAACTCGTCCAAGATTTCAGCAACGGAAAGATCTTCTCTCTGCTACGTGCCGGCTCACAACAGCAGTATGAAGAGTTCTCCCCCTCGATCAGGGTGCAGCATCCGTGCGCCTCCATCAGCAACCTCCACGTGGCGTCCCCACACCGGCGCATCCTGCATGCGCACATGAGCAGCCAGCCTGCAAAACTATAAATAGAAGGATCACCTCCTTCACACAGAGGAGATTCACAACACAGAGAGAATCCACAACAGAGAATCACCAGAGAGGCAGTTCTAAACACTCAACGTCTTCCTCCTCTCAGCAAGCTCCAGCACCCAGAGCAATCAACACCTTCAGAGAACCGATAACCGTCGTCAGCCGGTCAACGGAGTCAACGCATTACCACTCGCTCCATTGGCACTAAGGACCCAGCTTAAACAAAAGTGTACTCCTAGGACTACATCTAAGTCCTATATTGTATCACTGTTCTGTTTGTATTAAAATTTCAATCAAAACAATTTTAATGGCAAACATACATGAGTTAATTAGGATTTAACAGTGTTAGGCATGATTTTCTAATGTATGCTAAGAAATCTAGGTCAAACTCAATCAAACTAGGTCAAACTAAGTCAAATTCAGTTAAACTAGGTCACATTAGGTCAAACTAGATCACACTAGGTAAACTAGATCACACTAGGTCAAACTAGGTCATATGAAGTCAAACCAAGTCAAACTAAGTCAAACTAGGTCAAGTGTTGACTTACAGTTGACTTTTGGTCAACTGGTCAACTCTGGTCAACTTCTAGTCCAATCTAAGTCAAGTGTTGACTTGTAGTTGACCTTGAGTCAAAACAGTCAACCTTGGTCAAACAGGGTCAATTCTAGTCTAAGTATTAAAATATCAAGTTGCACCTCGTTATTCGTACATCGAAACCTACGACAAGCAAATCGAGATAAGATGATCAACCGTAAGGTTAATAACCTTATCATAGTGATCCACATGTACATCTTGTCAATTTCAGCGATATGAGATCACTGGAATCGACTAATCTCAGTTTCGTTGCACTAATTTCGAAATACGAACATAATAAGAATTAATTATAACTAATGGTGATACATAGAGAAATATCTACAGACGTTGTCGAATGATGAAACAAACATCGTCAACATGCCCAGAATGGTCAAATCAGCTAGGATAGCCTACTCATAAGTCCAGTTTGGACACAAGGGCAAAAAGATAATTTTGGGTTAAAACGGTATCAGTGTCGGACCCACTTTGTACCAAAAATGTGCAAGAATACAAGTCCACTAAACCTAACAAATTATACGTCCATGAATTCATAATGACGATACGAACCCAACAGTATATCCGGATTTGGATTCCGTTGACCCAATCTCAAAATGGTCCATTGACCAGGACATTGAAATTCTGGTTTGCACAAAAATGCGTGCCGAAGCTAATGTCCACTAAATCTAGCAAAGTATATGGCAATGAGTCCAGAATGACGATACGAACTAAACGGTATATCCAGAATTGGATTCCGATGAGCCGATCTCAAAATGGTCCGTTGACTCGGACTGTGAGTGTCACGACCCGCACCCTAGAGTTAGGGCACGAGAACGTAACAACGCCCAGCCTACGCCGCAGTGTCGGCGGTAGAACGCTGTCCTAGGTCTCAATGCATCTAACAGTATAAGACTAAACAGTTTATACTCTCCGAATGGGGGTGACATAGCAGAATGTAAACTCAATCACATCTAAGGTAGAGCATAAAGGAAGATAGATAAAACATGAAATCGAAAAGAGATACAACAGATAGAAGTCTAAGTGTCTAAGATACAAACTCAGAATACATCTCAAAACCCCAATACAGTAATCCATAAATACAACTCAAGATGACTGAAAATAAACTATAAGCAAAAAACCCTAGCTATCTATGCAACCTCTACTGTCTCCTCTAGGCTAGCAGGCAACCTCCAGGCTATCTGTAAAATTTATCAACAGGTCCAGTCAGGACTGGAGCGAGCACAGTACATCTCAACAGATCATAGCAGGTTAGAAAATATAATCATGCAGTAAAGTAAGATACAGGATCTGAAGGAAATACAGTATGTAAACAGAGAAAGAGAACTGTAATAGAAATATCTACTATACATAGAGAACTAACAGTGACTAGTGAGTCAGAGTAAAATATAAATATGTGAATGGCATAGGAGATTCATGACTACAGCTAAGAGAGTGATTCATGACTACAACTATTTGGATAATATTCACATGTCTATTTCTACTCCCCCATCCCCAATCAATACACAAGGATCTGTTCAAGTTATGTTAAGATTCGTGAAACTTCACATGGCTCATAAAATGAGTGATACGTGAAGGTGATTCATGATGGCTCTGTGAACATGAGAGTACATGTGTCACAAGCGATTCGTGAATCAGAGGAAGCATAGAGATACGTGATGATTCGTGAAACGCACAAAACATGCAGTATCCGATGCTCCCGAGGGGGATAATCAGATTCGTGAAACTTCACATGGCTCATAAAATGAAAGATACATCTGAGATACATTATTTCCACAAACATCATGAATTATAAAAGAAGAAAAAAAATCTAGGCAACCAGCTCATCAGTTTCGAGATCATCGTCCTCTAGTTGGGACCTCGGGAAATATCGTGAAACAAAGCCTCATCAGTGATACCTAAAATGTTGGGTCTCCAGTCAGGAGGGAGCAAAGTATAATTACGAATATCCAATAATTCAAATAATAATTTGAAATTTTGCAATGTTAAACAATTTGAAATACTTTAACAATATTTTCCAACAATTCTACAATCGAAAACAATATGATTTGAGTAGGCAACGAACTATGACCGGCTTGGGATGATTCAATTATATCCTAATGATACGGTCCGGCCTATCCTCGTGTATAGGAGGAATCAGCTCGTACAATCAATACAATATGGGGGTATTGGTCATAGACGCTACACTACTCCCCCAATATCCCGAGTCAATCAGATTCAATCAATGAGTCAATATTCGAACTCTAGTAAAGAGTTCCACAATCAATACTCTAGGAGAGAGTTTCGTGTAGCAATGTGGTTTAAAATTGTAATAAAATAATTACTAGATAAATTACCAAATAGACATAACTGCACTTGCCTTTGTTTTATTGACTGGATTCGTTTGTTGATTCCGGGGTGATGCTAGTACAGTCCTCGAAACCCTACAATTGAGAATTTGACTCAGATTTCAGGTTTACCAATCTAGCTACGCTAGTTGAAATCTCTATTTGTGTCCTAGTCCAATTTTAATTCTTTAATTAACCAAACACGAAAAATACGATTATTAGTGCGTTGATTTAGTACGAGGGAAAAAGATCGTTTTAAACTTTTGAATTTGGAAAACTTCGTCGATACCAGATTAACTATTAAAACTTGGTATTTTCATAGTATATAAATATAAAGCTAATTTTCTTATTTAGTGAAAAATACATGATTTTTAATTAAATAAAAACTTGTCAATTTTAGATGAGAAAATCTTAATTATTTTTTATACGAAAATACTTTTTATTTAATTTACTCGTTTAATACAAAAACTCGTAAAACCAGAAATAACTAAAATCTACGCTACCAATTACAGTTACAGACCACAGCCAGCTGGGCTTATGCCCATTACATATTATTTACATAAATTGAAATAAGACAAAACTGCCGTTAGTCCTAAACTTAAAATATGAATAAAATATGAACAAAATTAAATAATAAAAATAAAGATAAAATATAGAGTCTCAGATATGGTCCAATCCTCAACTGGGCTAATGCCTCAACGTCCGGGTGGAGCCGGTTTCGTTTGCACTTAGCCGGGTCCATTGACCGATACGGTCGTCACCCAAATCCAAATATTAAATAAAATTCCGAAATTCATTTTAAATTCATTTTTAAAATAATCTAGAATTTACGGAAAAATCCGGCAGCATCTCCTCTGTTTTTGGTCAACCCAAAAACTGGAAAATAGCGCCGATAATTTTTCTGCAAATCCCAAACCAGGGAAAACCCGAATTTATATATATAAAATCCACAACCAATCCACAGAATAATCGGAACGACCCGAATAATTTTCGGAAGTCCGATTCCAACCCAAAAATCACAGAGCGCTACCGGAAAAATCCGAAAAGCCAAAACATACCAAAAATCAATTCCCAAAATATTTCGGGAATCCAAAATAATCCACAGAACCTTTTCGAAGGTTCCGTAAAATACGACGTCGCTAAAACCGAATTCCCAAAGGGAATCGGGGACCATTTCTCATCATCGACTATAATAAAAAATGGGCGGGACAGGGGTTATACCTCAGATTGCTCGGCTAGAGCTCTCAGATGAAATATAGAGAAAGAAATAAGAGCTCCGAACAGCAAACTAATCCGGAACAGCGCCGAGAGTGAAATCCAGCTCTTGGTCGGGAACCGAAAGTCCCAGAACACGGATCGGGGCGCTGGACAGCAACGGACAGCAGCAATACTGTCACAGAACAGCGGATCGGGGGTCGCGGCTGCGGGATCCGACAGGGTCGGTCGGAGGCAGTGGCCAGGGGAGCTGCGGCCAGGGGAGCCGGCCAGAGGGACACGCGCAAGGGGCGCGGGGATGGGCGGTCGTCGGCGGGGGCGCCGGCGGGTTTGGGTGCGGCTGCGCCGGCCAGAGGCTCGCAGGGTCGGCGGTCAGCCGAGGAGAGGGGCACGGCTCCGCTGGGGTGCGGCGACAGGGGCGGAGGCCGGCCGGGGCTCGGCGGCGTCGGGCCTGGAGGAGGTCGGCGGTCGTCGGGAAAAGGGGTCGCACGGTCAGGGGGTCGGGGCGCGGCGCCTTGGGTCCGCGGTTGGGCGGAGCGAGCTCGGCGTCGGGGAGAGGCTTCGGGAAAGGGCTGTGCTCTTGTGAAGAGGAAAGAGGGGGTGAGTTAGATCTGTGAGAGAGTGAGAGGGAAAATGAGTAGTGGGGAGAAAGAGAGGGGTGAGTTGGAATAAATGGGAAGAGTGCTGGAGTGTTTGTGGTATGGAGGAGTTTGAGAATGTGAAACGAGGGGTTGGTGCTCGTGGGGTTGGTGCTCGTGGGGTTCCTCTGAGAGATGAGCTTTTATGAAGAAGAAGGGAAAAAGGCTTCTCCTGAACGTGGGGGAAGAAGTGTGGAGAGGAGAATAAGGTGGGAAGAGAAAATAGGGGGCTGGCTTTTGAACGTGTGAGTGAGGGGTTCTGTTGATGAATGGCAAAAGCTGGTCCAAGCTTGGACCGGCTCAAAACAATTTATATATATATATATATATATTTTAATTAAACCAAAGTTCAGATTTAAATAGGAAAGGGGTTCGGGCTCAGGCTCGGGTCTGGGTTCGAACTCAAAAATCCTTGTTATATTATTTTCGAAAGAATTTTAACACTCAAAAATATAATAATAATAATAATAATAATAATAATAATAGAAATACAGATATTAATTAATACACAAGAAATGGGTTTCACAGTACCAATCCGTGTGACCAACGTGACAGTATCAAGTAAAGTAATTTAAAGTAGGAAAATAATTCTAAACAGGATATGAAATGATCAGAGAATGTACTCGCCTGATATCTGAATGTCCAAGATAAAGATACTGTCCGAGGAGAGGTGTCTGGCTCCTAATTAGAACAGCACAAGTCACAACATATCCAGAAGGGTAATATAAAGCACTACAATGCATTCTACATGAATCTAGGTCAAACTAGGCCAAAGTCAACCCTTGGTCAACTCTGGTCAACTGCACTAGTCAAACTAGGTCAAACTAGGTCATGTCCTAACCCAGTAAGTCTTACTAGGCCTAACCAAGACTATCCTAGCAAGCACACATCAATACAAGGCTATACAAGCCAACATACACCCAACTCTATATAGCATGCAATTATTCAATACTCAAATAGGCAAGAATTTACATTGGATATACACTAGGTAATCTATTACTTTAAGCTATATATGTCTACACATATATACACATACATATATTGGTATTCAATATTAGGTCTATAATCATGGCATTTCAAATGGTTATATAAACTTATATATTACAACACAATATGCTAACATATATATAATATACATACATAGCTAAGTTAACTATATTCATAAATACTTATTTAAGAGGCTATGTGTGTGTATGTGAACATGGCAAAGGGGCAAGTGAGGTTTAAATGTGTATACATAGTGTATACATATCAAAGAGTGTCAAAGTGTAAGTGAACAATGTGTCAAGTGTGATAGTGTCAACATAGTGTAAGGGGGTACATGAGGTAATATAGTATTTGTGTTAACATAGAATATTACATCTCATTAACTTGTATATTGCATATATTATATCTATTATTATATTACATTCATGCTTGCATTCATTCATCATTCATTTATTCTCTTGTACCACTATATGCACCATACATTACATACTATGGAACCTACATATTCATTACAAGCCATACTTATACATGCTTACATTAGATAGGATACTTACACCTCATACATCATTTATTTAACCATTTACTCATGCTTGCATTCTCTATTTAATTACATAATGTATATACATTAACATGGGTTAAAATCAAATAGAACATTATATTACACACAAGGGTGCACAAAATACATATGCCGAATAGTAACTCCTACTAATAATCAATACTGTACCATTTCAGCATGAATTAAAATTTAGGATTAAATTATGTTATAGATCTATGTGTTAGCTTTCCGAAACTTCAAACGGATCGCGTTTTCGTTTTCGGAAACTCCCAGAATCGCAAAAACACCGAGAACGCGTTTGTCTTTCGTACAGCTGACACTCAAATAATTCTCCAGAAAGTTACAGAAAAAATTAGGCCTATTAATACATGTTTTTGGAAAGCTAACTTCAATACACTTCTTTTAAAAAAAACAGGAGATTAAACCGAGCTTTGAGCTAGAAGTTATGACATTTCTAAGTTAGGGCTGAAATTAAAAACGTGGATAAAAATCATGACGGATTTAGGTAGTTTGAGACAAAAGAACACAAGTATATAACATAATATATCAAGAACTCACTCTCTACACTAATATATATATATGAGACACTATAGAACACATCTCCAATACAAAAATATGAGATTAAACATGTAATAATTCATTCATACATAACAACAACACATAGTGTGTCCAAATTTGGAATTTTCCCACATGGACACAACCACAACACAAAGGACACTCCTATGACCTCCAAATGGACACGAAATGGACACAAATGGAGATACAACCATGGGAGTCATTCCTATGGGTTCAAAATAGACCTATATGTATGAAGAAATGAAAAGGAGAAGGGATTTATACCTCCCGGTAGATCGAATCGAAGAAAAGTCTTCCCGGAGCGACACCGACACGTAGAGATTCCAAAAGGACACGAACGAGCTCCGAATCCTCCCAAACTTGGGTAGCTTCCTCCTTGGCTAGAATAGAGAAGGAAAGAACAAGATTTGGTGGTGAAATGGAAGGATTTGGTAGTAAAATTGCTAGGAATTGCTCTCTAGGAATTTGGGGAAGAACAAGAGAGAGAGTGTGGATGAGAATAATGAAATGAACTTGAGCCTATCCTCTCCCAAAGTGGCTGGCCATATGGGGCTATTTGTCCTATTATGGTAAGGTCCAAAATGCCCCCACTAACCTATTCTATGAGTATTAGGAAAGGGCTAATTGTTGGGGCTAAATTAGTCATTCTAAAGTCTCTAATCACACTAACCTTATCCATAATAATTAGTCTAACCTCTAACTAAAATATTTCTATCATGTGGACTAAAATTAATATCATGTGGGCCATGCCTAACTAGTGTGTGGGTCCCACTAGAGTCAAACTACCTCCGGGTCCCCGTTCAAGTCGGATTGAGTTAAAATTCGAACCCGACTCAAATAACCCCAAAACAATATCATAAATAATAAAATAATATCAAAATAATTCAAAGAGGTCAAATGCAAAAATATCCTTAGGCCAAAAATGACATTAAAATATCATAATCACATGGTTAGGCTCTAGGTCAAACAGTCTCTAGGGTTTCACTAGCAAAACGTCAAAACCACTAGTCATTGATTTAAATAATTTTAAAATAATTTAAAATCACCAAAAATCATATCATGAATTAAATATCATTATTAAAATAATTATAAACACGAAATTTCAAAATTACCCTCATTTGGAAAACTGGGTGCTACAACTCTACCCACCTTAGAAAAAATTTCGTCCTCGAAATTTAAGATCGATAGTACTCCTTCTAGAGCCTCTAACCTACCCAATATCTAAGGTAACACTTCCTAACACTGGAATAATAAACGGACATCTAAATAGTGTCAATCTAGGAATACCTCCAACAATGCTCTGCTGTACGGCGGTAATGGAACTTCAATAAAATATGGACTGGAACCTATATCCAAGGGACTGGACCTATTTTAAAGTGGTCTTAACTAAGGATGAAAAGGAACAAATCATAGGCTATAGGTATGCTCAAACTATTATCTTCCTATTAACCATCTATTAATACATTTTATTACCATAGGAACGATGCATTACTAAGACATATAGGCCCCTATCTCTCATAACACATTTATACTCACCAAAAGACTAGTACATCCTATCAAGGCTGATACTATAATCTCTCCTAAATCTCCTAAGCTACATGTTTATAGACACACATCCCCACATCAAGGACTAACCCATATATATCTACAACTGATACTAATGGAGTGACGTCCCTATTTCCTAACAATCAAGGTCTAAATTTTTTTTATCTAAATCATGCAATTTGAAGGAATAGTATACAAGGTCAGGGCATACCGTAGCAGTTGGAAGTCTCACCTAGGTACACTAATCATTCTAGGCCAAAACAGTACTATGGTATCAACACACAAACAATCTAGGGTGTCCTAATTGGAAAGGTAAGGGAACAACAATCATCAAGGTTGTAGGACTGTCTACCATCCTATATGAAAATTGGTCATTAACAAGCAACTAAAAAATTATTAAAAGGTTACTATTCCATAAAATAGAAAAAATTAAAAATTTAGGCACAACAAATCACAAATAGATTTTTGTCTTGACACGATCTAAGTTGATCAATTTCGGGATAAAACGAGACTTGGACAAGAAGGGAAATCAATGAAATCAAAGTATGAGCACGAGCATCCAATGATGGAGGTTCAGGTCATGATTAAATTTAATTCGACTGAGTACGAATACGAGGTTCATAGGCGATGAAAAGATTTCAAGGAGAATTGTCAAGGCTGTCGCGAATGAGACTCTAGGGTCAAGTTTAACTATGTCTCCATTCTCGTAGATTGATACATGAAAAAACGAACCAAAGTGCAATAGGTTGATCAGACCATCATGTACCGGTTCTGATTAGACAATATGTTAGTGGGTGGCCACCCAATAAAATATGTCATGACCAAGCTCGAAAATAGATAAGCTTGCAAAACTAAGGCTAATTTAGCAGCACAAGATATAAGGGTGGTAATGATGAAAGGAATTACATAGTCCAAGTTTCTTAACCAACGGGTCAAGTAATCAGATGAGGTACAAGGTTAAGCATCTAAGAAAACAAGCAGAACACCATCACATGTCGGGTCGAAAGAATTGAGTCAAGGTTGGATTTCTAATTGAAATAAGAAGAAATTTAGTATAATGGTAGAGGTTATAGTTTAGCCAGTTGACCAGAAAATCATATCAAGAAAATAAAGTACAAGAAGACGGGTTTTAGTGGGACATGATATACCTACACGAAGGTGAGCTCGTCTAGGTCTTGCATATAAGATTTGTTGGAGGGTAACAGCTAGTATTACATTCCGAATATCAAAGTCACGATAAGGAACGTCAAGGATCTCAATTAGAAAGTGGGAGTTCAAGAGGTGGTAATTAATGCACAAAAATAATGAAGATCGAGTTAGTCATATGATAACCAGTTACGTCTTCTCTGAGCTACATAATTTACGTCACTTCCTTAGCCTTCCCCATGCAAAAGATACGAAGATTCAAGGGTTTCGAAGTGCATCTGGTAGGAACGACAAGATATGGGTAATTAATGTAATGAGACAGAGTTTAAGATAAGAGGTAAATAAGAATGCAAGGAAATAATGGCGAGAAAGAATAATGAAGATATGTTCCTTCTCATCGGTTCAAACGAGAGGAACCCATCAAGCTTAAATTCAATAGCAAGGAATGAGGGTGAATCCAAACAAGAGGAAAAGGAATTCCAATTGAAGTTCAAAATGAGTTTCTCAGGGGTCGTCCCAGAAATCTCTCAAAGAATCCTAAGTGTGATTGAGTACCTTAGATTTGAAAATATTAATCTAAATACAAAATTAAATCAACAACTACAAAATTTTATCAAAATCATCAACTAATACCAGGATTCAAAGTTCTACAATGAATCCACAAAATTAAATTCAAATCAAGGAAAAAGGTGAATCAAAACAAGGAAAAGGAGTTTAAATCGGAATTCAAAATAAGATTCTCAAGGGTCATCCCAGGAATCTCTCAAGGAATCCTAACAGTGATTGAGTATCCTCTCATCCTAACATCTTAATTTATATATCCTATAGCAGGCTCGTAGTAGTACAACTAAGTTGTTGCGCTACTACGAAATCGCACTAATGCGAATCTCGACCTGCATGGGCCACCACTAAAAATGTGTCACGACCCGTACCCTAGAGTTAGGGCACGAGAACGTAATAACGCCCAGCCTATGACGCAGTGTCGACGGTAGAACGCTGTCCTAGGTCTCAATGCATCTAACAGTATAAGACTAAACAGTTTATACTCTCCGAATGGGGGTGACATAGCAGAATGTAAACTTAATCACATCTAAGGTAGAGCATAAAGGAAGATAGATAAAACATGAAATCGAAAAGAGATACAACAGATAGAAGTCTAAGTGTCTAAGATACAAACTCAGAATACATCTCAAAACCCAAATACAGTAATCCATAAATACAACTCAAGATGACTGAAAATAAACTATAAGCAAAAAACCCTAGCTATCTATGCAACCTCTACTGTCTCCTCTAGGCTAGCAGGCAACCTCCAGGCTATCTGTAAAATTTATCAACAGGTCCAGTCAGGACTGGAGCGAGCACAGTACATCTCAACAGATCATAGCAGGTTAGAAAATATAATCATGCAGTAAAGTAAGATACAGGATCTGAAGGAAATACAGTATGTAAACAGAGAAAGAGAACTGTAATAGAAATATCTACTATACATAGAGAACTAACAGTGACTAGTGAGTCAGAGTAAAATATAAACATGTGAATGGCATAGGAGATTCATGACTACAGCTAAGAGAGTGATTCATGACTACAGCTATTTGGATAATATTCACATGTCTATATCTACTCCCCCATCCCCAATCAATACACAAGGATCTGTTCAAGTTATGTTAAGATTCTTGAAACTTCACATGGCTCATAAAATGAGTGATACGTGAAGATGATTCATGATGGCACTGTGAACATGAGAGTACATGTGTCACAAGCGATTCGTGAATCAGAGGAAGCATAGAGATACGTGATGATTCGTGAAACGCACAAAACATGCAGTATCCGATGCTCCCGAGGGGGATAATATCTCATGAAAAGATCCATATAGTACCAATCCGTGTGACCAACGTGACAGTATCAAGTAAAGTAATTTAAAGCAGGAAAATAACTCTAAACAGGATATGAAATGATCAGAGAATGTACTCGCCTGATATCTGAATATCCAAGGTAAAGATACTGTCCGAGGAGAGGTGTCTGGCTCCTAATTAGAACAGCACAAGTCACAACATGTCCAGAAGGATAATATAAAGCACTACAATACATTCTACATGAATCTAGGTCAAACTAGGCCAAAGTCAACCCTTGGTCAACTCTGGTCAACTGTACTAGTCAAACTAGGTCAAACTAGGTCATGTCCTAAACCAGTAAGTCTTACTAGGCCTAACCAAGACTATCCTAGCAAGCACACATCAATACAAGGCTATACAAGCCAACATACACCTAACTCTATATAGCATGTAATTATTCAATACTCAAATAGGCAAGAATTCACATTGGATATACACTAGGTAATCTATTACTTTAAGCTATATATGTCTACACATATATACACATACATATATTGGTATTCAACATTAGGTCTATAATCATGGCATTTTAAATGGTTATATAAACTTATATATTACAACACAATATGCTAACATATATATAATATACATACATAGCTAAGTTAACTATATTCATAAATACTTATTTAAGAGGCTATGTGTGTGTATGTGAACATGACAAAGGGGCAAGTGAGGGTTAAATGTGCATACATAGTGTATACATATCAAAGAGTGTCAAAGTGTAAGTGAACAATGTGTCAAGTGTGATAGTGTCAACATAGTGTAAGGGGGTACATGAGGTAATATAGGATTTGTGTTAACATAGAATATTATATCTCATTAACTTGTATATTACATATATTACATCTATTATTATATTACATTTATGTTTGCATTCATTCATCATTCATTTATTCTCTTGCACCACTATATGCACCATACATTACATACTATAGAACCTACATATTCATTACAAGCCATACTTATACATGCTTACATTAGATAGGATACTTACACCTCATACATCATTTATTTAACCATTTACTCATGCTTGCATTCTCTATTTAATTACATAATGTATATACATTAATATGGGTTAAAATCAAATAGAACATTATACTACACACAAGGGTACACAAAATACATATGCCGAATAGTAACTCCTACTAATAATTAATACTGTACCATCTCAGCATGAATTAAAATTTAGGATTAAATTATGTTATAGATCTATGTGTTAGCTTTTCGAAACTTCAAACGGATCGCGTTTTCGTTTCCGGAAACTCCCGGAATCGCGAAAACACCGAGAACGCGTTTGTCTTTCGTACAGCTGACACTCAAATAATTCTCCAGAAAGTTACAGAAAGAATTAGGCCTATTAATACATGTTTTTGGAAAGCTAACTTCAATATTCTTCTTTTAAAAAAAATGGGAGATTAAACCGAGCTTTAAACTAGAAGTTATGACATTTCTAAGTTAGGGCTGAAATTAAAAACGTGGATAAAAATCATGACGGATTTAGGTAGTTTGAGACAAAAGAACACAAGTATATAACATAATATACCAAGAACTCACTCTCTGCACTAATATATATATATGAGACACTATAGAACACATCTCCAATACAAAAATATGAGATTAAACATGTAATAATTCATTCATACATAACAACAACACATAGTGTGTCCAAATTTGGGATTTTCCCACATGGACACAACCATAACACAAAGGACACTCCTATGACCTCCAAATGGACACGAAATGGACACAAATGGAGATACAACCATGGGGGTCATTCCTATGGGTTCAAAATAGACCTATATGCATGAGGAAATGAAAAGGAGAAGGGATTTATACCTCCCGGTAGATCGAATCGAAGAAAAGCCTTCCCGGAGCGACACCGACACGTAGAGATTCCAAAAGGACACGAACGAGCTCCGAATCCTCCCAAACTTCGGTAGCTTCCTCCTTGGCTAGAATGGAGAAGGAAATAAGAAGATTTGGTGGTGAAATTGAAGGATTTGGTGGTAAAATTGCTAGGGATTGCTCTATAGGAATTTGGGGAAGAACAAGAGAGAGAGTGTGGATGAGAATAATGAAATGAACTTGAGCCTATCCTCTCCCAAAGTGGCTGGCCATATGGGGCTATTTGTCCTATTATGATAAGGTCCAAAATGCCCCCACTAACCTATTCTATGAGTATTAGGAAAGTGCTAATTGGTTGGGGCTAAATTAGTCATTCTAAAGTCTCACTAACCTTATCCATAATAATTAGTCTAACCTCTAACTAAAATATTTCTATCATGTAAACTAAAATTAATATCATGTGGGCCATACCTAACTAGTGTGTGGGTCCCACTAGAGTCAAACTACCCCCGGGTCCCCGTTCAAGTCGGATTGAGTTGAAATTCGAACCCGACTCAAATAATCCCCCAAAACAATATCATAAATAATAAAATAATATCAAAATAATTCAAAGAGGTCAAATGCAAAAATATTCTTAGGCCAAAAATGACATTAAAATATCATAATCACATGGTTAAGCTCTAGGTCAAACAGTCTCTAGGGTTTCACTAGCAAAACGTCAAAACCACAAGTCATTGATTTAAATAATTTTAAAATAATTTAAAATTACCAAAAATCATATCATGAATTAAATATTATTATTAAAATAATTATAAACACGAAATTTCAAAATTACCCTTATTTGGAAAACTGGGTGCTACAGTAAGGTCTGCTTTGCACCGAAATACGTGCTAGGGTCCAAGTCCTCTAAATCTAACAAACTTTATATGAATTCATGCCAGAATAATGCCACGAGTCTACTGGTGGTATCAGAATTGGAATCCGGAGTCCCAGGTTCAAAATTAGAATTTTATAAGTTAAAAATTATGAATTCGGACGACTAACTTTGGTGTCAAATTCAACCAATCAAACAAGCTCACAATGAAACGGAACTTGAAGGACAAGAAGATGGTTATACCAGCTATGCACAGGAACTGGTGGCGTATCAAACGGAGCTGCGACGGCGGAGATGCGAGTCAACGAAGTTGGCTCCACAAAACTGTCCAAAAATAACACAATTTAAATGGTCAATTTGGCGGCCGGTTTTGATCTATCAAACGATCGAATTAACGGTTAGAACATGACAGGGGTGAAGGGGTATATACCGGGATTGTGACAGAGCAAAGACTTCATCGATCCAAAGGTCGGATTTTACGAAAAATGTGCACGAAGTTGCTATCCCGAAACGAGATTCTGAATTCGAATATGAGCACGTCACGACGGGATCCCGTGCCAAACGTACGAATCGTCTGTTTCTCGCGTCGTGGACGCTACTGCCACGCCGAGATAGCTTACTAGAGTCCCACTGCCTCGTGGGGATACGAGTGGCGGAGCACAGCCGTCGTTGTGCTGCTGTACAGTGCTGCACATGCGTCTGCTGCAGGGCCGTGCGTACTGTTGCTGTTCGTGCGCGTGCGCGCGACGCTGCTCGGACTAGCACGACGGTTGGAGGCACAGCCCGGCCTAGGTGGCACGCAAAAATGTGACAACAGCGGCAACATGGCCGGCGGGCCCGAGTTTGCGGCTGGTTTTGGAGGATAAGAGGAAGGAAATGAAAAAGATGATGAGGATGATAAAGTATTGTCAGCCAAGGCTATGAAGGAAGGGCTGTGATGAAGAGAATGAGGAGGAAGAAATGAATAAAGTTTAAAAATGAGAGAGTTCGGCTGAATAGTTTTAGGGAGAGAGGGAGAGAGTTGCTGTTGAGAAGGGGGGTTTCTTTGAATAGAAAAAAATATGTGTGAGGGAGGTGTGTGTGATGATTAGCTGTGGTGAGTAAAAAAAGAGGATGAAAGAGAGGAAGAGGATTTAGGGCCGGCCATAGCATGTGAGGGTTGTCATGCAAAGATGATCAATGGTTGGGATAAGTAGAAGTTTCATTGAAAGGCTAGGATTGAGTGTTAGAGTGGTTTAGGTTAGGTCTTAGGTTTGTATTTGGTCTTGACTTGAAAATGACAAGTGAGAGATAGATGAAAAAGTAAGGCAACCACCTTTTGGCTTGTCCAAATATATGTTGCATTTAATGGTGGGGAGCAAAGTGTGCCATGGGTTAACCATTTTTTAGGGGGTGTGGTCAAGAGAGTTGTCCATTGGGTTTGAGAGTGTGTGGGCTACATGTTTGGTGTTTTGTAGAGAGGGAAATATGGTGTTGTGTGTTATGCAGTCATGAGGGAGTCATAAGTAGTTCGGGTTAGGTTTATTTGGTTTAGATTGGGTCAAGTTTGGGTTTGGTGTCATCGTGACTCTAATTTAAGTCATTGATGATCACGGATAAATAAATAGCATGCGGGGGCTCAATTGAATATGACACAAGAGTCACGGGTGTAGGATGTCTCGACTAGATCATGCACGAGAAGTTGGTTTTGAGAAAACGACTAGTCTTGTGCTCCTAAATTAAAAGTCACAACAACGTGCAAATGATGATTAAAGATTAGAGTGGAAAATAAATTAATAATTATTCAACGATCAAATGGCCTAAATTGACCCAAAGTTGTGCGATGCAAAAAGAGTACAAGAAAACAAGTTTGAGTGGGACATAATATATCAAAATGAAGATAATCTTGTCTACTACAAACTCATGAAAAAAGTTTCCAGAGATTGGTATCTCTGACGCTCCAGAAATCAAAGTCACAAAAATGAACAATTAATGATAAAAATAATTAAAATCAAATATGTATTGAAAATAATTCATTTAGAAAAATTTAAAATAAATCCTAAAATTCAGGGTGCTCACAAGATAGGCCGACTCTCTGGAACACCATAAAGACCCTATCAGACTCCTTCACTGTTCTATGGTGTGCGATAAGAGATTTCAATACAATTTCGAGCCCAGATGAAAAAGTTGGAGGACGTTGTTTCGACCAACAGTCCTCTACATCCTTCCTGTAGATGATGAACCACTGCGGCCTCATCGACTTGGGATGCACCAGCCCGACGTATACTTGGTCGAATGGACGAGCCCCCTCCTTCCACATCCGAGAACGACTCGACCGTGCCCTTGCTGACGCGGACTGGTGCAATACTTGCCCACACTCTTCTGTCTCTACTCTTCTCCGAGTTAACAGCGACCACGTGCCCATTCTGCTGAACACAAACAACACCACCATCCGAAAGCAGCGACCTACTAGATTCGAAGCTTTCTGGATAAAATGTGAGGCCTTTCCAGACACTTTCTCTAAAATTTGGCAGTCGAATGGTGCGGGGACAATCACGCCTCTCACTCAGAAGTTGCATTCAACGATGGAGAAGCTTCACAAGTGGGGGCGGCGCACATTTGGGAATATCAAAGCTCGGATCAAGGCTCTACAGAAGCAACTCCTTGTCAATTCAATCGGGTAATGTAACCGACCTCTCACTGACTGAGAAAAACCAAGTAATTTCTGAACTTAATGACCTTCTACTGCTAGAAGAATCCTACTGGAGATAGCGATCTAGATGTCAGTAGATCTGTGAGGGAGATAAAAGCACCAAGTACTTTCACACCAAAACCTCGACAAGGAAAAGGAGAAACGAGATTCATTGCATCAAGCGACTGGATGGAGAATGGACTTCTAATCAAAAGGAAATCACAACTACTTTCATCCAACATTTCGAGAAGCTATTCGGGGAAACTGAAGCTACACCGATTGAACCCACCTTCCTTTGTGTCACCGACGCCAATATCAAGTGTCAATAACGAAGAACTCCGACGAGTCCCGACCTTTGAAGAGATCGAACAAACACTCAGAGACATGGGACCCCTTAAGGCCCCAGGACCTGATGGGTTCCCCGCCATATTCTATAAAAAAATTGGGATATTATTGGTAAAGATCTGGCCATCATGGTGCAACAATTCTTCATCGAGGGCTAACTGCCACCCAAAACCAATCATAGAAACCTGGTCCTCATCCCCAAGATCAAAGCGCCGGCATCCCCTTTGGACTACCACCCTATTTCTCTTTGCAATGTCACTTATAAACTCATCTCCAAGCTTCTAACCACCCGTCTACGACCTATGATGGACAAACTCATTTCCCCATTCCAGAACGCTTTTGTTTCAGGCAGGCACATATCGGATAACATCATCGTCGCTCAGGAAATATTCTATGCCATGAAGTCGTTTCCCAGTCAGAAAAACTCTGTTGTCCTAAAAATAGACATGGCAAAGGCGTACGATAGGCTCGATTGGGGATTTATTAAGACAACTCTACAGGGGGTCGAGATTGTCGGTCGCACAAATGAGCTGATTATGGCGTGCATCACATCTTCATCGTTCTCTGTTTTCCTAAACGGCTCTCTACAAGGACTACGCTATCCCAGGCGAGGAGTTCGACATGGTTGCCCATTGTCACCTTACATCTTCATCCTATGCTCGGATATCCTCTCTCGCCTATTCTACTACTATGAACGGAACAACCTTCTTAAAGGAATCCGCATTAATCGGTACACACCCTCAATCTCCCACCTTTTATTTGCTGACGATCTACTAATCTTTGGACAGGCTTCCCAATCGGCTTTACTCATAATATAATCGATTCTTAACCAATTTGAAGCATGGTCGGGCCAGAAGATCAACTTCGGGAAAAGTATTTATTTCAGCAAAAGGGTCACGACCGAGGATCGACGAGAGCTCGCATCACTGCTTAGCCTCTCGGATATGTCCATCTTGGACAAATACCTGGGGCATTGCCTCCTCCTTCCTAAAGGGCGAATCTCGACCTACACTAATCTGCTCGACAACTGTGCATCAAGACTCAAAGGGTGGAAAGCGGCCAATCCTCATTAAATCTACTCTGGGTTCACTACCTATATACTCCATGTTTGCGTACAAAATCCCTATCACCACTGTCAACAGGTTGAGTCGGATGCATCGAGAATTCTGGTGGGGACACGATTCTACTGAAAGAAGAATGCACTTCCTCTCTTGGGATACATTTACCAAGCCAAAACATGAAGGTGGGCTTGGATTCAGGAACCCAGGATGGGTTAACGACTAATTAGTTGGCAAGTTGCTATGGAGATTCATCGAGCAACCCCAGCTCTTATGGGTGAGCCTCCTCCGGGGTACCTATCTCAAAAATAAATCGATATGGGAAGTCCCCAAATCCAAACGAGCATCGTCTACTTGGTCTAGCATCCTAGGAATGCGACATATAATGGATAACAACAACTGTTGGAAAGTAAAGGGCGGGTGGATTGACATCTACAAAGACCCCTGGATCCCAACTCTAGCGGGTCATAGAGTTGCGTCGTCTCCTACGCAGCAGCATGGACCTAGACTGGTTCAGGAATTGATGAACACTCATGAGCGAACCTGGAACAGACCCCTTATCGAGTCACTCTTCTCACCATTGGAGGCTAAAGCCATTAATAATATTGTCTTGCAAGATGATGACGGGCAATACGTTCTGCTATGGACCAGCTCTACGAATGGAGCCTTCACGGCCAAATCATTATACGAGTCCATCCGTAGGCAAAGGCCCTCATGTTCTTCGTCCCCCACCGGCGACCCCAAATGGCACAATCTTTGGAAATTGAGACACATCTCACCAAGGATTCAAATGTTTATTTGGTGCCTCTTGAACAATGCATTACCCTTACTCTCCTCCATACACAAGAAGATTCCCTCTGCCAATGCGCTGTGTCCATTCTGTCTACTATATAATGAAGACCAAGACCATCTATTCCTTCACTGCCACATCGCTCGGGAAGCATGGTTCATTAGCCCTATAGGTCTTCAAGTGGAAAACCACCCTTGCATTTGCTCACTGCTTGAAGCTTGGTTGCTAGAGCCCCAATCACATGAAGCTCTAAGGATGGGGGCAACGCTACTTTGGGCCATCTGGAAAGCCAGGGGAGACTGTATGTTCTGTCAATTAGCTCCTTCACCTGCCGGTATTGAATGAACTTCGAGACTGGCGCACGGACATAGCTGGAACCTGGATACCTCCACCGGAAGGCACTATCAAACTCAACGTGGACGTTGCAACATCTACCTGCGCAATGCTGTGGCAACAGTCGCTAAAGACGCTTTAGGGAGATTCGTCGCAGCCAAAACTTGCATCTTACCGGCCTTGGTCGATGGCGTCAATCCCCTTAAGGCAGAGATTCTCGCCATACACCTGGGTATCCTTCTAACCCGAGAGAGGGCGCTGGATCGAACTATCATTGGAGGAGACTCTCTTGTGGCGCATAAGATCATCAACGGCGAGAAGAAACTGATCTCTTGGAAACTGCAGGATAGTACCTCTGCCCTACTCCATGACTTGGAGCATATTAGCCGGCCGGAGTTCCGATTTATAAGGAGAACGGGTAACAGTATCGCACACATGTTAGTAGAGTACGCCATTGCCAATAATCTCTCATCCACCTTATTGTCACCTCCTGAGCACATTGCACAGGCAATGCACAAGGAGTCTCTAGCTTCTCCTGTCGTTTTAAACCCTGAAGATCAATAAAGTATGCGTTTCCCTAAAAAAAAAATTTCACCGAAAAGTTTCTTATTTAATTATGGCTAATTATAAGGGCACATATCTTTTTGATCGGGGCTAGCCAGGATTAGGGCTAGCCAGGTTGTGAGGAACTTTTACTAGGGCTATCAAAATATTCTACTCAGGGGGCTGTCCAAAGCCCACGCCCCCCAAACCCAAAAAATCACTCTCATTTCTAAATTTCACTCTCTCTCTTCACAAACCCTAGCTTTCTTCTTCTTCTTCTTCTATCCATCTTCTTCTTCTCCACCATTTCCATTCTCACATCTTCATCAAAACCCTAATTTTTTTTCTCATCATCATCATCTTCTTCTTCTCCACCATTTCCATCATCACCATCTCTATCAAAACTCTAGTTTCCTTCTCTTTTCCAATTTCGATGGCACCCAAAAAATTAAATAAACCCTAAAATGTATGGAAATAAAGGTTAAATACTTCTTTCCTCACAAAGAATGCATGGAAATAAATCCTAAAATGCATATTTCACTCTATTATCAAGATTGAAATAAACCCTAACATGTATTTTTCATTCGGAAATGTCGACTTTAGGACTGCCAGAAATTGTGGCAGTCCTGAAAGGAACTTGTTGTACAGCAAGTATCTTTCAGGATTGCCTCAATTTCTGGCAGTCCTCAATATGTCTAGGACTGCCAGAAATTGTGGCAGTCCTGTTGTAGAGCATGTCCCTTTCAGGACTGTCACATTTTCTGGCAGTCCTCATTACTTTTAGGACTGCCAGAAATTGTGGCAGTCCTGTTGTACATCGAGTCTATTTCAAGACTGCCACAATTTCTGGCAGTTCTCATTACTTCTAGGACTGCCAGCAATTGTGGCAGTCCTGTTGTACATCGAGTCTATTTCAAGACTGCCACAATTTCTGGCAGTCCTCAATACTTCTAGGACTGTCAGAAATTGTGGCAGTCCTGATATGAATCCAATTATTCTACAACTAGGATTTTTTTCATAGTTTTCTTCTACAACTAGGATTTCATGCATAATTCTTCTATTAATAAAGAAAAATTGGTTAATAGACTAATAGATTTGATAGATTTGATAACTCAATTTCTTCTACAACTAGTGTTTCGTCCATAATGCCCAAACAAGAAGAAGAAAAATAAAGTAGGGTTTGGAGAAAGAGATCTGAGAAATTAGAAAAGAGCAAAAAATCAAAATAAACTAGGTTTGCAAAAATTGATATTCTTGTTCTTGTTGTTTTTGTTTTTTTTTTTTTCTTGTTCTTCTTCTTGTGAGGAATAGAGAGTGAGGAAGAAAACAAAAATTATAGCACTTATCTTTTATACCTACCACTTGGATAGCCCTGAATAATTTTTTCAGTGACAAACTTGTAAATAATGGAAAACTAACACTTGGACAGCCCCGATCAAAATGTACTGTGCCCTTATAATTAGCCTTAATTATTCAGTATGGCATGGCAATCTTGCAATTAACAATAAGTACGAGGTCATGTCTGACCATTCCAACCGACTTTTAGTAGACTGCTGCATTGATACTGTCTCCTTTTCTTGCCGCTGTGTTAAGATTCGGAAACAAATAGAAAGAAAGCAGAGAGAGATTTCCCCCAATTTTTCGCTTAAAAAACAAACAAACGAACGAACAAGCTACCAAAATTCGAAGGAATCAAAGAATTCATCAACAAATTTCGTCGAGATCCGATCGTTCGAGACCTCAACCAGGTGAAAAATCTGCGAAAGATTGAATCTTTACCTACTATTTGTACGACAATGTTCGATCTGTGTTTTTTTTTTCTCTGTGATTGTTCGTTCTTGTGTGTTTTTCTGCTGAATTTGCTTCTCGATTTTGTTGTTAATTGATACGACGGTAAAAGCTCTGATCTTGCTGCAGACAATACTTAGAAATTAGGATAGAATTTGATTAGAACAATGAACCCTAATTCAAAAGAGTAGATTTTTGGTTTTTGTACTTCTATAATTGAACCAGTTAGATTCTGTATTGACATTAGACTGCGTGGACAGTAAAGGTTCTAGAAGTTGGAGTTGTAAAGCTAATTTGGCAAGCCCATTGGAGAAATTATTGTGTGGTCCGGGCTCACCACGTGGAGATGGTGAATGGTGAGCCCGGCCACTAATTTCTTAACACTTGGCATACTATTTGGCATAAAAAATTTCAAGAAATTGTAAAAAATATATTTAATATATAGATATTCACTTGGCATATAATTAGAAAAAAATAGATTTTTTTCTTTCAAAAACATTAAAAAGAAATGACCTAGAAAATAAGAGAAATGTAGTGATATAATAGATTATGCCAAGTGTCAAGAAATTAGTGGCTGGGCTCACCATTCACCACCATTGCCACGTGGTGAGGCTGGACCACCCAATAATTTCTCAGCCCATTGCATTTCATTTGATCTCCACTTGAAGCCGAAAACGCAGCGTGCGCTCGTTTGTGGGGCTGGAGCTATCCAATGTGAAACGCTTGACCGACGAGCATTGTTGAAACAGGCGATTGAGCAAACACCCGTCCTCGAGATGGGCTACCCAAACTAAGGGCCAGTTTGGATTGCACTTTGTGGATGTGCCCTATGTGCGTTTGTTCAAATGAGACATACGGCTGGCCAAACAACCAACTCATTCGCATTTAAGCGCTTCAAATGGAATATAATTGCAATCCAAATTCATATGTATAATTAACCAATCAATGAATATTAGAGGGGATTGGAGAAATGAAATAGAGAGAAGGAAGGAGGGAGAAAAAAGGCGAAAATCATGATACTTAGTTACTAAGGTCATGTTCCGAATAAAGTTTTAGTAGGGGTTTTGATATTATAGAAAGGGGAATGGATTAAAAAAATGTATATCATAGATGTTCATCATGCTTTTTATGAACATTAACATGTGCATGAAGTGCATGTCAAATTGTTGGTGGATCCTATATGTTGAAGTATTTGAGACCCTATACCTAATCGAACTTCGAGGAACATTAGCCATTTTTGGAACTATGGCTAAGGTTTTGTACATGCCTAAGGCGAAATTGTAGATGAGGTATTCATACACATCTTTAGTTTGTTAGCAAAGTGCTTTTTTTTTTTTTCCTTTTGTGTGTCATATATAGAGGAGGCTTGTTGTTCTTTGTCATATTTATACTTTATAGCTTAGTATATTACATGGCCAATATGTGAGGCTTTTCTTCTTAGTTTTATGGAGATCCTCTCTTGCTTTTAGATATCGTATTAGTGGAGGCATCTATATAAATGGTTATCGTGTCAGATATGTGCGTCATTTAAAAAGTTTGAAATGTATGAACTTATTGTTAACCTAGTCCATTGAAATTAAAATTGTTGGATATTGCAGGGGCATAAATAGTATTGTTAGAACCTGGTTTCAGAACCAAAAGGTTGACGTGGGTGAAATGGCAGATGATTATGAAATGGGTGCGGTTAAAGATGATATAGATGAAGAATTATTTGAAACAAGGATTGGGCAATCAGAATCTGATGATGAAGACTTTGGCCTATCTGTATGCCTACTGTTTTCCTCTCCTGTAGAATCTGATGATGAAGACTTTGGCCTATCTGTATGCCTACTGTTTTCCTCTCCTGTTCTTACTGCTCCATATGACTTTTCAAAGTCCTTTTTGTCTTCCTTTTTTCTTTGAATATACATGTTCCAAGATATTTCTACGTAGATCTTTTTTTTTTTTTTTTTTTTTTTACCTTAGATGAAGTAATTCACGCACTGGAACTCAGCTCCCTTATTCCATGCAGAATGGCAATGTATCAGATACTTCATCTGCACAAGCAAGGAGAGGAAAGGATATCCAGGGAATACCTTGGGACAGGCTAAGCATCACAAGGCAAAACTATATAAAAACTAGACTAGAACAGTATAAGAACTATGAGAACATCCCCAACTCTGGAGAAAAATCAGAAAAGGCACGATATTTACAAGTTCGGACCAGTTAGATGACCTTTGATTGCATTTCTTGTGTTAATTTTCATTTGTTTGTTTATAGGAATGCCAACCAACTGAGAAAGGGGGAACATACTATGAATTTCGGCGAAACACAAGATCAGTGAAATCAACTATCCATCATTTTCAGGTTAGCTAAGAGGGTTCTTCTTAGTTCTGAGATTTTGGATTCATGGCATCGATCTTACTCAATGAAATTGGATTGCTTTTCATTTTGCTACACTAATCGCGTTTATGTTTATAGAGGAGGAGGAGGACAGAGGGAAGAGAGAAAGGGGGGGGGGGGGGGGGGGGGGGGGGGGGGGATGTATGAGATGTCTAGATGTTCAATGCTGAAAACTGTTTTTGATTATTATGGCTTATTTCTTCAAGTAAGGCCAACTTAATAAAGAATCTAATCAAGTAGTAAAAAGACTTTCTTAAATCATGTTATCACAAGTTAATATACGTGGATATTTTATATGGATTCTAGTAGAGACGTGAAATTAACCTTTTTGTTATTCTACCTTCCATATCTCTTATCTGCATCTCCAAGGGCAGTGGAGAGAAGGTGCCTTGCACCACCCCCCAACCCCACAAAACAACAACAACAACACACACACCCCACCCAACTTTTGTGAACTTCATATCCATGTCTATATATGTGCCAATGGGTTATTGTACTTGGTCATGGTCATGGTCATTTAGGCTTGCTTGGCTCCATTGCATCACCTGGAAGGCAGGGGCGGATCTATTAAAGAGTGAGAGAGGGCTCAAACCTCCTCTGGATTTCGGAAAATATTAAGGACCACTAGTAAATTTGTGGACAACAGAAAAATTACAAGTAAAGTCGTTAGCCAACAGTCAAACATAAACAGCCAAGTCCCCTCTGATCTGGATAAAATAAAATAAAATAAAATGTTGAGGACTTGTTGACAATATATAAAAGAGAGAAAAAAAACTCTTGACCCGATCACGAACTCCCAACTCTTTTCTTTGTTTCTCTATTATTTTTCTTCTCTCTCTTTCACCTTTTCTCGGTGTCTGACTGCACTTACAATTAACTATCAACTAATAAGGTGGTACTAATATGTTATTTTTATATATTTATTTCTTGTCGTAGCATTACCCCAGTGTATTTTTTGTTTTCATATGTCATGTTCTTGCACTTGTATTTTATCATATAGTGTCACCGGATCTTTACCCGTATAACCTAGGGTGTTTCCTACTACCCTAATCTTTTCGATGAATAAGGATAGAAAAATATAACCCTACTGGTCCAATTTGATTTTCCAGTAGAGGGAAATCATTTGTTTGAAATTAATTCAATGTAGTGAATTGTACTTTGGAGACTTTGGGGGCTCCATAATAAAAACATAACATTTGAGCTTTTCTTTCACTTGTAGGTAGGGAGGAAAAAAACAACTCGGTTGCACTTGTTGCCCCCTCATTTGATGACTGAACGATACTTCTAGAAAAGTTTAATTGAAGGATGTGGCATTAGTCATAGCATTACTTAGTAACAGTATGGACTATGAACTCTATATCGAATACTAGGATTGATTCGAAATCTGAATTTAAAAATTTTGACTTTCATATTTCTGTTTGAGGTTCTCACAAACACTTCAAAATTATGTGCATATTCACTTGGTTGATTCAAATATGCCTTCTCCCTTCAGGTCTATTTCTGGTAGTCATAGAGGGAGTAGTATCTTTATATTTATTTAAACTGCGTCTATAGAGCACTTGGTATTTCACTATTTCTTACTATTGCTTAAACTAGTCTACATGTACGTGCTTTGCACGTATTTCAATTAGAATATCATAAGGTCAGCTACCGCATTTCCGTCTTCTCAGGACTATATATTCATGTGTGTGTGCTTTCCTTTTACAATGCCAAGGAATTCGAAGTACAAATTTTGTTCTTTTTTTAATTTTTTATTTATTGAGAATAATAGCCTTTGGAAAATGGTAAGGACAGAAAAAATTATTACCATTATTACATGAAGAGTTGTATGGAAAGAGGAGACTTCATAGCATACGAACTTTATTGCTTTGACTCTTAAACATAAATGACATGCAGGTTGATATAATAACATCATGTTTATAAAATACTAAGGGTATTTTAGGAATTCAAAAATTTTACCACCAAGTTTTTCTATTTAGAAAATTTAGGAAATGCCCAAAAATTGTAAATTTTTTTATGTAAAATCCACCGCAAAATAACATTTCATCGCGTGCCCATAATTAGCGAAAAATATATAAAGAGGGTTATGAATAACCTTTTTGTCCTTCTAATTTATTGAAAACTCCTCCGAACCCTACTCTTAAAACAAAACGTTTCGATACTTCCTCTTCTAAAATGTGCCGCTCAGTTTCGAATCTAGGTTTTCTCCTCCAAAATCTTCAAACATTCCTTTAAAAACTCGTCGAAAAATTTCGGAAAGGCCGACAAACGGTAAAACTGTTAAAATGGAGGTCCAAACATCATTTTTTTGTGATTCTAAAATTTCGGAAGGCCGACAAGCGATGGGATCGTTTATCTAAGGCTCCTCGAAAATATGCTCATTTTGTGACAAATCGGGCCTCGTTTCGACCTTCAAGTCAAAAGTTGTAGCCCTCCAAAGTTTCAACTGACCATAAAATGCAGGAGAATGGCCATTCTCCGTGGTAATATCACGGAGAATGGCAATTCTCCGTGTTAATATCACGGAGAATGGCCATTCTCCTTGTTAAAATGCAGGAGAATGATCATTTTTCGTATTAAAATGACGGAGAATGACCATTCTCCGTGCTAAAATGATGGAGCATGTCCATTCTCCGTCATTTTAACACGGAGAATGGCCATTCTCCGTGGTTGGCCATTCTCCGTGGTTTTAATACGGAGAATGGTCATTCTCCGTATTAGAAATCACGGAGAATGACCATTCTCCGTTCTTAAAATCACGGAGAATGACCATTTTCCGTGTAAAAATCATGGAGAATGGTCATTCTCTGTGTTAATATCACGGAGAATGGCAATTCTCCGTGTTAATATCATGGAGAATGACAATTCTCCGTGTTAAAATGCACAAAAATGACCATTCTTCGTGTTAAAATGACGGAGAATGACCATTCTCCGTGCTAAAATGACGGAGAATGTCGGAGAATGTCCATTCTCCGTCATTTTAACACGGAGAATGGTTATTCTCCGTAATAGAAATCACGGAGAATGATTATTCTCCGTTCTTAAAATTACGGAGAATGACCATTTTTCGTGTTAAAATTACGGAGAATGGTCATTCTTCGTGTTAATATCACGTTCTCCGTGTTAATATCACGGAGAATAACCATTCTCTTTGTTAAAATGCAGGAGAATGGTGATTCTCCGTGTTAAAACCACAGGAGAATTACCATTCTCCGTTCTTAAAATCACGGAGAATAACCATTCTCCGTCATTTTAACACGGAGAATGGTCATTCTCCTTGTTAAAACCACGGAGAATTGCTATTCTCCGTGTTAAAATGACGGAGAATGGTCATTCTCCGTGATTTTAAGAACGGAGAATGGCCATTGTCCGTGCTAAAATGACGGAGAATGGCCATTCTCCGTCATTTTAACACGGAGAATGGCCATTCTTCGTGGTTTTAACACGGAGAATGGTCATTCTCCGTATTAGAAATCACGGAGAATGGGCATTTTTCGTTCTTAAAATCACGGAGAATGACCATTTCCCGTGTTAAAATCGCGGAGAATGGTCATTCTCCGTGTTAAAATCATGGAGAATGATGGAGAACAATTGACAGAAACCTAATTTTTTATTTTTTTTATAAATTTTTTTGTCAGGAATAGAGTTTCGTTTTTCTTTCAAAACGATGCTAACTCTTGTGGAAAAGAAGAAGAAGATCTTCTCTCCACAATTGACCTAATCGCCGAAAAACTTCAAATCTCTCTAGGAAGATGTTGATGATGATGAACGATGATCGAAGTTCGACTGAAGAAAAGTACAGTGAACTACGAACGATCTTTGCGATCTCTGCTGAAGATGAGAGCAATGAAATTCAGATCTCTCGTGAAAAAGAAGAAGAAGACGAGAATCGCAATCCAAATCTGAGTTTGTGCGAAGGGGTAGTTATGGTATTATCAAAATGGCAATTTTGTAAATACAGAGCATCTAAAGGGAATCATGGAATATTTAACGTAGAAATATATAATTCTGGACATTTCATAAAACCCATCTTGCGGATGAATTTTTCATAAAAACCAATCCCGAAATTGAGTTTCTCAGCAATTTCCAGTTTTCTATTATATAGTAGAATAGATATACAACTGACTGATTATTACATTGATCTTTATAGCTGAGGAATTTGGTCTGGGCTACATCAAAGCATGATGTCTATGTCATGTCACACTTCTCTGTAATGCATTGGTCAGCATTAACTCGTGAAAAGTGTGAAATCATGAACATGGAAGGACACATAGTACCACGCGAGGTATATGCTATTTCTTCTACCTTTTTGTGGCATTTCCTGCTTGCTTAACTTGTGCTGTGTTATTACTGAATTAGGCTTATAACAAACATTTGCTTCTCTTTTACAGAAGCACCCAGGGAGTTTATTAGAAGGCTTTTCTAGGACTCAAGTTAGTACGTTTGCAGTAAGGGATAACTTACTCATAGCTGGTGGATTTCAAGGAGAACTTATTTGTAAAGTAATTATTCTCATTAATCTTTCAGGTTTCTATTCAAGATTTTCCAAATTTACTAATTATTTGTGGCAGTGGAAACAAATTATTTGTGCATGAAATTTTGGAGTTAGTATAGTCCTGCCATCTTGTGGTCCTTGGATGTATATTTTGTTGCTTGGCACGAGCACAAGCTTGCTCATTCATATATTGGAAGTTTCAGAAATGGAACAATGTGGGTTTGAAAACATAAGCTTTCTTCCTCTTATCTGCTTGACAGATGTAATCTATGATATTTGATGACTTGACACCTATACACGGATAGTATTAATGTTTCAATGTGCTATTTCATTGAACTAAGTTGATATTAGTTTGTATGGTATTTGTTGCCCTGCCATGCTATACATGGATACTATTTAGTGTTAATCAAACTTCAAAATACTTTCCACAGAAGCTCAGCCCCATAAGTAGCCTGTGCAAGCATCCATTGACATGTGAACCAGGACAAACCTGGTCCACTTGTCAGTGAATGTCTGTGGGAACACCTGTGGAGCTGGGATTTCTGAAAAGTGCTGCTCTTAATTTTGAGCTAACTGGCTTGTGATATACCCAATGAGATGGAAGGATGATGGTAGATACTGAAGGGAACACATGTAGTGAAAAACTCATAAGTTATATATTTGACTATTGCTTGTATCACCTTTGAACTATACAGACTGTTGTGTATGTAGATTATATTCAAGGTTCCAATTTGATTAAATGACTGCTAGAGATTTTTGCCAGCCAGTTCTCTTTTTTGGTGGGATGGACGGATTGCTGTTGGTATATTTAGTATGAGAATATGTTATATTTAGTATGGGAATATCCTGAGGACATATTTGGTGTTGGTATATTTAGTATGGAAATATGTTATATTTAGTATGGGAATATCCTGAGGACATATTTGGGATGTCAGAATATGCCACAGGATATTCCATTGGATATTCCATCATGTAAAGGCTATATAAAGCCTATGAGACTCAATCAATAAAATCACTCAATTACAACATGGTATCAAAGCCACAAAAAATCCTAGCCGTCATACCCTCCCCAAAACCCTAGCCATAGCGGTCATCAACGCCGCCGCCACCACCACCGACACTGCCACCACTACCGACACTACCACCACTACCGTCACCACCGCCGACATCACCGCCACCTCTGCCGTCCCCACCGCCGACATCACCGCCAATATTACCGTCACTACCGCCGACATCACCGTTCGTCACAGAAATGAGGGGGCAATCCAAATGTGACATCGAGGGCCTAGATCTGATGGAAGAGACATGTTCGGATCTAGGATCGGATGACGAGGACGAGCGTGAGTCGTGGAACGGACGTGACGTGATCGGAGAGGAGAAGCATCGATGGAGGAGATCATCAAGAAGCTGGATCCTACAGAGGTTGCGACATTGATGAAGTTGATGAAGTTGTCGGCTGGTGAGAGCATGACACGAACGTCGCCGAAGTTGGAGCTTCCCTCCATCGATCTGAAGCTTGATGGACCGACTACCTACCTAAGTTGGCCACGACGGGAAAGGAGAACCCGAAAAGAGAAGACAGAGCCGAATGAGGGCTCGACAGGACGAAGAGCACCGTCAGGACCTAAGGGAGAGCCCCGACAGTGCTTCAACTGCGGGAAGGTGGGTCATCTGAGGTATGCTTGCACCAAACCACCCAAGGGAGATTTAGGCGAAAGACATAGACAGTTTGGAGGATGTGACCGTGGTTGTAGGGGTCGACGGGGCGGTCGAGGAGGTTGTCGTGCGAACCGGCTGGTAGCAGAAGGCGAGGAGACAGCTGACGATCCCTATACTGAGGAGGATCAGACACTGCAGGACATGTTGGAAGTACTCAGGAGGAGGCATAGAGCGTCGAGCGATGGAGACAGGAGGAGTGGGACCGGGTGGACGTCCACCTCATTCTTCGCCAGAGGCAACGCTGCAATGTATGCTCATCCGTCGGCGGAAGGCACTGACGACTCGCTCGCCCTTGCATCTATGTCTTCCCTCAGATCGTCGGATTGGATTATCGATTCGGGTACGTCTCGGCACGTGACAGGGAATGCTAGTGAGTTTTCTTCCTACACTTACCTAGCATCAGCAGACAGCATTCAAACAGCTGATGGTACTTTCCAGCCAGTGGTCGGTAAGGGTATTGTCGATTGTACAGGTTCAGTAAAATTATCCAATGTTTTGCATGCTCCTTCTTTTCCAGTCAGTCTTTTGTCCATTAGTTCTATAATCCTCCAATTAAAATGTACTGTCTGCTTTGATATTCCTAAGGTGATCTTCCAGGAGAAAAAGACGGGATGAAGACTTGGGACTGGCACTTGGCATAATGGACTATGGTACCTGGATCGAGAAGGGCTGGATTCAGCATTAGTATCTATGGCAGAAAAGGCAGGGATGGGAGGACTGAAGAAGATGAGTGCGGAAGATACATTGCAACTCCACCACAGGAGGTTGGGACACTCTTCATTTGGTATTTTAAGCAAATTATATCCTGCAATTTATGAAGAAGTTAATAAAGAGAAACTAGTTTGTGATGCTTGTGAGTTAGGCAAACTTACTAGGAGTTCATATGTGAGTAGCGGTCATAGGAGCTCTTCCGTTTTTGATGTGGTACACTCTGATGTCTGGGGGCCTTGTACTACACCTATGAATGGTTACAAATATTTTGTTACCTTTATAGATTGTTTTTCTTATACTACTTGGCTGTATTTGATGAAAAATAAGAGTGAGGTCTCCTCCTGTTTTCGGAACTTTCACAAACATGTCTAGACTCAGTACAAGGCAGTGGTGAAGGTACTGAGGTCTGACAGTGGAACTGAGTACACCAACAAGACACTTGCGGAATACTTGTCCGCCCAAAGGATACGGCATCAGACTACCTGTGCATATACACCAGCACATGTCATGTCCCGCTCCCAGAATACGGCGAGCCGAGTACGTAACAGCATCCCCAGGCTATGCGACATACGAATACTCCAGTACCCATATTCGCGATTGTCGTCCGTAAGGTTCTAGGATAGGTTTATTTCAGGTCATCCTTGCAAAATAAAATTAATATTATTCAAAAGGACGTTTCTGAAACTATAAATTGAGATGGACTATTCTACCCAATACAACTATTAACCCAATATAATTATATATTTATATACCTGAATTGATGATGAGAAGATCTGATTTTAATATAATTGTCTTCAATCGTCCCATCTCGTTCTTGTTCTCCAGCTTCTCTCCAATGTACAATAGTAGCTCCTTGATCTACAAATCTAGTGAACAATATTAGGTCGTCAAACGACATGCAAGCCCTCAGTCAAGGACGAGTAAATAAAATAAATAAATTGAGAATCTCTGAGATGATTGGATTCTCGGAATTCCAAAGTAAAGAAATTAAGAAATTAATTCAGAGGGATTATAACGCTAACTTAAAATATGACTCTGACTAGATCTTGTTCTAGTGAATTTTCTCAGTGTTCGTCTTACGACTAAATCCTAATAATTCATAAATAACGACTACCGTCACAATCACAACTTAAATTCACTACCACAATCATAGTCAAGTTTCCTATATGATTATGCACTTTTGTAGAGAACACATGTGGATCACGATCACCCTCTATTTTCCTGACAATAATTCCATTTACCCGGGACCAGATGGTGTCTGTATTGGGTACGGCGCTTTAGATCCGACCCCTCCACATCTTGTGGAAAACTTGTATGCATTAACTTTTAAAATTTCGATTTTATTCTCGAAATTTACTGGACTGTTCTCTGTTGGTGAGCTAGGCCTCACCCCCCGACATCGCAAGGCCTTACAGATGCGGGACTACTGATCAGCTTTTGCTGTTGTTATTATATTGCAGGAATTTCGATGGATGTGATACAGTTCTCTCCCATCCCCATGATGCAACTACAAACACATACAATAGTCTATTGACTCCTAGGTCTAATATCCAGTTCCAACTTGATTACCATCTCGTATGTCAAAGACAATACGCCATATGGTAATATCTTGTTGGCAGAAGATTATCCAACTTATTACCATCTCGTGTGTCGAAACAACACGCCATATGGTAGTAATTGTTGGCAAGAAATCATTCAATATATTTTACCATCTCGTGTGTCAAAGACAACACGCCATATGGTAATCTCTTGTTGACTAGGAAGCTGGATATAAACTTAGATTATTCAATTAGGTTTTTCTAATTCTGAAACTTTCTAAATTTGGCCAACTCTCGAAATTATTTAAAATTTCGACAGTCTCCTTTGTATTTATTGACTCCGAAATTTTACAATAGATAAAAATATAATAATCGGGTATGCCGACCCCTTCGGTGGAGCAACTCTCAACACCGGTAACACGCAATATATAGAATCCCGGGTACGCCGACCCCTTCGGTGGAGGAACTCTCAACATCGAAAAATCACACACAGTTCATATATATCAACATATTGCAGAAAAAGTCTAGCTTCTTACCTTAGGCAAGTTATACTTTAATGCTAGAAATCCATGAATTTTGCAATTCCACTATAAAATTCAACTAAACAATAATGTTAGAACATCAAGATTTATAACAAGGAATTATCAAAAGATAACACAACCAATTGTGTCTGTGTGTATATATAATCAAACACAAATTTACCTAAATAGCCTATTCGTAAGGTATTGATTTTCCAATAAAAAAATAGTATTACCGGTTTAATTGACTTTGTTTTATAAGGAAACTTACTAAGGCAAAGATGGAAATAATGTCAATGCAAGAACACGTAAGTATGTAACTTCAGTTTGTATATACTCTTGCACTTATTAAGGCAAGGATGCATACAACTTCAAAATGTATATGCTCTTCTTCTTCTTTTTTTTCCTAACACACATCTTTGAGGTAAGACCCTTTAAGCTAGAGGAGGAACTTATAAGCATATTAAAGTTATTATGCAAGGAAGGTTATATTTAAAGAATATTATCTATCATCACATACATGTTAACATTCATCCTAATAAGAATTACTAGGATAAAAATTTGTGAGTAGAAAACAGTGGTATGTCAATTTATATCCTATAATGCTAGAGACACCATATGGTGAACTTATCATGACCCCCAAGGTTTTTCATAAGTTGGATCTCTGAACTTGGAGTTGTTACCAGTTCTCCCTCATGGTCTGCAATCGGCACCACGTGAAGATAATTTGCATATTGATTATGTATAAGTGAAAATATATTCTTGTACTTACGACACTATATAGGAACAAATGAAAGGTTTAGTTTCCGAAAATTTTCTAAAGCTTTAGAGTTCTAATTTCCATTCACCAAAGGGCATAGAAAACATTCAAACTATGCTCAAGCGGCATTTTTTTTTTCTGGGCTAAGCTTTGAATAGGTCAATATGACTCATTAGAGACCAATATGGTTCTAATGGTTAGGAATATGAACCTATAGACCATTTATGTAGTTTTCTTACCTTATGAACTTAATCCAGGACATTTCTATTCTCCTTATATGCTGAAAATAAAATTTACTTGGGTTCCACTCTTGGACTAATATTATCGATACTCTAGATACCCTCCTAGTAGTATCCTATAAGGATTTCTAGCCTACGAACTTGGTATATATACAATATATATATGCACATACACACACCAATAAAAATTTATACCATCAAGTATAACTTATAAATCATCTATCACGTCTTCATTTCATCCCGAGTGTTCATATTGTGTCCTAATGTGTCCTAACTTCTCTCTCTTCTTCTTCCCTTTTTCTTTATGGCAAACTAATGTAAATATAAAATTCAAAATTTGCAAACATATACTAAACAAGATTTATGTATACATATTTTCAAATCAAAATTAGATAAATTTGAGTGATAGAAGGGAGGGCTTGCCTTGGCTTGAGCAACCTAGAAATTTTTTCCCAAATCCAAGTGGAACATTGACTTTTCCCCATATTTTTTTCCTATTTCAGAATTTGAGATTAGAAATTGACCTAGGTTAAATTGAAAAAGAATGGGGAAAAGAAAATGGGGTTACCTATGCTTGGGGAAGTGAAGGAGAAGGAGGAGGTGGCGGCGGTGAAGGCAGCGACCAGGAGGGGACCGGCGGCCATGAGGGGGCCGACCGGCCGGGAGCTGCCGACGGTGAAGGGGCCGGCCGGTCAGCGGGTGTGGTCGGGGCATCGGGCGCGCGCGGGCACGGGTCTGGGTCCGAACTGCTATGAAGATGGGTTTGAGAGGGAGAGTGATGGAGAGAATGAGAGATGAGGAGAGTGAGTGGGATGGAGAGGAGGAGAGTGCCGAGAGAGAAAGAGAGGGAACCGAGAGAGTGAGGGAGAGGGTGCGGGTGAGAGGCTGGGAGCCCTCTCTCTCCTCTCTCTCTCTATATATATATATATGTATATTTTTCTTTCTTTTTCTTTTTCTTTTTCTTTTTACCAATATTCCATGCATGTAGACAATTGTCCCCAAGTGAAGTTACCATTTTGCCCATGCTTCATGCATGAGGACATGTGTATAGATTAGGTGTCATGGTTAATTTGCAATTTGCAAATATTTACAAGGGCTTATGTAAAAATTTATTTTAGAAAAAAAATGGGTTCAATTAAAAATAAGATAATGATAATAAAATTAATGATAAATAATAATAATAATAAATATTTTTTAAAAAAATATTAACAAATATAATTATAGAGAAATAGACAATAAAAATAATATTTTATTAGGTGGCTATTACACTCTACCCACCTTACAAAAATTTCGTCCTCGAAATTTAAAATTTGAAGATAAACTCTTTAAAATAATTATAGAGAGAAACAAGATATTCTACTAACCTTACAGAGATGTACTAGTTTATTAAATTAATAAGTCAAATATTTTGAAACTTATTTATCAAAAGCTTCACAAAATAAGGACCATTCAGAAATACTAGAAATCATCAAGATTCTTGAAATTCCATATAATCAAATAAAATAGTCAGATACAATGTTATTTCAACCCATAACCATGTATGATCCTTGAATTCAAAATCATATTCCTTATTCTCATTTTCTGGCGTGATATAGTAATCTTGTGCCTCGCTATTGCGCATATGGCTGCAACAAAGATACCATTTCACTATCAGGATTTTGCTACCTTTTTCCTTGATATCCATAGTATGAGTAGGAATTATGATTGTGAAGTAGACTTACACGTTAGGGTATTCTTGGTAATTCAAAAGATACTCAATAACCAGTACTAAAAAAATCATATTTTTCTTATTATCCTTTATCTGAGTATCAAGTACAGTATAATATCATAATAAAAATCTTTTGACAAAATTATTAAGAATATCTCATATATCTATATTATCAAAAATACTGAATAACATTTTAAGTTATTTAGGACACTAGTTTTCAAATGCAAACAGTAGTAAAACAAAATCAAAATCTGAATATCAATTTTTGAAATACATCACGGAAGGATTGGTTTGATCCCCAAAATTTTATTAAATTCCTGAATCATGTTTCGAGAATATGTGCCTCGCCAATTTGGATGGCCAGTCCGAATGGCTGCAACAACTTCTCTTCCATGATTCAATCTAATTGACTGCAGGTGGTCTCACTGCCTTGTCAAATCAGTAAATAGATTATCGGGTTCTTGACATATAAGAAAATAAGTGCTCATTCACAGGAAATTCAATTACAAAAGTCCAATCAAAATATTGTTTTACAAGAAATCCAATGAACATTTAATGAGAAATGTATATCTAGATATTTAGATGGAAAACGATTCCCAAAACTCAGGTGTACTACTAGAACAAAATTGGATTTAAAAGAGAAGATACAATTATAGATTCTAAACGACAAACCTTGGATGGAACAAGAAAATTGAGAATTTCGAGAAAAGTTGGGGATTTGTGAAAATAGATATATAAAATTTGATAAGGGGACGAGTCAAGATTTAGGAAGGGATAAGATCAAAATACTAAGGAGTCTAACTATACTTTAGAAGCTATATACAATATTATATGTAACATATTTTATGCCTGTATCTTAAACAAATACTATTATTACTAACTTACCCAATAGTTCTTCTAAGTTACCCATATATATATATATATATGCTCATCCCCCAACATACTACATACAATCTAAATAAAACCTTAGATCATATCTGGCCTGTTGGCTATGTGATCCTTATTCCTTTACTATTCTAATATATATAATATCAAGATAAATCTGAATTCTAAGTTCGCTAAGGATACGAAATTCAAGGTCCATTAAAGAACATTTTGAAATCCTTCTATGGGCTACTCTAGTTAAAAATACTCGTCTAATTATCTATGAGTTACTTGATCTAAATTTTTTCGAGCCATATCTATCCTTATACTACCCATGGTTTCCTGAATATTATCTACATCCTCAATGGCAGTCATAGGTTAGGATTCTTAACTATATGGAATTATTACAAGAAATCCATTGGGTAAGGATCTATAGGGTAAACGAAATGAAACATAGTCTATGGATAAGTAGACTTCTTCTAAGAGTATATCTTAGGGTATATAGCTCAACCTACATAGGTTTTCTTGAAATCTAGACCTACATCCTATCCTAGGTTTTCTAATTTTCGAGACCTGCATCCTATTCTAGGTTTCCTATTTTTCGGGAAGCGAATCCTATCCTAGATTTTCCATTCTTCGTTGACCTGCATGGGCCACCACTAAAAGACGTGTCACGTCCCGCTCTCAGAATACGGCGAGCCGAGTACGTAACAACATTCCCAGGCTACGCGACATACGAATACTCCAGTACCCATATTCGCGATTGTCGCCCGTAAGGTTCTAGGATAGGTTTATTTCAGGTCATCCTTGCAAAATAAAATTAATATTATTCAAAAGGACATTTCTGAAACTATAAATTGAGATGGACTATTCTACCCAATACAACTATTAACCCAATATAATTATATACCTGAATTGATGATGAGAAGATCTGATTTCAATATAGTTGCCTTCAATCGTCCCATCTCGTTCTTGTTCTCCAGCTTCACTCCAATGTAAAATAGTAGCTTCTTGATCTACAAATATAGTGAACAATACTAGGTCGTCAAACGACATGCAAGCCCTCAGTCAAGGACGAGTAAATAAAATAAATAAATTGAGAATCTCTGAGATGATCGGATTCTCGGAATTCCAAAGTAAAGAAATTAAGAAATTAATTCAGAGGGATTATAACGCTAACTTAAAATATGACTCTGACTAGATCTTGTTCTAGTGAATTTTTTCAGTGTTCGTCTTACGACTAAATCCTAATAATTCATAAATAACGACTACCGTCACAATCACAAAAACTTAAATTCACTACCACAATCATAGTCAAGTTTCCTATATGATTATGCACTTTTGTAGAGAACACATGTGGATTACGATCACCCTCTATTTTCCCGACAATAATTCCATTTACCCGGGACCAGATGGTGTCTGTATTGGGTACGGCGCCTTAGATCCGACCCCTCCACATCTTGTGGAAAACTTGTATGCATTAACTTTTTAAATTTTGATTTTATTCTCGAAAGTTACTGGACTGTTCTCTGTTGGTGAGCTAGGCCTCACCCCCCGACATCGCAAGGCCTTACAGATGCGGGACTACTGATCAGCTTTTACTGTTATTATATTGCAGGAATTTCGATGGATGTGATCCAGTTGTTCTCTCCCACCCCCATGATGCAACAACAAACACATACAATAGTCTATTAACTCCTAGGTCTAATATTCGGTTCCAACTTGATTACCATCTCGTATGTCAAAGACAATACGCCATACGGTAATCTCTTGTTGGCAGAAGATTATCCAACTTATTACCATCTCGTGTGTCGAAACAACACGCCATATGGTAGTAATTGTTGGCAAGGAATCATTCAATATATTTTACCATCTCGTGTGTCAAAGACAACACGCCATATGGTAATCTCTTGTTGACTAGGAAGCTGGATATAAACTTAGATTATTCAATTAGGTTTTCCTAATTCTGAAACTTTCTAAATTTGGCCAACTCTCGAAATTATTTAAAATTTCGGCAGAGTCTCCTTTGTATTTATTGACTCCGGAATTTTACAATAGATAAAAATATAATAATCGGGTACGCCGACCCCTTCGGTGGAGCAACTCTCAACACCGGTAACACGCAATATATAGAATCCCGGGTACGCCGACCCCTTCGGTGGAGCAACTCTCAACACCGGAAAATCACACACAGTTCATATATATCAACATATTGGAGATAAAGTCTAGCTTCTTACCTTAGGCAAGTTATACTTTAATGCTAGAAATCCATGAATTTTGCAATTCCACTATAAAATTCAACTAAACAATAATGTTAGAACACCAAGATTTATAACAAGGAATTATCAAAAGATAACACAACCAATTGTGTCTGTGTGTATATATAATCAAACACAAATTTACTTAAATAGCCTATTCGTAAGGTATTGATTTTCCAATAAAAAAATAGTATTACCGGTTTAATTGACTTTGTTTTATAAGGAAACTTACTAAGGCAAAGATGGAAATAATGTCAATGCAAGAACACATGTAAGTATGTAACTTCAGTTTGTATATACTCTTGCACTTATTAAGGCAAGGATGCATACAACTTCAAAATGTATATGTTCTTCTTCTTTTTTTCCTAACACACATCTTTGAGGTAAGACCCTTTAAGCTAGAGGAGGAACTTATAAGCATATTAAAGTTATTATGCAAGGAAGGTTATCTTTAAAGAATATTATCTATCATCACATACATGTTAACAATCATCCTAATAAGAATTACTAGGATAAAAATTGGTGAGTAGAAAACAGAGGTATGTCAATCTATATCCTATAAGGCTAGAGACACCATATGGTGAACTTATCATGACACCCAAGGTTTTTCATAAGTTGGGTCTCTGAACTTGGAGTTGTTACCTGTTCTCCCTCATGGTCTGCAATCGGCACCACCTGAAGATAATTTGCATATTGATTATGTATAAGTGAAAAGATATTCTTGTACTTACGACACTATATTAGGAACAAATGAAAGGTTTAGTTTCCGAAAATTTTCTAAAGCTTTAGAGTTCTAATTTCCATTCACCAAAGGGCATAGAAAACATTCAAACTATGCTCAAGCGGCATTTTTTTTTTCTGGGCTAAGCTTTGAATAGGTCAATATGACTCATTAGAGACCAATATGGTCCTAATAGTTAGGAATATGAACCTATAGACCATTTATGTAGTTTTCTTACCTTATGAACTTAATCCAGGACATTTCTATTCTCCTTATATGCTGAAAATAAAATTTACTTGGGTTCCACTCTTGGACTAATATTATCGATACTCTAGATACCCTCCTAGTAGTATCCTATAAGGATTTCTAGCCTACGAACTTGGTATATATACAATATATATATATGCACATACACACACCAATAAAAATTTATACCATCAAGTATAACTTATAAATCATCTATCACATCTTCATTTCATCCCGAGTGTTCATATTGTGTCCTAATGTGTCCTAACTTCTTTCTCTCTTCTTCTTCCCCTTTTTCTTTATGGCAAACTAATGTAAATATAAAATTCAAAATTTGCAAACATATACTAAACAAGATTTATGTATACATATTTTCAAATCAAAATTAGATAAATTTGAGTGATAGAAGGGAGGGCTTGCCTTGGCTTGAGCAACCTAGAAATTTTTTCCCAAATCCAAGTGGAACATTGACTTTTCCCCATATTTTTTTTCCTATTTCAGAATTTGAGATTAGAAATTGACCTAGGTTAAATTGAAAAAGAATGGGGAAAAGAAAATGGGGTTACCTATGCTTGGGGAAGTGAAGGAGAAGGAGGTGGTGGCGGTGAAGGCAGCGACCAGGAGGGGACCGGCGGCCAGGAGGGGGCCGACCGGCCGGGAGCCGCCGACGGTGAAGGGGTCGGCCGGTCAGCGGGTGTGGTCGGGGCATCGGGCGCGCGCGGGCACGGGTCCGAGTCCGAACTGCTATGAAGATGGGTTTGAGAGGGAGAGTGATGGAGAGAATGAGAGATGGGGAGAGTGAGAGGGATGGAGAGGAGGAGTGTGCCGAGAGAGAAAGAGAGGGAACCGAGAGAGTGAGGGAGAGGGTACGGGTGAGAGGCTGGGAGCCCTCTCTCTCTATATATATATGTATATTTCTTTTTCTTTTTCTTTTTCTTTTCTTTTTCTTTTTACCAATATTCCGTCCATGTAGACATGTGTCCCCAAGTGAAGTTACCATTTTGCCCATGCTTCATGCATGAGGACATGTGTATAGATTAGGTGTCATGGTTAATTTGCAATTTGCAAATATTTACAAGGACTTATGTAAAAATTTATTTTAGAAAAAGAAATGGATTCAATTAAAAATAAGATAATGATAATAAAATTAATGACAAATAATAATAATAATTAATATTTTAAAAAAAAAAATTATTAACAAATATAATTATAGAGAAATAGAAAATCAAAATAATATTTTATTAGGTGGCTATTACAGCACAGAACGGAGTAGCGGAAAGTAAGAACAGACACCTCCTGGAAGTGGCGAGAAGTATGATGATAGACATGAATGTCCTACAGAGTCTATGGGGATATGTAGTGTTGACATCAGCTCAACTGATCAACAGGATGCCTTCGAAGGTGTTGGGATGTGTATGCTTCGTAAAGGATAACAGACCGTCGGTAGGGAAGCTTGATCTTCGAGCAATCAAGTGTATCTTTGTGGGCTACTCGGGAACTCAGAAGGGCTACGTATGCTGGAGTCCAGTGGAAAAAAGAAAATTTGTAAGTATGGATGTTCACTTCAGAGAACATGAGCCATACTACAGTCAGGAGGGAAATCCAAATATCTCGCCTGATACTGCAAGTATGAGGCGAGAGGGGGAGTTGTTGGGAAGCATTTCGACTGATCTCGGAGTATGGCTTGGAGGAACAAATAGGGTACAGGAAGGTGAAAAGGGATAGGGGAAGGAAATAAGAGGTGTTAGTCCCACAGCTTAGGGGAAGATACTTACCTACAGCAGGCGAGAGAAGCAACTTGCAGGACCAGTTCCTACAGTGCCAGTGCTAAGTCCCTTGCCTGCGTCCGTCTTGACTCCTGAGATACCTACACCACCACCTTTCCCTTCAGGTGATATCCTTCCTTCTCCTCCTCCCCAACCATCATCAGTATGGAGGTCCACTCGCAGCAATGTGGGAAAACTTCCTGATAGATATGGTTGGGACCTTGCTAAATTTGTCTCATATGATCATATCTCTTCTTCTCATGGAGCTTTTATTGCATCATTGGATAGTGTTACTGTACCTAACAATTGGCAGGTAGCCAAGAACGATCCAAAGTGGAAAGCAGCGATGCATGAGGAGTTGGGAGCTCTGGAGAAGAACCGAACTTGGGAGCTGGTGAGACTGCCAGAAGGGAAGAGAGCAGTCAGATGCAAGTGGGTTTTCACTGTGAAGCAGAATCCAGATGGACAGGTTGAGCGCTACAAAGCTCGACTGGTGGCAAAAGGATACATTCAGACGTACTGTATCGACTATGACGAGGCCTTTACACCAGTGGCGAAGATGAGTACTGTCAGGACCATGATCTCTCTGGCAGCCAATGGAGGATGGAAGCTACACCAACTGGATGTGAAGAATGCATTTCTTCATGGAGATCTAGTGGAGGAGGTGTACATGGAGATACCATCAGGATTCGGCACCAATCAGACAGAAGGCAAGGTCTGCAGGCTGAAGAAGTCCCTCTATGGACTGAAGCAGTCTCCTCGAGCGTGGTTTGACAGGTTCAGGAGAGCAATGATAGGGATGGGATATCAGCATATCAATGCTGATCATACTGTGTTCTTCAGACGAAGTGGAAGCTACATCACCATGCTTGCGGTGTATGTGGATGATATGATTATCACAGGTGATGACGAGCAGGAGATCGCCCAACTCAAGGGAAAGCTTGGCAAGGAGTTCGAGGTGAAGGATCTTGGTTCTCTTCGATACTTCCTTAGGATTGAGATTGCTCGAGATACAGAGAGAATTGTTCTTTTTCAGAGGAAGTACGCACTAGACCTGCTCACGGAAACAGGGATGATGGGATGCAAACCAGCTACGACACTGATAGACCAGAAGTTCAAGCTAGATGCTGAAGTCGGAGAACCAGTTGACCGGGATAGATATCAGAGATTGGTGGGCAAGCTGATCTATTTGAGCCACATACGTCCAGATATATGCTTTGCAGTTAGTGTGGTGAGCCGCTACATGCATGACCCTCGAAAGGGTCATATGGATGCAATATACCAGATTCTTAGATACTTGAAGGGTGCACCCGGGAAGGGACTGCTGTTCAGGAAGAATAATCACATGGACATCGAGGGCTACTGTGATTCTGACTGGGCTAGTTGTGTTGATGACAGGAGGTCTACCTTGGGATACTGTATTTTTTTAGGAGGCAACTTGGTCTCTTGGAGGAGTAAGAAGCAGTCAGTGGTAGCTAGATCGACAGCTGAAACGGAGTACAGAGCTATGGCCTTGGGAGTTGCAGAGCTGCTTTGGTTGAAGAATATGCTGGTGGAGCTGAAGCTGGATCAAGGAGCCAAGATGAAGCTGTAGTGCGATAACCAGTCAGCTATTAGTATTGCCAACAATCCAGTACAGCATGACAGGACCAAACACATCGAGATCGATAGGTTCTTCATCAAAGAGAAGTTGGTTAGTGGACTACTGGAGCTAGGCCACGTTCCAACAAAGCATCAGGTAGCAGACGGACTGACCAAAGGACTTAGCTCTGTGAGCATGATCAGAGGATGTGACAAGATGGGCTTAGTGAATATCTTTCGTCCATCTTGAGGGGGAGTGTTGGTATATTTAGTATGGGAATATGCTATATTTAGTATGGGAATATCCTGAGGACATATTTGGTGTTGGTATTTTTAGTATGGGAATATCCTGAGGACATATTTGGGATGCCAGAATATGCCACAGGATATTCCATCATGTAAAGGCTATATAAAGCCTATGGGACTCAATCAATAAAATCACTCAATTACAACAATTGCTATGCCGTATAACATTCACGAATGTCGAAACCTTTTAACCTGATCAGCAACTTCTTTCTGTTCATGTTGTACGACATTTTATCATCTTCTGGAAAATATCACATCTATTCTTTAGCTCTCAACATTTTAAAATGCAGATTACTTTGCAAATATTTGGTAGAAACATCAAGCATATGAGACTGAGAGGATCCCCATGCCTCCTTGCAGTGTTTTATTTATCTTAAAATTTTGGGGTCAGCTACACGAATGTTCATCTTCCATTCAGCTTTGGAAGGGCCATCTCTCACTTTAGCAAAGCTAGACCCTTCTCACATTTTCAATCCAAGTTCTCTTAGGTCTACCTTAGCTCTACTTGACAAATAGTGTATCACTACTTACTAACTGGTGCGTCGATTGGTCTCCGTCGCACATGTTAAGATGCAATAAGGCTTTACAAAAAATAGTGGCTAGATGCTAATTGTTTAATTGCTTGTTACTTCTTGTACATCATCATCATCGTCCAAGCTAGTTGGTAAAAATTCACAAGTGATTGGTAGCCTAGATGATAAGTGTACATGGTTTTACCACCCCCTGCCCCCTTTATCTTTTTGGCTTAAGGTATTTTCGGTCCCTGCTTAACAATTTCTGGGTCCGCCCCTGCTCTAGACTATAGGAGTCTAGATGAAGAGGTCAGTGATACAATTTGCTATAGGTAATTGCATTAATCTCGATGACAGTGTGAAATATATATACATCATCCTTGCTCAGCTGTTCCATTTCATGATTTGGTTCTGTTGCT